>SCDZ01000004.1:0-353155 GCA_004143845.1 Drosophila lacertosa | reverse complement strand
ATACAAAAGCCGAACTAAACCCGCATAATCAAAGCGGGTTTTTTCGTGCTCAAAATCATAAAAAAATGAAAATGTAACCGTAGTCGGGAGTGAAACTCCAGCAAAGGGGTAAAAAAGAACATTATCACGCTGACGTGATTCCTGTCTGCGCCCTCATTGCTCCATGGAAATTGCGCGATCTAACGATGATGCGCTCACCGTCGGAATCGCTGTCATGGGTGGTCTGCATGGAGGAACGATGTCCGAGAAAATGTAGTCACCTCTCTGATAAATTGATTACTTGTGGCTCTGAAAGGGAATGTTCATCAGTCAGTTAGAAAATATATTCCGATATATCTTGAATTGCGATATATCGAGACTTATATCGGAAAGTATGAAACACAAAAACAGACACGCAGGCGGTCGTAACCGCCAGACTTTCTCTCCCGAAGGCATGGCCGGTGGTGGGGAGCCTCGTCGTCCTCACGGTCGCGGGGGACATCACGGCGGTGGCCGTCGTGGAGGCCGAAACCGGCTCTTCGATTATGGCGAGATGCGCCTTCTGGTGCTTTCCCTGATCGCGGAAAATCCGACCTACGGCTATGAACTCATCAAGACCATCGAGGAAAAATTCGGTGGCAGCTACACGCCGAGCCCCGGCGTGATCTATCCGACGCTCACCTGGCTGGAAGAAGCTGGCTATATTCGTCCCGCCGGCGACGAGGGCCGCAAGAGCTATGGCATCACGTCCGAAGGCGAAGCGTTCGTCGCTTCCAGCCAGGTCGCGCTGGACGAAATCCTTGCACGGGCCGCGAGTGGCGACACGGATAGAAAAGGCGGCCACCGCTCGATGTCCATGCCGGTGATGCGCGGGATGGAAAATCTCAAGACCTCCCTGCGTCTACGCCTTCGCAATGGTGGTTTGGATGCCGAAGCCGAAGCGAAGATCGCAACGGTGCTCGACGAAGCGGCACGCGCTATCGAACAGGTCTGAGGACAGCGGCAGGAAGTATACCATGGACGACAGGATCAGGACGGTTCTTGATCTTTATCGCACCCGGATGCAGGAGGAGCGCATCCGCGCCCCGCGAAGAGCCGCCTGGCGGCCACGACCAATGCATGCGGGCGATCGGGGTCACCTGCTGAATATTCTGGCGTGTAGTCTCTTGGTCCCGACTATCCTCGAACTGGGCATATCCTTTGGCTGTTCCAGCATATGGCTTGCCGAGGAGGGCGCACAACAGGCGGAAAGCTGATCATCACAGAAGTGTATGGCTAAAAGTCGGCCTATGTCCGCGATATGGCAAAAAAGATCGGACTTGCTGACTGGATTGATTTCCGTGTCGGTGCGCTGTTTCCATGATCGGGGATCTCACACAGAAGATCGCTTTCGGTTTTGTCGATCTGTGGAGGATCTCTGCGATCTCTGTCTTGAAGTGCTCTATTTACGCCTCAATCCATGGGTGATCGTTGTGGCGACAGCATGATCAGGCCGGGAACGGAGGATGTGAAGCGCTAAGGTGTCTCATCCGGGTGTTATCCAGCATGTCCAGTGTGCTTTTGTTGGTGGTTACGAGGATCGAGGTCAGTCGCTTCGAACCTTGAGGGGGACAGCATTAGACCTTTTTGCGACGATCACTGAAAACACACGGGCCAGGTGCGACCACGCCTGTCTGTTATCATAGGATTCCTTCGTGCAATCATCTTCCATGGCAGGGACGGCCTCTGCCTATAGCCCCTCGATACGCTTGCTTGTTTTTATTGGTCTCATGCTGACTATGGTCATGGGCGCGCTTGATCAGAGCATCGTCTCGACCGCCCTGCCGACTATTGTCAGCGACCTTGGTGGTCTGGCCCACATGTCATGGGTGGTGACGGCGTTCATGCTTACCTCCACCATCGCGACACCGATGTATGGCAAGCTGTCCGACATGTTCGGCCGTCGCCCATTGCTGGCGTTTAGTATTGGTTCCTTCTTGTGTGCCTCGCTCCTGTGCGGTCTGGCCCAGAGCATGTGGCAGCTGATCCTGTTTCGCGCACTTCAGGGCGTGGGAGCAGGGGGGCTGATGACGCTGTCACAAACGGTGATTGGAGACATGGTGTCCCCTCAGCAACGGGGGCGTTACCAAGGATTGTTCACTGGCGCGTTCGCCGTCAGCAGCGTGTCAGGACCATTCCTCGGCGGCGTGCTGACCAGCGCGCTGTCGTGGCGCTGGGTGTTTTTGGTCAATCTGCCGATCGGACTGTTCGCCTTCGGGCTGATCATGCTGAGTCTGCCCGTCGGCCGGAGAGAGACAGGACCGCAGATCGACTATCTTGGTGCTGCTTTGTTGAGTGTTGCGACGGCCGGCTTTCTGTTGCTGTTCAACTCGCTTGGCACGTCCCTGCTATGGACGTCGCCGCTTACATTCCTCCTGTTCGGTCTTACCGCGACACTGTTCATGTTGTTCATCCGGCAGGAACGCCGGGCACCGGAGCCGCTTATCAATCTGGACCTTCTGCGTATCCCAACTTTTTCCGTCTGCGTTAGTGCGACTGGTATCATGTCTTTTGCGATGATGGGGTCGATGATCTTCCTGCCTCTCTATTATCAGCTTGTCCTCGGAGAGACACCAGCAGCATCCGGTCTGATGATGCTGCCGCAGGTTGGTACGATGATGGTCAGTTCGGTGCTGGGAGGCTACGTCTCGTCCAGAACCCAACGCTACACATTACTGCTCGTTATTGGGGTCGGTATCGAATTTACAGCACTGACTCTGATCGCGATGTGCGCGCATCATGGTGCACCTGCCGTGTTCTTCCTGCTCAGTCTTGGCGCTCTGGGTGTTGGTATGGGGATCGCTATGCCCAATGCGACAGTGATGATTCAAAATTCCGTGCCGCCCGGCTCATTGGGTATCGCCACAGCGATGATGTCCTTTATCCGTTCATTGGGTGGGTCACTTGGTGTGGCGCTCTCGGGGGGAGTCATGGCGCTCACTCTGCAAAGCCGTCTTGGAGCATTTCCGGAAAAGGTCGATGTCTCGGACTTTCTGGCAAAAGGTATGGCTGCAATCCACACACTTTCCCCTGTCATGCACAATGAGGTGACGCAGGCCTACAAGGGTGCGATCAGCGCCAGTCTGAGTGTAAGCAGCAGTTTCATGTTCTTGGCGTTCCTGTTGATCGTCGGGTTGATGATGCGTCAGGTTTCTTTGCGAAAGAAAATGGATGGGTGAAGAGGGAATGCCCCACTACGCTTGCTTATGAGCGCAAGGGCTACAGGCTGCCCACGCTCACGCGATCAGCTTCTTTCGCGACACTCGGATCGGATTTTATCTCAATTCTGAAACGACCTTTGTGTCCAGCAGTAACATTAAGGAAAATCGACTGGGCGAAGCGTGATATTGGACCTGGGGCGGGTTGAACGCGACATTCGCCAGACGGCTTCCTTTTATCCATCGTCGGAGCCCTCCGTCCTTACGACCGGTGATCACATAGGGGTTCTCCTTGGTCCGGGGGGATGGTTTTAGCGGATAGACCGCTAGACTATATCTGCGCCACTCTCGCTGGCGGGAAGGGAAATCCCCCGCCAAAGAAGAAGAACGTGCTCCCATTTCAGCTTCGGGATTTCGCGCAGCCGACAGTCGGTAAGCGCCAGCAGCTATAGCGTATGTTGCGGCCTCAGGTTCATCGATGGAACCGTCCAGTGCTCTGCCCAGCCGGGCATATTCGGCTTATGTCAGAAAATGAACTTGTAATGGTTTTGTGCCGTAAAATGCGGCGCAGGATAGAAGATTCCAACTTCCACGCTGTCCAAAAAAACAGGCTGCGGAGAAAGAACGGAATCTTAAAGATAGCCTCAAAAACCAGAGAATTTAGCCTTCATGCGCCGTGACATCGACATCCACGCCGACTTCGAGTGCAACCCACTGGCCTGTTGCCCAAGGACCGACACCGACGTTGAATGCGGAACGGACAAGCTGGAGATGGCCCTTGGCATGTAGGGTAGAGCCTGAGATGTCGATGGTAAGAGGAAGGGTGACGGGTTTGCTCACGCCTTTGATGGTCAGTGTGCCTTCGGCTTCATAGGCATTGCCGCCTTTGCTCTTGAAGTCTTTCACCTCGAAAACAGCCGAAGGGAATGTCTTGACGTCAAACCAGTCGTGACCGGGCAGCGCGCCATCACGCTGGCTGTCACCTGTTGCGGCACTGGTCATATCGATGGTGATCTTCGCGTGACCGGTTTCAGGGTGGGCCGGATCAAAGGAGATCGTGCCATCATATTTTCCGAAATGACCTTCAAACGCCTTGCCAGTCTGGGTGCCGGAAAATCCCAGCGTGCCGTTGCCAGACGCAAGCGTCCAGTCGGCGGCGAAGGTCGGCGTTGAGAGCAGGAGGCCAGCCACGGTGGCGACAGGCAGAAACTTGTGAAAAGTTTTCATGGGGTTTCTCTCTTCTGGCGTGGTGTTGAGGATGTACCGAAGGACGGTAGCATCTGGCGAAGAACATGGTCGTGCATGACGAACTGATGCCTGAGAGCGGCTGCGACATGGAGCACGATCAGAGCCAGAAGTCCCCATGCAGCCCAATGATGGACCACTTTCAGAGCTGCTTCGACTGGTGCCTTGTCGGACAGGGTCGAGAGCACCGGAAGGTCTGGCCATGGCACTGTTCCGAACAGCACGGTCGGAATGCCCAGCACCGAGACCGAAACCATTGCCCAGCCGCTTAGCGGGAGTAGAACCTGCAATCCATAGAGAGCAAGATGCGCCAAGTGCGCTCCCTTTTTCTCCAGTGGTGGCATCTCTGCGGGCAGGGCGGGAGCTTTGTGTGTAAGACGCCATCCAATACGCAAGGCGATCAGAAACATCACGGTGATGCCGATGGATTTGTGCAGCTGATAGAGCTGGAACACGCGCATCGTATCGAGGTGGATATGGTCCATGACCAGCCCCATCGCGATCAGGGTCAGTATTCCCAGAGCGATCATCCAGTGAAGGATGATCGCAACCGTGGAATACCGCGTGGTCCCGCTCGCTGCGCGTGCGGGCGTAGGCATGATATTAGTCCTGCTTCTCGAAAGCGCCAGCAATGCGCAGATGCACATCGTCAGACACGTAAGGCACATACATCTTTACACCGAAATCACTGCGTTTGATGGTTCCGGTGGCTTCAAACCCGGTAGTATATTTCTTGTCCAGTGCGTTTACGCCAGCACCGATGAAATGCACTTTCAGGGTTTCAGGCTTCGTCACACCGTGCAGCGTCAGGTTGCCGGTGACGATCGCATCGTTGTGGCCGGTGATGCGAACGGACGTGGACTCAAACGTGGCATTAGGGAATTTCGCGGCATCGAACCACTGGTCGCCCTTAAGCTCATCATTGAGCTTGGCGCTCGTTGTCTGCACGGAATCGACCGGAATGGTTACGGACAGCTTCGATGAAGCCGGATTTTTTGCGTCAAGGTTCAGCGTGCCTGAAACATTCGAGAACACACCGAGATAGTTCGTGAATCCGAAATGAAGGACAGAGAAACCGACCTGCGTGTGACCAGGCTCAACAGCGTAGGTTCCGGACTGGGCCTGAGTGGCGTTGGTTACAACCTGGGCAGATGCCGGATTGCCTGCCAGCAGACCAAGAGCGACAGCTGCAGCAGGAAAAGAAAGCAGAGTGTATTTCATGAATTGACTCTCCGGTCAGTAATGAATGTGTTTTAGAAAGCAGCGCCGTGGTGTTCGAAAGGAACACTGGTTTCTGTTCTGCTGAGATCTTCATTAGCGCCGGGAAGGCGGGTAATAAATAACAATGATGGAAATGTATAATTTCCATATTTTACCTATTGGGCGAAGAAGGTCAGAGATAATTCAGCGCCACGACCTCCTTTCCCTGTCGCAGTACGAGTCTGCATGCCGCATTCTTGGCAGAAAAGTCTGGCTCTCAGTGAAAAGCAACAATGACAGATCGAGATCTTTTTCATGCTGTCTCTTTGCCGTACCGATGCAAACTGATTGATAAACGTTCTATCTTGTCGTGTTGGAGATGCCTGGATTGTTTGCACGCGCTGCTCAGAGTTTTCCTGGACAAGATCATTGCCTTCTCATGAAGTAGATTGCACTCTCTGCAGTGCGGATAGTCCAGAGGATGCTGTGCAATTTGCGATGTGAGGGACGCAGTAAAGAAATAC
This sequence comes from Drosophila lacertosa, assembly GCA_004143845.1. NCBI lineage: Eukaryota > Metazoa > Arthropoda > Insecta > Diptera > Drosophilidae > Drosophila > Drosophila lacertosa. The sequence continues at coordinate 347,010 of SCDZ01000004.1, read as the reverse complement.
GGGAGAGGCTCTCTGTTCATAAGGTCTTTCAAGAGATCGTTTACTCTCTGGTGGTGATCTTGTTATTGAAAGAGAAATCTTGAAATTCATCGAAAAACGAAGAGGAAAGAGATTATTACTATCCATTTTCCGGCCATGATTGTGAGATGAAAAATCTTATGCCGAAACCCACTCATAGTCATGAAGCACCAGAAATGGCGTCGGTTGAGCCACCCAGTAACCTCACAGTGCTCTCTCTCCTGTCTATTCTGACCGGGATTGTGGTTGGGGCAATATGTGGAACATTTCGACTGCTGCTCAATCGGGCTGATGAACTGCGCAATGTCTTATCCCTTCACACATTTCATAACTTTCCCACGGGTCTGTTTCTGATTGTTATTGGTAGCGGCACAGCGTTCATTGCTGCGTTGTTGGTCAAACGACTGGCTCCACTGGCGTCAGGGAGCGGAATACCTCATGTCGAAGCAGTTCTGGCCGGGCTCGCAACTCCCGCCACTATTGGACTGATCCCGGTCAAGTTTGTCGGCGGATTGCTGGCAATCGGTGGTGGTTTGGCGTTGGGGCGCGAGGGTCCCAGTGTGCAGATGGGTGCGACGGCAGCCAATACGATCGGCCGCATGTTACGTCTGGGGCCCGCAGATTGCCGTTCATTACTGGCGGCTGGTGCTGGGGCTGGATTGGCAACTGCTTTTAATGCTCCGGGTGCGGGTGCGATTTTTGTTCTGGAGGAATTGGTCGGTCGCTTCGAGGCTCGCACCGTGTGTTCTGCACTTGGAGCGTCCGTATCTGCCATTCTGGTTGCGCGTGCCTTGTTGGGAGGTCAACCAGATTTCACGGTGATTGATGCCCCCCTGGTCATCAGCGTTTCAACGCAGTTGCTGTTTCTGCTGACTGGTCTCGCAGTGGGGCTGCTTTCTGTTGTTTATAATCGAACGCTGCTGGCCACGTTGAGAGTGGCAGAACAGATAAATATCTCTGTGGAGGTCCGAGCAGCAGTCATCGGAGCCATTGGGGGGCTTGTCGTCTGGCTTGCCCCGCATCTTGCAGGAGGCGGCGACTGGATCACGCAAAGCGCGATTAATGGAACTCTGGTCTGGACGGCATTGCCGCTGCTGTATGTCATACGCCTGTTTTTTGGCTCAATGTCCTATGCCGCGGCAACGCCTGGTGGCCTGTTTGCGCCTATGCTGGCTCTTGGTGCACTGGCCGGGATGGGATGTGGTGATCTGGCGCATGTCCTGATGCCTGCGTTGGCAGGGCAGGTGACACCCTTTGTGATCGTGGGGATGGCGGGAATGTTTGCCGGTGCTGTGCGTGCACCTTTGACCGGGATCATTCTGGTCACTGAAATGACCAATATGCCCAGCCTTCTCCTTCCTCTTCTGTCGGGCAGTTTTGCTGCGATGTTCGTAGCGGATGGAATGGGTGAAGCACCGATTTATGAGGCATTGCGTAACCGCGCTGCGGCTGAAAAGCGTTAGGATTGTCCGGTCGGGAATTACATCATGGAATAAGGCACAGTAGACCGGAAGATCATAGGATTTGAGAGGTATTTTTTATAAAATTGTGAATTTTTAACGCATGATTTCAGGGGGGATCATTGATTTAGGATGCTGATGAGTTGAGAGGCTTGTGCCTCTTAATTCTCTGCCTTGATGGTTCTCCGAGTTTTGAAGAACCAGAGGTATGATCTTATTCTATAATATATGATAGGTTATTTCTGGATTTATCGAACGATTTTTTTTTGGATATGTCTATTAATTCTAGAGTAAAAACATACGAAAAATAATGAAATTACATTCCTTGTTTTATGACAATTATATGAATTTTCCAAAATATTCTATCAAATAAAATTATGACTTATTTATGAAGTTAGTGTTTCTATTCTTACGATAATTAAAAAATGGTCATATAAGCTCGGCCGTCATGGAACGGCGAGAATATTTATGAAAAAGCATTTGTTTTTGGCGTCTGCCTGCTTCTTTTCAGCAAATTTTGCGATGGCTGGAAGTGTTGCTCCCGTTGTTGCTAAAAAGTCGATTCACAAAGATCAGCGGCAACAGCTTGCCGCCGCAAAAACGCAAGCGCATTCAAAAAAACATCATGCTGAAAATATTGAAGTTGTTGAACGGAGAAAAGTCGTAGGTGGCGGCATGATGATCAGGCAGACTGCACCAAGATCGGTCAGTTCCGTGTCGCACGCGTATATCGAGATGCAGCCCGATACTTCAACCATCGAATCCCTGATACAAACCATTCCGGGTGTTGTCACAGCAAGCGAAGGCCCTCTGACAACATCTTTTTCCACCATGCATATTCGTGGCATGGCGCAGGCCGAGATTGGCGTGACATTCGAAGGCATGCCGGCGGCCAATCCTTTCACATATAGCACGTATACGCCTTCGCTGGTGGATAGTCAGAATATGGGAAAGGTCAGCGTGATGCAGGGAGCGGTGGATATTACCTCTCCCGTTTATAATGCGACAGGCGCCGAGGTTTCAGCGACAATTCGCAAGCCTTCGGAGAAAAGACACGTCACATTTTCAGCAATGGGAGGTTCCTATGGAACAAATAAGGACTTTCTCCGATATGATACTGGTGAAATAGGTCGATCAGGTATCCGTGCTTTTGTTTCAGGATCCTATGCACGGAGCGATCTGTGGCGCGGTGCTGGTGATGTGAAAAAATGGCATGTTGATGCAGATGTGATAAAAAAATGGTCACGAGGCAGCCAGAGCGAGGTGATTTTTGGTTTCACGCAGGCTGAACAGGCTGAGTGGATATATCCATCTCTCGCAAACTGGAAAAAAAATGGGACGAATTACGGTCTGGATAATTCGTATTATGCCGGAAATACGAAATATGTCGGTTTGAATGGAAAAAATACCGGTTCGATTTATGGAACAATAAAAAATCATTTCGAATTTTCGCATGGTCTCAGTCTTGATGCGCAGGCTTATTCCGTTGAGTTTCATGGACCTTATTATTACGGGTCGACTGTTCCAGTGAAAAATGGATATGTAGGAACAGAAAAATATGGCTCTCTTGACGGTTATGCCAATCTTCCAGGATATAATCCTTCAAGCAAGACGGTAACAGCCGTTCAAGTCTCGGACTGGTATACACTATCATCTGGTTTGAATCTGGTTGGTCACTGGAAATATAAATTCAACACATTATCCTTTGGATATTGGTATTCATATGCACAGGAAGCTGCGCAAGATAAATATTATGCTGTCGATCAAAATGGTAGGTGGACCAAGAAAAATGGATATCTGACAGCAAATGGCGGCATTCCAATCCGGCAAGATAATGAAAATGCACTCCAGCAGTTAAATAGTTTTTCTGTAGATGATAAAATATCACTCGATCATAACAGATTGACAATTGATGCCGGAATTCGAATGGCAATGGTCAGTCGGCAATATACACAAGATCTTACCAATGTTGTTGGGAATGATTATAAATCAGTAAAAAACATATTTGTTCCTTCACCGCAGGTTCTTATAAATTATAATATCAACAAAAATCATCAGGTTTATGTGAATGGAACAACAGGATATCATCTTCCTGGAGGTATTGCTTCGCAGGTTGCAACATATAGTTATACGACAGGTAAGCCCCAGTCCTTACCTCTTGCAGACTACAAGCCGGAATATATGATCACGGAAGAACTTGGTTACAGATATTCAGGGTTTTTCAATGCGAATCTGGCTGGATTCCATTATAATGTAACCAATCACCAGGTCAGTGTGAAAACATATCAGGAAGGCTCGACCTCGACGATTTCCCAGCTGATTAACGGGGGAGGTCTTGAAGCATGGGGCGTTCAGGCAGAAATAGCGACGCGTCCATGGCATAACGTAAGCTTTTATGCATCAGGCCAGTATATGCATACAAAAAATGGAAATAATATTCCATATTCCGGAGATTATCTGGCAACGAAAGGGAAGCAGGAAGTCGGGGCCCCGGTTTATTCTGGTTCTCTTGGTCTGACATATAATGATGGCGTGTGGTTTGGGAACTTCGGTCTGATTTACACTGGTTCACAATATTCCACATTGATGAATGACGAAAAAATACCTGGTTATGTTGTGGCCAATCTATCACTTGGAAGAAAACTTCCGAAAATTGCAGGAATTACACCAAAGTTGAAGTTGAACCTTGTCAATCTTGGTAATAATCATTACCTGTCGTCAATGTATGGATACACAGCGAATGCGACAACCCAGCATGGTATCTTTTCTGGAAGATCGATTTCCGGTTCGGCTCCGACTTATGTGATTGCCTCACCTTTTGTCGCAATGGGAACGTTGTCATTTGATTTCTGAGCACCATGACAAAGATGTCATGTAATTCTATATCGCTCAAAAAAATATTATGTTCATGAAACGTAGGAAAAGATTATGGAAACCCGCCGTCGGTTTATGCAGTTTATTCTGTCAGGTGGGGCAATGGCGGCAATGCCCAAAGCTGTTGCTCGGGCAGCTGCGATTGCTCCCGATCCAGGATCTTCATTCCTTGATGCAGAACATGTCGTTATCCTGATGCAGGAAAATCGGTCTTTCGATCATGTTTTCGGCACCTTGCAGGGTGTTCGCGGATTTCATGATCCCAGAGCCGCGATTACAGGAAACGGAAACTCTGTTTTTCTTCAATCTGATAAAAAAGGGAATACATTTGCTCCCTGGCGCCTTGATATAAATGAAACGAAGATCACCTGGATGGGATCAATTCCTCACAGTCGTGATAGTCAGGTTGATGCGTGGAACAATGGGCAGCATGATAACTGGATAGACGCAAAGCGGTCTTACCATCATGATTATGCGAAAATTCCTATTACAATGGGACATTATACAAGAAAAGATTTACCTTTTTATTATGATCTTGCGGATGCTTTTACCGTATGTGATCAGAATTATTGCGGCGCCATGACGAGTACAACGCCTAATCGTCTGATTTTCTGGACAGGAACGGTCAGGAATCAGCCGAATCTGGAATCCAACGTCTATATGCGTAATCCGGAGATTCTCGAAGGGGGGATGACCTGGACGACTTTTCCGGAACGGCTCGAAAAATACGGCATTTCATGGAAATTCTACCAAAATGAGTTGACGCAGCGTGGCGGAATGACACGCGAAGAGCGTTCATGGCTTTCGAATTTTGGATGCAATGTTCTTGAGTGTTTTGACAAATTTCAGGTCGGTGCTGATCCTGGATTCCTCGTCTGGATAGATGAGCGGATCGCGGAGTGTTCAAGCCATCTGGAGAAATTATATTCTCTGGAGATGCTGTCTTCCGAAAAAAAGCAGGAACAAATCACAGAAGCATCGGCACTTCTGGCATTTCTCAAAAAGAGAAAAGAGACATTCCCGAAAAAATTCGATGAACTGACCAAAGAAGAAAAGGAACTTTTCAACAGAGCATTTGTCACGAACAAGAATGAAGCGGACTATCGAAAACTGGATACTCTTCATTTCACGCAAGATGATACATCTTCGGAGATGAAAGTACCGGAAGGCGATATTCTTTATCAATTCAGGAAGGATGTTCAGTCGGGACAATTGCCGACAGTTTCATGGCTTGCTGCTCCGGAACATTTCTCCGATCACCCGACTTCCGCCTGGTTCGGTGCCTATTATGTTTCAGAAGTGATGAATATTCTGACAGAAAATCCGGACATATGGAAAAAGACGATATTTATTCTCACCTATGACGAGAATGATGGATATTTCGACCATTGTCCTTCTTTTGTGGCTCCCGATCCACATCGTCCTGAAACAGGTCGTGTTTCTTCTGGAATTACAGATGCAGCGCTGGAATATACGTATCGCGAGGACGAGATCCGGATGGGTGTTTCTGATCGTCTTGCCCGGTCGGGTCCGATCGGCTTGGGATTCCGTGTTCCCATGGTCATTGCTTCACCATGGAGCCGTGGTGGATGGGTGAATTCCCAACTTTTTGACCATTCATCGACCTTGCAATTCCTTGAAAAATTCATTGATGGGAAATTTGGAGCCAAAGTGGAAGAGACGAATATTTCTTCATGGCGTCGTTCTATCTCTGGTGATCTCACATCATGTTTTCGTGTTTTTGATCCAACGGAGCCGGACGTATCCTATCTTGATAGAGATCAGTTCCTTGTTAAGATCCAAAAAGCAAAGAACATGCCTCTTCCATCAGGTTTCGATAATCTCTCAAAAAATAAAATTGAGTATTTCCAAAAGAATCCAGCAGAATTGCAAGCTCATCTCTGGCAGGAAGCAGGGCAGAGAAAAGCGTGTGCTTTGCCTTATGAACTGTCATGTGAATTATTATCCGATCCTCATTCCCTGATGGTCAGGCTTGAGGCGGGCAATACCCTGCACGGGGATCGCTCATCGGGAGCCCCGTTCAATATTTACACGAGAAATCTTGCATCAGGAGAGGAGATGCAGGTCGGAACATATTCTGTTGCTGCGGGAGATGGCCTTACAGCAGTGTTTCACAGATCTGATTTTTCTGATGGACGGTATGATGTTCGGGTGCAGGCGCCGAATGGATTCTTCAGACATTTTTCGGGTGATGCACGAACAGAAAATCTACATGTTAGCAGCAAGGTTCGGATTGATTCCTCCGGACACGTATTTCTGGATATTTCCGCTGAGAATAACGGGAATACGCCAGTGATGTTCCAGTGTGAAGTTCAGCCCAAGGGGCGTATCGAAGATATTGCCGTGGAAGCTGGAAAGAAACGGAATATTGTGATCCCCCTGGATCAGGATCACATGTGGTACGATGTGAAAATCACCGAACAGGCAGCCGGGACACATGGTCTCTGGCATTATGCAGGTCGGGTTGAAACAGGTAAATCGACTATGACTGATCCGCAAATGGGGAATCTTTAGATTTATAGATAATATTTTTCGGAAGAACTTATCCTCGGCGTCGAAAGAGCGTTGTGAGCCCGAAAATGGCGGCGCTGAGAGCGGCAATACAGAAAGACACAGGTGCATCTGTATACCATGAAATAGTCAGTCCTCCCCAGGCTTCGGCAATGGCGAGGATGGCTGAAGTGCAAAGGCCCGTGACTGGATTCAGCCCCAGTCGCAGGGCAGTGGCGCCTGGTCCGATCATGAGTGTGAAGACCAGAAGGACACCAGTGACTTCCGTGCAAATGGCAGTTGCCAGTCCAGCCATGGCCATGAAGCAGGTTGACACCAGTTGGACTGGCACGCCTCGGGCTTCGGCCAATTCCGGTTGAAGACTGGCAAATAACAGCGGACGACCGATAGTGCCCAATCCGATCAGTCCGGCAAGAACAGTGCCGGCAAGAATCTGGAGTGTCTGCTGGTTGATGCCGAACACGTTGCCGAACAGAAGGGCTGTGGCCGTGCTTGCAGGACCATGCAACAGATAGAGAAACAAGCTGCCACATCCCATGGCCAGAGAGAGTGTCAGGCCGATCGCAATGTCCCTGTCCCCATGACGGGCGTTATTCAAGCTCATGCCCATGCCACCCGCAGTGGCGGCGATCAGAAGGCCTGCCAGTGGTGACATGCCTGCCCATAATGCGGCAGTGGCTCCGGCGAAGCCGATATGGGAAAGGGCATGCCCGGCAAAGGATTGTCCGCGCAGCACCAGAAACCAGCCGATCATCCCGGCCAGCAGCCCGACCAGAGCAGAGGCGAGGAATGCCTGACGCATGAATTCAAAGGCGAGCATGTCAGGTCTCCCGACCCGGAGCGACAAAAATCTGCCCGTTGGGAGCGTGGAAGACATCCACAGACGTTCCATACAGGCGGCTCAGAACTGGGGCGGTCAGGATTTCGTCCGGGGTGCCGATGCGTGCATGCCCTCCAGCGAGATAGAGCACCCGGTCCACAATGCCGATCAGCGGGTTGATGTCATGGGCGGAAATCAGGGCAGTGATCCCACGGGCCCTGACAAGATTTCCAGTGAGTTCGGCGACTTCCCGCATGCGGCCGGGATCGAGACTGGCGAGAGGTTCATCAAGCAGAAGCAGGCGGGGATGGCCAAGCATTGCCTGCGCCAGCATCAGGCGTTGACGTTCACCACCTGACAGCGTGCCAAAGGGACGGTCCGCCAGATCTGTGGCATTCAGTTCCTGCAGAACAGCCTCCAGTTCTTCTGTGCCGCGTTTCTTGCTTGCAAGCCCCCATCTGTTGCCTTCCAGCGTTGCCATGATGTGCGCCCGTCCGGTCAGGCGGGGGCCAATCATGCTGCGGGTTTGTGGAAGGTAGCCAATATCGGCGCGCCCACGACGAACGGGCTGTCCAAAGAGGGAGAGCGCGCCCCGGGTCACAGGCGTCAAACCGAGAAGTGTGCGGAAAAATGTGCTTTTCCCTGCCCCGTTGGGACCCAGAACTGCGACTATGGACCCTTCGGGAATATGGAAAGAGAGACCGCAGAGAATGCGACGTCCGGCGAGATCAACATCTAGAGTCTGGCAACTGATGGCGTGTGTCATGTGAATTGCGGTTCAGTGTGCTGGAGATGTGATGTGGGGGGATGAAGAAAGCGCGGCAGAGAGACGATCAAGGATATGATTCATCCAATCCTGCCAATGCATGTTTGCAGGCAGGGTTTCATGCAGCATGAGCACGGGAATTCCTGCAGCCTGTGCCGCTTCTTCCAGTTTTTTGGTGGCCGGTGTGGTGGTCTGGGCATTTCCGATCAACAGGCGGATCTGACCTTTATGAATGGCCAGCTCCATTTCGGCCACGCTGGAAGGCGTGGGCTCCGTATCGTTCATGATGGATTTCTGGAAGGCTGTTCCCATCATTTCCAGTCCCAGAAGATCGGTCAGAGGCGTGCAGAGAGGCTCTGTTGCGGCGATGGGAAGGCCGGAAAATTTTTCGTGCAATGTTTCGATTCGATGGTTCAGCGTGTCGATAATGGCAGAGAAATCTTGCAGGTGTTGCCTGAACCGGGGCGCCTCGGGTGGAATCAGGTCGGAAAAGATGTTTGCCAGACGTTTGGCCACTCTGCGCACGGTTTCAGGGCAGAACCAGATATGGGGATTGTCTCCTGTTGGCAGCGACACCAGTTCGGCAACATCAAGTATGGTGTGAGAGGCGCCATCGGGGATCAGGCGGGACATCCAGGGATCATATCCGCCACCATTGGAGATGATGACCGCGGCTTTCGCGATCTGCCGTGCGGTGGAAGGGGCGGGCTCAAACAGATGTGGGTCCGTGCCGGGATTGTTCAGAAGCGACGTGACCTGTGTACTGGTGCCACCGATCTGAGAAGCGATGTCTCCCCATACGGCTTCTGCAGCGACGACAGAGAGTGACGTATCGGCCATTGCTGGCCTGATCATGCAGGACACCAGAAGACTGGAAAGCACTGATCGACGCTGAAGGAACGGAGACATCATGCGCCTTTACGCGTTATGTTATATTATATCAATACATGAATAAAATCGTCTGGAGATCACTGGCTTCCGAACATCCTGTCTCCGGCGGGTGGTCCGATCCCGGTCAGCACGGTATAGAGACGGCACCTAATACAGGAGAGTATGAAGCAATGAGCGCCACACAGGATTACAAGGTTCGCGATATTTCACTTGCTGAATGGGGCCGGAAGGAAATCTCCATCGCAGAAGGCGAAATGCCGGGCCTGATGGCGCTGCGCGAGGAATATGGCGCCAGCCAGCCGCTGAAGGGTGCGCGGATTGCAGGCTGTCTGCATATGACGATTCAGACCGCGGTTCTGATCGAGACACTGATTGCACTCGGCGCCACGGTGCGCTGGTCATCATGCAACATTTTCTCGACGCAGGATCATGCTGCTGCTGCGATGGCTGCTGCCGGAATTCCGGTGTTCGCATGGAAAGGCCTGTCGGAAGAAGAGTTCTGGTGGTGCATTGAGCAGACTGTCCGCAGCGCGGATGGCTGGACACCGAACATGATTCTGGATGATGGCGGTGATCTGACCGTGCTGATGCACGACAAGTATCCCGAAATGCTGAATGATGTGCGTGGCCTGTCAGAGGAAACCACCACGGGTGTTCATCGTCTGTGGGAAATGGCGAAGAAGGGCACGCTGAAAGTTCCGGCGATCAACGTCAACGACAGCGTCACCAAATCCAAGTTCGACAATCTGTATGGTTGCCGTGAGAGCCTTGTGGATGCGATCCGTCGCGGCACAGACGTGATGATGGCCGGCAAGGTCGCTGTCGTTGCGGGTTATGGCGATGTGGGTAAGGGATCCGCTGCGTCCCTGCGTAATGCGGGTTGTCGCGTTCTGGTGACTGAAGTCGATCCGATCTGCGCACTTCAGGCCGCGATGGAAGGCTATGAAGTCGTGACGATGGAGAAGGCTGCTCCGCGTGGCGATATCTTCGTGACCGCGACAGGCAATGTCGACGTCATCACGGTCGATCATATGCGTGAGATGAAAAATCGCGCCATTGTCTGCAACATCGGTCACTTCGATTCGGAAATCCAGATCGAGGGTCTGCGCAACTTTACATGGGATAACATCAAGCCGCAGGTTGATGAGGTTGTTTTCCCGGACGGCAAGCGTCTGATCGTTCTGTCTGAAGGACGTCTGGTGAATCTGGGCAATGCGACAGGCCATCCGTCTTTCGTCATGTCCGCTTCCTTCACCAACCAGACGCTGGCCCAGATCGAGCTCTGGACGGCGAAAGAAGGGCAGTATGAAAACAAGGTTTATGTCCTGCCGAAGAAACTCGACGAGAAGGTTGCTGCCCTTCATCTCGAGAAAGTCGGTGCGGAACTGAGCCGACTGTCGGAAAAGCAGGCCAGCTATATCGACGTTCCGACCAGCGGACCGTTCAAGCACGAGGCCTATCGCTACTGATCCGGAAACAGGCCAGAGGCAGTCATTGCTTTCTGGCCTGTTTTTCAATCCGGTGGAACGTGCGTTCCTTCATGCAAATAAAGGTTTTCCAGATATGAGCATTTTCGGAAAGATTGTTTCAGCGATTTTCGGACAGGCCCATGCGGGGACGACAGATCCGGCAACTTCCGCGACAACAGCACCGGCCGAGACGCCAGCTGCTGCAACTGGAAGCACGGCTGCTCCTGCTGCGGTCTCGGTTGATGTCGATGCCGTCCTTGCAGGACTGGCGGCAAAGGCTGGGCAGCCGCTGAACTGGAAAGAGTCGATTGTCGATCTTCTGAAGCTGCTTGGCATGGACAGTTCGCTGGAGGCGCGTCGTCAGTTGGCGACCGAGTTGCACTATTCCGGTGACCAGCATGATTCTGCTGCCATGAATGTATGGTTGATCAAGGAAGTTCGTAAAAAGCTTACCGAAAATGGCGGCAAGCTTCCGACTTCCTTCTGAACTCTATGTTTCCGGGGTCGTCAGCAGGAACAGTTCAATCCTGTTGACGGTCATGGACGGCCCGTGTGCAGCATCGTTTTCTGATGACCGCTTGGCCATAAAGTCCTTGTGTCATATGTACAACAGTAAGCCGGGTTTCTGGTCTCGTCTTTCTGGATATTGATCCAGATCAAAGAAGCTTGAAAACTATCATGATTAACAGGCGTTCAAACCTTACTCGTCGCCTGTAAAGTGAAGTTCAACGGCTATGAAAATATTATCTTCCCGGTTCATGTCCCTGCTGGCAGTCCCGTTCATGGTGACTGCAACTGCATATGCACAAACTGCAGCTCCAGTGGCGCCTACGGTCTATGTGTCCGCTCCGGTGGTGCATGGTGCGGCTTACACGCCAGCGCAGGTAGCGAAGAAGTGCGGCATTTTCGAAACATGCGCGACCACGAAGATCGGTCTGGGCAAGGGTGACTTCATTGTCCGCCTGTCAGCGCTTGGCGTGCTGCCAACGGATCGCACCAGCAAGCTGTGGCTGAACGGAAGCAGAATTCCGGGAAATGTTTCGACAACCAATCAGGCAATGCCGGAACTGACGTTCGAATATTTCTTTACGGACAATGTTTCCATTGATCTGATCGCCGCCAGCACCCGTCACGAAGTTGCTGCCCAGGGAACACCCTATGGCAAAATCGATGTCGGAAGCGCCTGGGTTCTGCCGCCGACCGTGACGCTTGCATGGCATTTCCGTCCGCACAAGCGCTTCAATCCCTATTTGGGCGTAGGTGGAACGATGATGTGGTTCCATAATGTCAGCCCGGCAGGTGGACTGGTGCAGAAGCTGAATGTTGGCTTCACGGGTGGTCCCTCAATCAATGCCGGCTTCGATTATCAGGTTGTGGGCAACTGGTTCCTGAATGTCGATGTGAAACATATGTTCGTTCGCATGCACGCATGGGCCAACGATCGGGACAGCGGCGCTTTCATCAAGGCGCATGATTCGCTTGATCCCGTCGTTGTCGGCATGGGCATCGAGTATCGTTTCTGATCCCAGATTTTTCCGGGATCTGCTTTTCGGAACGCGGTCGGAGTCATCTGACCGCGTTTTTTCGTGCCCGGATCAGTCTGCCGGGGCATGCGGTGTGTTGTCCGCATATTTGTCCCAGTTAAGGGCGAGTTCCTTCACAACCACACTTCCAACGCGCCAGGCTGCATCGACCGATGGCAGAAAGCCGGCGTATCCTTTTCCGTGCGCTTCGTCATTAAGGAGGTTGGCGGCTGTTTGGCCGGGATGCGGCATGTCAAAATTGCTGGCGGTGCGAAGCAGGAGAATGCGGCTGGCATCAATGCGTCCGGCTTTGGCCTGTGCGGTCAAGGCCTGCATATAGCCAACATCTTCTTCGGCGGTGGTCGCAAAACGGCCTTGCCCTTTGGTCCAGTAGCTGACCCAACGCTCGGCCCAGTCATTCATTCGGGCGCCGACCCAGAAAGTTTCCGAGGACAAGGTTGCGCCGCTTGTGACGACCGGCGGCTTCATGGCTTCGGGAAAACCGGTATAGCGTGCGCGAACAGCCATCATTTCCGGTGTGTTCTGCAAAGTAACAGATTTTGTGAGCTGCACGGCCCATGCGGTCAGTTCCGGGTTGAGTGTATAGACCATATCCCCGGAGAGGGAGTGCAGCGGGGGAACGGGTTTTTCGTCTGGTGTGCTGCCTTGAACTGGAGTGTAGCCATCTGGCCAGTCTGCCGGGATTTCTCTTGGATCAATCAGGTGAGCCAGCCCGCCATTCACGACCTGAGGAGCCCAGACGGCGGAACCCAGCGTCCCGAATCGAGGGTTTATGCCTGCGATCCCGGCAAGCACGAAATAGCTTTTGCGAAGATCGAAGCGGGGGTCCAGGGCAAGAGCGGTCATGGCCGACGCCATGTGTTCCGGTCCTTCTCCGGTGACGACACCGAGTACGTGCAGGTCCGGATTATAGCGCATGAGGCCATGATCGGTACCTGGCGCTTTGATTTCCTGCTGCAATGGCAGTTTTTCCACCCAGGTCTGAAATTCACCGGGAGTATCGCCGGTGTCATGGCCAATTTCAAAAGTCGTAACAACGACGACGCGGATGGGAATGGGGGCGGCGTGGGCCAGACCTGAAGACAGGAGAGACAGAGCCGTGATCAGAGAGATATGACTGAAGCGCATGGATTTCCGGACGGTTGTGAGACTGATCGTCCGATCAGACCGCATTCCGGTGGGAATTTCCAGAAATCACTGTCAGTCATCGATCGAAATCAGAGCTTGGCCGCTGTTTTCCCTGCATCAGGTTGAGACTGATGTGCTTCTTCGAGGGCTTTCTTTAAACTGGCCTCAATGTCCGGTGCCGGTTTCAGTCCTGATGCGACATTCCATTGATCTATGGCTTCGGTGCGGCGTCCGGCTTTCCAGTAAGCAACGCCGAGATGATAGTTGATTTCAGGGTCTTCCGGATTTTCCTCGGCAGCCTGTTCCAGCATTTTTATAGCTTCTTCAGTGTGTCCGGTTTCGAGAAGCGCCCAGCCGAGACTGTCACGAATGGCGGTGTCATCCGGGTCGAGCATCAGTGCCTGACGAAGGATGTCGCACGCTTCTTCCTGATTCTGATGGTGCTGGATCCAGCCATAACCAAGAAAATTCAGGATCAGCGGTTCATTGGGAACCTGTTCGCGTGCGGCACGGAGGTCTTTTTCCGCGGCGGGCCAGTCGCCGGTTTGCTCCAGCGCAGCGGCGCGTCCGAAGAGCAGGGGCCAGTTGGCGGGAGTGTCCTTGCCTTGTGTCAGGGCAATGGCCTTGCTCCACATGGTGGCGGAGGCCGGATAATCGGCCTGATCAAACAGCAGACTCGCCAGACTTTGTATTGGAAGGATCTGCTGTGGCACCTCGGCAATAATGTTTTCCAGTTCTTGCCGTGCGACGCCGTGTTCGCCGGTTTTTTCCTCCAGCAGCGCTCTGCGGAAGCGCGCAACCCTGTTCAGGGGATTGGAATCCGTGACCTGTTTCAGCAACGCGAGGGCTGCTGTGTTGTGATCGTGGTCGCTCTCGATTTCAGCAAGCAGCAAGCGGGCTTCCGTCAATGTCGGATCAAGAGACAGCGCCATGTGCAGCATGATGGAGGAGGCTTCCTCTTCCTGACTACCGACGCCATGGCGGGGATCTTGTGCAGCTTGTGCACGGAAGAGCGCCGCCATCGTCAGATAGCTTTGCGCCAGTCCCTGAAGGGCGCTTGTGATCGGGGGGACGCCGATGGAGGCCTGTAGTTCCGGTGTTGCCAGCGCCAGCAGGGAGTCTGCTTTCGTGGCCTGCCGGATCATGGCGCGGGCCTCTTCCTTCTTTCCCTGCTGCCAGAGCCATGCGGCTTTGCCACGAACCAGCAGCATGTCTGTTCCGGGCATGATGGATGAAGCCTGTTTCCACAGGAAGGCTTCCTGTGTGTGCTGGTCCGTGAAACCGGCAATGAGCGCTGCATGCGTCAGATAAAAGGGGGCCAGGGGAGAGCCGTGGCTGGCAGCGGTTGTCAGGGTGTTGATCGCCGCCGCCCCATTGCCAGCGCCCGCCAGACACCATGCCGTCAGGAAAGGAAGCAGAAGCTGCGAAGGGGAGTGACGCTCCGTCAGTTTGTAGCTGCGCAGAGCCTCCTGCCAATTGCCATGCCGCGCCGCGTCATTGCCGATCACAAGTGTGGCGATCATGCTATGGGGCGTTTTCTGTTTCAGGAGTCTTTCCGCCAGTGAAAGGGCTTCGGGTGTTTCCGCCAGCGTGTTTTCGAGAAAAGCCTGACGGAGGATTTCCGATCGCGTTGGGTCCGCATCAAGAGCGGATATCAGGGCTGTGGCCGCGACTGCGTGATCGCCCTGTCGCGCTGCAACAAGTCCTGTCAGCCATGCGCCTGAAGCGACTGACGGCGCGTCGGGCGTTGTCATCTGCTTTGCTGGCGTGGCTGCCAGCGCCGTGGCGGAGGATGTGGAGAGAAGGGCAACGAGCAGATAACGGGAGGCAGTGTGGCGGAATATATTCAAGGGAACGGTCCCGTAGCGATCCTGACGTTTGGGGCGACCTTGTGCCAGGAGAAGAAAAAACTGTGCGTCTTTTTATCTGTAACCTGCCATGGGGTAACATCCAAATGACTGGCGCGACCGGGTGGGAGATATGGTGATGATGCAGATGCGGTCAGATATGGATGATATGGCTGCGGCGCAGGCTTTGCTCTCTCTCTATCTGGATTGGGGTGTGGATACGGCGCTGGATGACAGTCCTGCCGATTATTTCAAACGTTCTCCCATCACATTGCCGCCCCGACCTCCTGAACCTGTTGTCAGGGATGTCGCGCGGTCTGCGCGCGTGCAGCCGGACACTGTCGTGCCGACCACAGTTCCGCCCGGTCCAACCTTGTCGCGCATCATGGATATGGAGTCGCTGGCTGCTGCCGCTGCGTCATGGGACCGTTGTTCCCTGCGCCGGACAGCAACGCATACTGTTCTGCCCGTGGGACCGGTCGGGGCGCCCCTGATGATTATTGGAGAAGCTCCGGACGCAGATGAAGATCGCAGCGGGCAGCCATTTTCCGGGGAATCCGGCAAGCTTCTGGACCGGATTCTGGTCAGTATTGCCTTGGAGCGGAAAAATCTGATCCTTTCGTCGGCTCTGCCGTGGCGTCCACCTGGAGGGCGACTGCCTTCGGAAGCGGAAATGGAGTCCAGTCTGCCACTTCTTGTCCGGGCTATTCTCCTGCTTCGACCCCGCCGTTTGTTACTGTGTGGATCATTGGCTGTCAGGATGCTGACGGGACGCAGAGAATCCCTTGCGCGGCTGCGAGGACGCCGTCTGGAGGTGACTGTTGGTGAGCCCGCAGAAGGTGAAAAAATCCTTAAAATACAGGCGAATGTGATCCGCCACCCGTTGCAGCTTCGCGTCAGCGCGGGTGCCCGGAAAGAGATGTGGGCGGACATTCTTCAGCTTGGAACGGACCTTGAGAGTGATAGTAAATCAGATGCTCAGGAAGTGATCTGATTCTTTCCATCTTCGTGGAAATACTTCCAAGGTTATCATGTGATCATTTGATTAGTATAAAAGGGTGTGTAGCTGAAATAAAAATGCGGTTTATTCGTGTCAAAATCATGGATGACTTTCCATGAATTTTTCTGATCTTGATTTTCAAGATGAATACAATTATGCCGCCTGCCACTATGCGAACATCAGGATTTTCCCAGCGCATCTCCACCCGGATGGTTCTGGCAGGCGCAGCCCTGCTGGCAAGTGCATCCATGGCGGCGGCACGGGGAGGCAGCAGCCTCTACCCGGGTCGTCCCGCATCGACGGATGATCCCGTGTCGGGAAGTCTTCCCGGTGGGGGGCCAGACCGGCGTGGCGATGAAGTCGCGATGGCGGTCACCAGGCTTCCGGAGGCAGGCGACATGCCAGTCGTCCTGCCGCGACCATTGTCGTCGGAGATGGCGCAACTGGTCCGGTCGATATTCCGCCTGCAACGGCAGGGAGCGTTCGCAGAGGCGTTGAGCAGTTCCACACGCCTGACTGATACGACCCTTCTGGGTGATATCATGGCGGAGCGTTATCTGAATCCGGCCTATCTTCCGACGGCGCAAGAGTTGCAGGTCTGGCTGAAAGAGCATTCCGACATGGCGGATGCTCCGGCCGTATGGGCAAGGTTGGCCGGGATGCGTAACCATGGCGCCCTGCCGGTGGAACCGTCGAAGACGATGTTGCATCCGGACAATAGTGGTTTGCTGGCGGATATGGGTGATGCACGCGCATTACATCGGAATCCGCTGCTTGACCGGACTGTCGCCGAACGTGCGGGACATGGCGTCAGTGGTGCGGAGAGTGCTCTGGGGCTGATTGCCAGAACGCCCGGAATGACGCCGCTTTATGCATCCCAGTTGCGGGGAGAGATTGCCCGGCAACTCCTGTCTTCCGGTCATGCGGAGGAGGCCTTGCAGATCGGGAAGGTCGGTCTTGACCACGGGACGCAAGTTTCCGGAGAGCAGGCCTATGTCGCCGGTCTGGCTGCATGGGCCCAGAAGCAGCCACGGCAGGCCGTTGTCTTTTTCGAAAAAGCCTCGGCCATGAGCAACACGACGCCTGCATTGCGTGCTGCCGCAGCATTCTGGGCAGCGCGTGTGCATCGGGCGCAAGGCGAAGAAAGCGTCTGGCGGCCATGGATGCGGCGTGCGGCAGCCGTGCCTCACAGTTTTTATGGTATGCTGGCCAGTCAGGTGCTGGAGCAGGCCCCCAAACATCGTACGATATCCGCGTTTCATCTGATGGATATGGAAGGCGGCGACAGTCCGGCTTTTGTGTCCCCCGTTATCAGTGAAATTGACATCGAAGCGGTGAAGATTTCTCCCATCGGAACGCGCTTTTTTGCCCTGTTGCAAGTTGGGGAAATGCAGCGTGCCGAAGATGCGTTGCGCCGTTACTGGCCACGATTGGGGAATGATCCAGCGATGGCGCGGTCGGTGCAGCTGGTGGCAGCCGCCGCAGGCATGACCGAACTGGCGTTGCAGATGTCTGATTCTCTGGCAACGGAGCATGATGGACGGAAACAGGTGCTGGCGTTGCCGTCTTTGCATCCAAGACATGGCTTTACGGTTGATCCGGCGCTTGTCTATGCCCTGACCCGTCTGGAATCCAATTTCAATCCTCATGCCGTTTCGGGTGCGGGGGCTCACGGTTTGATGCAGCTCCGAGCTGTGACTGCCGGATTTGTTACGGGCAATACCGCCCGTTTCCAGTCCTCGCCTGAGGCTCTTTATGATCCGGGCCTGAATCTGGATATCGGGCAGGGATATCTTCGCTATCTGGCCCAGCTGAATCATCAGGTGCATCCTGATGGACCTGTCGGCGGCGACATGATCCGCATCCTTGCGGGATATAATGCGGGGCCGAACGCCATTACGCGCTGGGAAAAGGCAGGCGGCGGGCATGAAGATCCACTGCTTTATCTGGAGCTTCTGCCCAACACGCAGACACGGGCCTATGTGGTGCAGGCGCTCAATACGCTATGGTATTATGCCAAGCGGCTGAATCTTCCGACGCCCTCACTGGATGCTTTGTCTGCAGGGGAATGGCCAGCATTTGAAGAGGAAATTGCCCTTGCCGGCCATCGTCGTCATCTGGCGATGCTGCACTGATTGCAAGGCTTGATGTCGGTTCCGGAAATTCAGTCTGACTGATCTCCGGTCCTGCTGGTGTGACGCCGGACCCGATGGTGAAGAGGTCCGGCGATTTATATTTTCTACCGGGTCATGAAGAACTATCGACCCGATGTAGGCGCTTCAGAGCGGGCGCACCATGATATGTGTCTTGCGTCCGGATGACAGTTTGATGGCGCCGTCACGCAAATCTGCTTCCGACACGATCTGCCCCTCATCTATGATGACACTGTCATTCACGCGGGCACCGCCTCCACGGATCAGGCGACGTGCTTCTCCGTTGCTGGCGGCAAGACCGGTTTCCACGAAAATGCGGAAGGCTGGCAGGCCTTCTGCCAGAAGTGTCGCTGCGATGCTGCGTTCTGGCAGGGAGTCTGAACGTGCCCCTTCCTCGAATGTGCGACGTGCGGCTTCGGCTGCTTCTTCAGCGGCTGCGCGGCCATGGCAGAGCGCGGTGGCTTCGGTGGCCAGAATCTTCTTGGCATCGTTGATTTCAACGCCTTCCAGAGCGCCCAGACGTTCGCACTCTTCCACCGGAAGATCGGTGAACAGCTTGAGAAAGCGGCCAACATCCGCATCTTCCGTATTGCGCCAGAACTGCCAGTAATCGAACACGGGCAGACGTTCTGCCGAAAGCCAGACAGCGCCACGTGCGGTCTTACCCATCTTGACGCCGGAAGAGGTGGTCAGCAGCGGTGCGGTCAGACCAAAAACCTGCTTCTGATCCGTGCGCCGGACCAGATCGATGCCGGAAACGATATTGCCCCACTGATCCGAACCGCCAAGCTGCAGTGTGACACCATAGCGGCGGTTCAGTTCGCGGAAATCATAGGACTGAAGAATGGAATAGTTGAACTCAAGGAAGGTCAGACCCTGTTCACGTTCCAGACGTGAGCGGACGGAGTCGAAGGAGAGCATCCGGTTGACGGAGAAATGCACGCCGACTTCACGCAGCAGCTCGATATAGGGCAGGCGGTCGAGCCAATCGGCATTGTTCGCCAGAATGGCATCGGAAGGTGCGTCCCCGAAGCTCATCATCTGGCGAAGGCAGGTCTCGACGCCTTTCAGATTATTGGTCAGCGTTTCATCGTTCATGAGCGACCGTGCTTCTTCACGGAAGGAAGGATCGCCGATCTTGGCCGTGCCGCCACCCATCAGGGCAACGGGGCGATGGCCGTGTTTCTGAAGAAGACGCAGGATCATGATCTGAATGACATGACCGACGTGCAGGCTGTCAGCCGTGGGGTCGAAACCGATATACCCCGCAACCGGACCAGCAAGCATGGCCGCATCGAGGGCGGCGGCATCGGTGCATTGAAAGATATATCCCCGGGCCTGAGCCTCACGCAGGAAAGGGCTGCGGAAGTCGGAAGCGCCGGTCTCACTCTGGCTCATTGTCGGTCCTTAATCCCGGTTCCGGCGGGAATGCCGGAGAGCAGGGTCTTGCTCTGAATACTGATGTTGGTGCCGGATATATGCGGCAGCTTTTATTGAATAGCCGGGAATGGAGCCGGATATAAGACTCTGTTTGGAAATTCAGGAGCACGTCTGTCTTACCAGACTTTGCTGCCACAGATTGGGACTGCGGTTCTGAGTCTGCGCCCATGTGGATGTCTGCAAACAGATGCTGTTGATCGTAGTGTCGTAAACCTGTGTTCCACCCGCGTATGGTGCATCCCGTGAAAATTCCGCTTCATGATTATATGTCCTGCGGGGGAGCAAGGCGTCGCTTTTGAAGAAACGTGTTTATAAATGAGTCACAGGCATCATCTGTGGTTGCCTGCGGGCAGATCCTGAGGGATCGTTTCAGAATTGTATCATTTTGGAGATGGCTGGGCTTATGAAATGGCTTCTGATCGCGATGTTGTTTGTGGGGCTGGCGCCAGAAGCAGCCTTGGCCGGAGCGGCCTGTCATATTCAGCCGGGGCATGGCGGCATGATTATCCGGACGACGGTTCTGGAGCCGGATCGTGCGGTGAAGGATGATGAAGTCCTGATCGGCATTGATGGAAAGATTGCCTGCGTCGGGAAGGCGTGTCGCAAGCTGGCTCCGGAGGCAACGCTCCTTTCCTGTCCTGATGCGGTGTTGTCGCCAGGTTTCATCAATACACATGACCATATTGATTTCGGTCATATTGCCCCGCGTCCTGATAGCGGCGAGCGGTATGAGCATCGTCATGAATGGCGCAAGGGACTGGATGGCCATCGTCTGGCGCAGACCTTTGTTGCCGATCGGGATCCCGCGGTGATTGCCTGGAACGAGTTGCGCTTTCTGGTTGGAGGAACGACCTCGACTGTTGGAGAAAGCTGGGCCCCAGGATTAATGCGCAATCTTGATTTTCAGGATGGTCTTGAAGGCCTCACGATTCATCCGGTGACTTATAAGGTTTTTCCTCTTGATGACGCGTCTGGCATCATGCGGACATCTGATTGCGATTATGGTGAGCACCCAACGACGCGTGAGCAGGTCAGTGGCACGAGTGCCTTTCTGGCGCATGTTGCGGAAGGACGGGATGAGGCTGCGCGGAATGAATTTCGTTGCGAGAGTTCCGGTTCCTATGATGTGACATCTCGCCCTGATGGAAGCGGGATCAGTCATGACTGGATCATGCCGCAGGCCGCGTTGATCCACGCTGTTGGCTTGACGGGTGAAGATATGGATCTCGTCGCGGAACGTCATGCAAAACTGGTCTGGTCACCACGAAGCAACCTGTCCCTTTATGGCAGGACACTCGATATTCTGGGTGCTGAACAGAGAGGCATTACAGTGGCGCTCAGTTCAGACTGGCTGCCTTCAGGTTCCATGAGTCTGAATCGCGAGCTGGCTTGCGCGGTTCATTACAATCATGAGCATCTTAATGATGCATTGAGTGATCGTGACCTGTGGAAGATGGTGACGATCAACGCGGCAAAGGTTGCGGGCGCTGACAAGCAGATCGGCAGTATCGAGGTTGGTAAGGCCGCGGATCTTGTTCTGTTTTCAGATCCGCATCATCAGGCCGAGCATGCGGTGGTGCGTGCGGGGACGAACGACGTCATGCTTGTCATGCGGGGTGGTGTTGTCCTGCTGGGTCTTCCGGAGATCGTTGATATTGTCAGGCCGGGTTGCGAGGCTCTCGATGTTGGTGGTGAGACGAGAGCTTTATGTCCGGAGGGTAGAGGACGTCCGGATGCGGTGACGCTGGAAGCCTATGCCCGGGAAAGGGGGTTATATCCAATTGCGTTTTCCGGAACACCTGAGAACGAACCTGTGTGTGAAGTGACACCATAGCCTGGATCGGGGTGGAGTCATTCTTACAGGAAGGGATTCTGCCCGATGATCTCTCTCAGTATTTAGAGCTCTGCCTGTGCGTCAGGCTTTCTGTTTCTGACGCATGGGTTTTCATGCGGGGATATGGCCGTCTGATCGGGATTTGTTCTGATGCCGTTCAACATCATTCAGACGTGTGTAATCTACGGCGATCAGACCGTCGGGACGTTCCATGAGAATATCCACAAATCTGTGGTGGTGGTGAATCCTGTCGAAACTATAGACCATTCTGGCGGATACGGTTTGTCCAAGCGCTTCATCCGTTCCGGTAACCGTTATCATGATTTCAGCTTCTTCCGCAGACAGTTCGTCGATTGTTTTGTTATGAAGCGGACTTTTCTCGTCAATGATATGCGCGGTTGTGAAAGAAAATCGTAAGGTAGGGATTTCATCCTGAATCAGGTTCAGACGATCGAAGCAGCGTATAGGGTGTCCAGTTTCTGTGATGATCAGGCGGGAAAGGGAAAGCTCTATCTCTACCAAAAGAATATCGCTGATACGCTGATTGGCCATGCGGATGCTGAGCACGGGCACTCCCCCGCTGGTGTCGATGACCGCCTTGTCGGAAAACAGGATACGGGCCGTGGGCCGGGAAAATCGGGCAAACACAACGCCTGTCGCCAGCGCAGTCAGCATCATTCCGATGAAAACTTCGCATGTGGCAATCATGTTTGCATGAATGCCAACGGGAGACATGCTGCCGTAACCAACGGTTGAAAGCGTCTGCACACTGAAAAAAAATAGTGACAGGAATACATGTTTACCGGCTGCTGAGATCTGACCGGGAACGAGGGCATATAGAAGGGCAAAAACTGTATTGATGGCGATATAGGCGGCGATGGAGACTGAGAAAAAGACGGGCCATGATACAGTCAGGGCATGGTGATAGAGATCTTTCCAGAATCTGTCGCGGATACCGACCCGGACGACTTCCTGATGTGATTTCGTTTCAAAAATCCGGTGATGGTGGAGTCGTTTCGCTACGTCATGTGATAGATGATGAGAAAAACTTACAGAATTTTCGTTATTTTTCTTTTTGAAAGAACGGATTTTCTTTTGATTTTCCGACATCAGCGGGCTCCGGATTTTCTATTCATGACACATTTGGGGTTCTGTTCTGTGGGCTGGTTATATGTGTGCGTTTCATAAGGTGTTAGATCGAAAAGTGTATTATTATAATTCGAAAGATTTTTAATTCTTATGACCTTGGCGTCTTAACCACGAGGGAGGCGGATGATAAAGCAGGCTCCAAGAATTTGCCCATCCGGGGACATGCGATTTTCAGCGGTGATCGTGCCGCGAAGAGCCTGAATGATCTGGCGGCTGATCGACAGTCCAAGACCGGAATGCTGTCCGAAATTCTCGCTTTTGGGGCGCTCGGAATAGAAGCGGTCGAAAATGGATTCCAGCTTGCCTTCGGGAATCCCCGGTCCTTCGTCCGAAACCGATATGACCGTCATCTGTGCGTTCGCATGTGCTTCCATCAGAATGTGACCATTCTGGGGGGAGAATGAAATGGCATTGCCGATGAGGTTGCGAAGGACCTGCACCAGACGATCTTCCACAGCCAGAGCAATCAGCGGGTGTTGTTCCGTATCATCAGTGATCGAGACCATGATTTCCGGGTCGTTGTCACGGCGCGTGGTCTGATGGATTTCTGCCAGTAGAGTGAGCAGTGGGGCGACCTGAATCTGATCAGGCCGCGCACGGGACATTTCTGCGTCCAGACGGCTGGCATCGGAAATGTCGGTGATCAGGCGATCAAGCCTGCGCACGTCATTGCTGATGATGGAAAGCAGATGACGCTGGCGATCTGGGGCCTGTATGCGTGGCAGTGTCTCGATGGCTGATCTGATGGATGAGAGCGGATTCTTGATTTCGTGGGCAACATCTGCTGCGAAACGTTCTGTGGCATCCATGCGCAGCCAGAGTGCCTGTGAACTGTCCTGTAAGGCACGGGCCAGGGTGCCGATTTCATCTCCCCTGACCAGAAGACGTGTGGGAACAGTTCCATCACGTCCGATCGTTTCCTGCATGACACGTGCGGAGGATGCCAGGCGGAGGAGCGGGCGGGCGATGGTAAGCGAGAGATACCATGACAGCAGAATGGTGATGAGCAACGCGAGGAGAAACAGGGAGAAGATGGATTCCCTGATATCATAAAGCGACTGGTCGATTGCTTTCCCGGTGCGCGTCAATTGAATGACACCGATGGTTTGTCCTTCATGGACAATCGGCTCCGCGACCGTGACGACAAGTGTCCCATTTATGGTGCGGCGAATATAGGGGGCAGTTTCCGCGGTCTCATGATCCTCATGCTGGCCCGGGGGACGGGAAGAGCGTTCCTGGAATTTCACGCTCGTTGCGGCATCCCCGAGAAGAGAGGAAAAAAATCCTTCCAGAGCACCGCGTGAGAAGGGGACTGCATCCTGTTCATCAGGAGGCAGGGGAGGGCTGGAAGGACCGAGATGACGAAGCTTTTCTTCGCGGCTGTCTGCGACCAGTTGGCCATCGGGGGCATAGATGCGGGCATCGGCGCCAGGGGAGGGCTCACTCAGTCTTAACAGCAGCGGCGGAACAAGAGTCGGGTCCAGCGCATAATGACGTGCATCCGGCCGCCCTTTGGCGGTGATGGCGCTTTGCCCCAGTGCGCCGGCATAGATTTTGGCCTGCTCACGCAGTGCGCTGACTTCGGCGGAAAGCAGACTGTCACGGAATTGATTGAGGAACAGCAGGGTGAAGGCCAGCACGATCAAGGGAAGCGTGTTGACCATCAGGATGCGACGCATCAGCGGAGAAATAAGCCGATTGTCGACTGGTTCCGTCAGTGAGCGGGTACGATGCAGCATACGGCGCAGGATAACGAACATCGCACGCAGTCTGTGGCCGCGTGTGTCGGATTTTGTATCGGATGCTGGTCCGCCGCCCTGTGCCGTACTGTTCACCTTACGGCGCCGTTTTCAGTTTTCCCTGTAGCGGTAACCGATACCGTACAGCGTTTCGATCTGATTGAATTCCTCATCCACCTGTCGGAATTTTTTGCGGACTCTCTTGATGTGGCTGTCGATTGTCCTGTCATCGACATAGATGGAATCCCCGTAAGCCGTATCGATAAGCTGATCTCTGGATTTCACCATGCCCGGACGCATGGCGAGGGCTTTCACAAGCAGAAATTCCGTAACGGTCAGAGGAACCTCGGTGTCACGCCAAAGGCAACGATGGCGCTGCTCGTCGAGTGACAACAGGCCTCGTGTCAGCGTGGCGGAAATATTTTCTCCCGCAGCTTCTGCCCGGCTGACTTCGTTGCGGCGAAGGAGTGCCCGGATACGTTCCAGAAGCAGGCGCTGCGAGAAAGGTTTGGTGATGTAATCGTCCGCGCCAAGACGAAGTCCCATCAGCTGATCGACTTCCTCGTCTTTCGAAGAAAGAAAAATGACCGGCAGGCTGGAGCGGGCGCGCAGTTTCTGCAGAAGTTCCATGCCGTCCATGCGTGGCATCTTGACATCGAGCACTGCAAGATCGACCGGGCGGCTGACCAGCCCCTGAAGGGCCTGTTCGCCATCGGTATAGGTATGTACCTGATATCCCTCGGCTTCCAACGTCATCTGAACGGACGTCAGAATGTTTCGATCATCATCAACCAGTGCAATCGTCTGCTTCGCTGTGTCGCTCAAGACACCCTTCTCCTCAGGATTTCGTAGGGTTTGATAATCCCAGTTGCAGGGGAATGACCAGAGGAGAAGATTTTCCGGTGCATTCGATCTTGTCGCGTTCGTTCGCTCTGCTTACTTCTTGCACATGACCAACGATACAGATTCCCATAATCCGGATGCGTCGGCGGAGCCGAGCGTTTCCGGTTCAGTTCCACAGGATGCAGAGGCAACCGTGAATGAAACCCATGCCGGTTCCGGCAGCGCGGCAGAGGATGGTGCCAGTCGCCTTGCGGAACTAGAGGGCCTTCTGGCCGAAGCCCATGACAAATGGGTGCGTTCAGAGGCCGAGATGCAGAACCTGCGTGCCCGCACCAAGCGTGAGGTCGAGGATGCGCGTCAGTATGCCGTGCAGAAATTCGCCCGCGACACGGTTGAGGCGGCGGAAAATCTGCGCCGTGCGCTGAGCAGCATTCCGGCCAAGGCCGAAGGTGAGAACGATCTGGTGACGAAGATCCGTGAAGGGATCGAAGGCACAGAGCGTTCATTCCTTTCCATTCTGGAACGGCATGGCGTGGTTGCGCATGATGCTGCGGGTCAGCCGTTTGATGCAAATCTGCATCAGGCAATGGCGGAGCAGCCCAGCACCGAACATGAACATGGCACCGTCATTCAGGCCTGGACACCGGCATGGACGCTGCACGGCCGTCTTCTGAAACCGGCCATGGTTGTCGTCGCAAAAAATGAAGGTGGTGCGACGGCGGAAGAGCCGAAGGGCTGAGGATTACGTTCCTGATCCAGCCGGTCATTCGATTGGATCAGGAAAGCTCGGCTCCCTCTTGAAACAGAGAGAGTCCGGGCCTACATCCGAAGGATCAGAGGCTGATGCAGTGTGGAAATCCACAGGCCCGGCCTCGGAATACGAACGATAGGGTTTTTTCTGGTGCTTCGGGCCGGAACAAGCCGCTGAAAGGGGTTCATATATGAGTAAAGTTATTGGTATCGACCTCGGTACAACAAATTCCTGCGTTGCGATCCGCGAAGGTAACGAGAACCGCGTTATCGAAAACAGCGAAGGCGCACGCACAACACCGTCGATGGTGGCGTTTACCGAAAATGGTGAAATGCTGGTTGGTCAGGCTGCAAAGCGTCAGGCCGTCACCAACCCGACGAACACGCTTTATGCTGTAAAGCGTCTGATCGGTCGTCGCTTTGACGATGCGACCGTCCAGAAAGATAAGGGTCTTGTGCCTTATTCCATCGTGAAGGGCGATAACGGCGACGCATGGGTTGAGGCACGCGGCAAAAAATACGCGCCTTCCCAGATCGCTGCATTCGTTCTTGGCAAGATGAAAGAAACGGCCGAATCCTATCTGGGTGAAGCGGTCACACAGGCTGTGATTACCGTTCCGGCCTACTTCAACGATGCCCAGCGTCAGGCAACGAAGGACGCCGGCAAGATCGCCGGACTCGAAGTCCTCCGCATCATCAACGAGCCGACAGCTGCAGCTCTGGCCTATGGCCTTGAGAAAAAGAATGACGGCACTGTCGCGGTCTATGACCTTGGTGGTGGCACGTTCGACGTTTCCGTTCTGGAAATTTCCGACGGTGTGATCGAAGTGAAGTCCACGAACGGTGACACGTTCCTTGGCGGTGAAGATTTCGACAACCGGATCATTGATTTCCTGGCTGACGAGTTCAAGCGTGATCAGGGCATCGACCTGAAGAATGACAAGCTTGCTCTTCAGCGTCTGAAGGAAGCTGCTGAAAAGGCAAAGATCGAGCTGTCTTCTTCGCGTGAGACCGAGATCAACCTGCCGTTTATCACTGCCGATGCTTCCGGTCCGAAGCATCTTGTCCTGAAGCTGACCCGTGCCAAGCTGGAAAGCCTGGTTGACGATCTGATCGCCCGCACGCTGGAGCCCTGTAAGGCTGCTCTGAAAGATGCAGGTCTTGCTGCTTCCGGTATCGACGAGGTTATCCTTGTCGGTGGTATGACCCGCATGCCGAAGGTGATCGAGGCCGTTAAGGAATTCTTCGGCAAGGATCCTGCACGTAACGTCAATCCTGATGAAGTCGTCGCCATTGGTGCCGCGGTTCAGGGTGCGGTGCTGAAGGGTGATGTCAAGGACGTCCTTCTGCTCGATGTGACGCCGCTGTCACTTGGTATCGAGACGCTGGGTGGTGTCTTCACACGTCTGATCGATCGCAACACGACGATCCCGACCAAGAAGAGCCAGACCTTCTCGACCGCTGAAGACAACCAGCCTGCTGTGACCATCAAGGTCTATCAGGGTGAGCGCGAAATGGCGGCTGACAACAAGCTGCTTGGTAATTTCGATCTGACCGGCATTGCTCCCGCTCCGCGTGGCGTGCCGCAGATCGAGGTGACTTTCGATATCGACGCCAACGGCATCGTGTCGGTTTCAGCCAAGGACAAGGCGACGAACAAGGAGCAGCAGATCCGCATTCAGGCTTCTGGTGGTCTTTCAGACTCTGACATTGAGCAGATGGTGAAGGATGCCGAGGCAAATGCAGCGGCTGACAAGGCGAAGCGCGAACTGGTTGAAGTTCGTAACAGCGCTGAATCTCTGGTGCATCAGGTCGAGAAGTCCCTGTCAGAATCCGGTGACAAGGTTCCGGCGGCTGACAAGACGGAAGCGGAAGCTGCTATTGCCGCAGTGAAGACCGCTCTTGAAGGCACTGATCCGGAAGCTGTCAAATCAGCTTCAGAGCGCTTGACGCAGGCTGCGATGAAGATTGGTGAGGCCGTTTACAAGGCTGAGCAGTCATCCGAAGGCGCTGCTGAGAGCAAGCCTGCTGATGAAGGCGTTGTCGATGCCGACTTCGAGGATGTCAGCGACAAGAAATCCTGAGGGTCGTTCTCCGGACAACAGCCGGACCTTCATGGTCCGGCAACCTTGCCTCGGCATGTTCCTGAGCATGCGTGCGGCAGAGAGGCGCCCTGTTCAACATGAACATGGGCGCGTTTCTTTTTCTGTTCCTTTGATAGATATAGTGTTTCGTTTGAGTGCTCCGCGAGGAAAAGCGAGTGCCTGAAAACGGACTTCGAGAGGACCTTGATGGTTACCAAGCTTGATTATTATGCCGTTCTGGAAGTCACCCGAGAGGTGTCGGCGGATGAACTGAAAAAGGCGTATCGCAAGCAGGCCATGAAATATCATCCGGATCGCAATCCGGGTGATGAGGCTGCGGAAGCAAAATTCAAGGAAGTCAACGAAGCTTATGACATCCTGAAAGATGATCAGAAGCGCGCCGCCTATGATCGCTTCGGTCATGCCGCCTTCGAAGGTGGTGGCGGTGGTCCGGGTGGTTTTGATTTTGGCGGCGGCGGATTTGCCGGCGGTGGTCTGGGCGACATCTTTGAACAGATGTTCGGCGACATGATGGGCGGTGGTCGTGGTGGCCGCGGCGGTCGTCGTGGTGGTGCAGATGTCCAGACACAGGTCCAGATCACACTGTCCGAGGCATTTGCAGGCACGACCAAGACGATCACTGTCGCGACACGCGTCGTTTGCGAATCATGTGAAGGCACTGGTTCCGCGGACAAGGCGGCGGGTGTTGAAACCTGCCCAAGCTGTCATGGGCAGGGCAAAGTAAGGGCGCAACAGGGTTTCTTCGTTGTCGAGCGTCCATGTCCGACCTGTAACGGTGCCGGTCGCGTCGTGAAGAATTCCTGCAAGGCCTGCCGTGGTGTCGGCACAATCCAGAAGTCCAAGACGCTGGAAGTTCAGATTCCCGCAGGTGTCGAAGACGGTACACGGATACGCCTGAGTGGTGAAGGAGAGGCAGGAGCAAGTGGAGCGCCAGCCGGTGATCTCTATGTGCATGTTGCTGTTGAAGAGAACGAACTGTTTGAACGCAACGGGTCCAATATTTATTGCCGCGTGCCATTGCGGATGGCACAGGCCGCATTGGGCACGGAGATAGAGGTTCCGGTCGTTGATGGTGGTCGCGCAAAGGTAAAAATTCCAGCCGGCACGCAGACAGGCGAGCATTTCCGTTTGCGTGGCAAGGGCTTCTCTGTGCTGAGATCTTCGGCGCGGGGGGATATGTATATTCAGGTGACTGTTGAAACGCCGCAGAAACTGACGAAGCGGCAGCGTGAGCTTCTGGAGGAATTCGAGAAAGAAGCAGGTGGCGATGCCGGAGGCAGCCCTGAACACGCAGGTTTCTTCAGTCGCGTGAAAGACTTTTTTGAAGGCAGATAAATTCACCTTCTATATTTTTAAGGAAATCTCCTGATTTTATCGGGCGATTTCCTTCCATGTGCACAGCCCTGCGCAGACGTCCAGTCAGCGCAGGGCTGTGACATATATGAGCCATATTTGCCTGTGATAAACACGGCATACCAATATTGTTTCTGAGGGTAATATGTTTTCAAAGACTCTTTCAGCCGCAGCTTTCCTGTCCGTCATCAGCCTGGCTTCAGTCGCACATGCTGATTGCAGCAAAAGCTCCGGCAGCCAGGGGCTGCTGGGAGGCGTCGTGCAGCGCGAAAATTGCCTGAGTGATAAAACGCAGAAACTTCAGAACAAGATGACCGCCAAGCAAAGCGCTCTGGAGAAAACACGCGACAGCTACATGAATGCTCCGGCAGACGCCGAGCAGAAGCTCAACAGCAAACTGTCTTCCGCAAAAGAAAATGCCGAGAATAAACTCGCATCAAAGGTGGCTTCCAGCCAGAGCGGCCTGACTTCAGGTGCGGAAAAGCTTGAGAGCGCACGTGAAAACACGGTGGGTCAGGTCAACAACGTCAAAAATGGCTTGCAGCAGGACAAGAGCCAGTTGAAGTCGCTGGGCAGCCAGACGCGCAGCGCAGCTGGTGGGCTTCTGGGAAACAGCGGACTCTGAGTGTCCAGGCCCGGTTCAGATCGGGCCTTACCATCGTCTCCGTGCGGGAAATGTTGCGGGGCAGCAGTGTCTGCTTGTCCGTTGAACATTGCGGAGCAGAGATGAGGCATCATATAGCGATAGCGTTATGACCTCATCTGATCCCGGTTTTTCCGTCAATATTCCTGACCTGCCAGTACGGCATGTTCTGCCTGAACTGCTGCGGAAGCTGGGAACGGGAATACGCAACCTGATTCTGGTTGCACCTCCGGGGGGAGGGAAGACAACACTGGTCCCCCTTGCTCTTCTCGATGCAGAATGGCGGCAGATGTCCGGGCGGATCATCATGCTGGAGCCACGCCGTCTGGCGGCCCGTGCTGCAGCGCAGCGAATGGCCGCATTGCTGGATGAACCTGTTGGTCAAAGGGTTGGTTTCCGGACGCGTTTGGAAAGCGTGGTGTCGGACCAGACCAGAATAGAGGTAGTGACGGAAGGGCTCTTTCTACGGCGCCTTTTGAGCGACCCGACACTTGATGATGTGTCCTGCGTCCTTTTCGATGAAATCCACGAACGTTCTCTTGATGCCGATCTTGCCCTTGCCCTGACGCTCGATCTGCAACGGGTGTTGCGCCCCGATCTTCGCCTGATTGCCATGTCTGCCACGGCCGATGCTGCCCGTCTGACGGAGTTGATGGGAGCGGAACTTCTGGAAAGTGAGGGACGCCAGTATCCTGTTGATGTCTGCCATGTGAAACGGGACCTGCTGAACCCTCGCGATTTGCCATCAGCGATGGCTTCTGCCGTGCGCGAGTCGTTGCAGCATGATCCGGGGGATATTCTGGCGTTTCTTCCCGGCACGGGAGAGATCAGGCGCACGGCGCAGGAGCTGGGTCATATTCCCGGTGTTGAGATTCTGCCTCTGCACGGAGAATTGCCGCCGGGAGAGCAGGCCCGCGTGCTGACACCGGCTCAGGACGGGCGCCGACGCGTTATTCTTTCGACTTCGATTGCCGAAACTTCCCTTACGGTTCCGGGGGTGAGGGTTGTCATTGATGGCGGTTTCCGGCGCGTGCCTCGCTTTGATCCCGGAGCAGGTCTGTCGCGTCTGGAGACGGTCCGGATTTCGCGTGCCGCCGCAACCCAGCGTTCTGGACGTGCCGGACGAGAGGCGCCGGGGCGTTCTGTGCGTTTGTGGACGGAAGCAACACAGCGTGGACTGGCATTGCATGACAAGGCCGAAATTCTGGATGCGGATTTGTCAGGATGCGTTCTGACACTGGCGTTGTGGCGGGGGATGATGGGGGATTCCAGCCCCACACCAATTCTGCCGGATGAAGCTCCGGCTGGAGCGATGGCTGCCGCACGGGAACTGCTCGCGATGCTCGGCGCCTTGGATGACAATGGGCATCCAACGGCATTGGGCGAGAAAATGTCGATGATGGGCACTCATCCACGTCTGGCGGCCATGATGCTGGCAGCGCGAACCCGCGGTGAGGCAGCATTGGCGGCTGATCTTGCGGCCTTGCTGGAGGAGCGTGATCCCTTGAGGCCTCGTCCATCGCGAGATGGGCGTGCGTTCGTACCGCCTGCTGACGTGTCCCTGCGTCTTGATCTGATTGCAGGGGGGGATCACCCGGGTGCGGATCGTGGTGCAGTGTCGCGCATTCGTCAGGCAGCGGCGCAGTTTCGCCGACGTTTAAAAGTGCCCGCCGGAACGCTTCATGAAGGAGATCCTGCTGCGCTGATTGCGGCAGGGTTTCCTGATCGCGTGGCCCAGGGACGTGGAGACATCGGATCCTATCGTCTTGCGGGTGGAGGATCGGCACGGCTTGCACGGGATGACAGGTTGAGTGACTGCAAGCTGCTGGCCGTGGCTGCATTATTTGTTCGCAAGGCTGCGGAGATCCGTCTGGCGGCTCCCCTTGATCCTGATGCTTTGCCCGCAGCCTTGCTTGAGCGAGCGAAAGAGCAGGTGGAAACAGCCCTGGATCCGGTGACCGGCGCGGTCATTGCACGTCGTCGCCTGCGCATTGGTACGCTGATCCTGAGAGATCGCTCCGAAACAGTCTCCCCGGAAGACGCGGGCAAGCTTCTGATCGCTCAGGCAGCGATGAATCCTGAATCAGCCCTGAACTGGACGGATGCTGCGCGGCAGTTACAGTCACGTATCAAAATTGCGCGCGAGACACTGGGTTATGGCGATCTGCCTGATCTGTCCGATGAAGCCCTGAAAGCCGATATGGAGGAATGGCTTCTGCCATGGTTGAATGGCGTGACAAGATTTTCGGCATTGAAAGAGTTGGATCTTGCGGCGATTCTGGCCGCACGTCTGGATTATGGCCAGAAAACGCGTCTTGATGCTGACCTGCCGCCTGTACTGAAGCTGAAAGGTGGGTCTGCTCCTATGAATTATATGGAGCCGGTTCCAGTGGCGCAGGCGCGGGCGCAGGTTTTTTACGGCACTGTAGAGACACCCATTCTGGCCCAGGGGCGCGTACCGTTACGTTTTGCACTGCTTTCTCCCGCCGGTCGCCCTCAGGCGATTACGGCCGATCTTGCTGGATTTTGGATAACGGGCTGGCCCGATATGAGGCGCGATATGAGGGGGCGCTATCCACGGCATGACTGGCCGGAAAATCCGGCCGAGGCCGAGCCGCTCATTCGGAAAAATACATCCGGACCATTGCGTTGATGGTTTCTTTCTGGTGACATGAAACATACCATGAACAAATCGTTTCAGATTTTGTCCGCCATCTGTCTTGTCATGTTAGCCGCCGCCGGATGGTTTGCTGCGCTGAAAGGCACAGTGCGTGCACCTGTGCCCATGCCGACGCGCATGTTGGTCAGCGGTCTTCCCGTAACTTTTGCGCCACTTGTGCGACGGGTCGAACCCGCTGTGGTGAATATTGCTGTTACGCGTGAGGTCGATCCAAAATCAGGTCGTCGGATTCATGTGCCTCCGGGCGTGAATGGGACACCGCTGGAAAAACGTCTTCGCGAGCGGATGCGTGCGCACGGGAAGGAAATCCTTGGCGCTGGTTCCGGATTTATTGTGGATCCATCAGGGTTTATTGTGACCAGCAGACACGTCATTGGTGATGCCAGTGATATTTCCGTATCGCTTGCCGATGGGCGGGAATTGCCTGCCCGTGTGATAGGAAGTGACGATCTTACGGATATTGCGCTCATCAAGGTGGAGAGTCCTGCTCCACTTCCCTGTATCCGATGGGGTGACAGCAGGAAGGTGCTGGTGGGGGACTGGGTTCTTGCCGCCGGCAATCCTTATGGTCTGGGTCTTTCGGTAACTGCAGGTATTATCTCTGCCCGTGGGCGTGACATTGGTGTCGGGCCGTTTGATGATTTTCTACAACTCGATGCCCCGATGAATCCGGGCAATTCGGGTGGTCCTAGCTTCAATATGGCGGGGGAAGTGATCGCGCTGAACACGGCCTTTGTCTCTCCCACCGGTGGTTCCGTGGGGCTTGGCTTTTCGATGCCGGCAGCTTTGGTGCGCCCGGTGGCGGAAACATTGCAGAGAGATGGACACATTGATCGTGGCTGGCTGGGTCTGACACTGGAAGATGTCGGCGGGCAGGAAGGTGCGCGCATCACGAGTGTTGATAAGGATGGTCCGGCACAGAAGGTTGGTCTGCAAAAAGGTGATTTCGTTATTTCATTTTCGGAAAGTCATGTTGCAAATGCCCGCGGCTTGATGCGGGCCGTTGCTGCGGTGAAGGCCGGGGCCGAGGTCCCGCTTATCGCTCGCCGAAATCAGAAGACGCTCAATTTTCAGGTGATGGTTGGTCATCGCCCTGTAGATGAGGTTCAGGAAGCTGACGATGACGAAGCATCCGACGACGATTGATCATGATCGTTCGTCGGAATGGTTCGGCTTTATGTCAGGCAATCACCCGAAAGAAACGTTCAGGGCGCGTCCTGCAAGAATGTGAACATGGTAATGTGGCACTTCCTGTCCTGAATCCGGACCGGCATTTGTGACCAGACGATAGCCGGACGCGACCACGCCGAATTCCGTGGCGATCTGGCCGATGGCGCGTGTGAAGCCCTCTATTTCCTCGGATGAAGCTTTCGCGCTGAAATCAGCGAATGAAACGTAAGGCTTTTTTGGAATGACCAGAAGATGCAGGGGCGCCTTGGGGTTGATATCGTGGAAGGCCAGCACCCATTCATTTTCGAAGGCTTTCCGACAGGGGATTTCGCCACGCAGGATGCGGGCGAAAATATTGTTGTCGTCGTAAGCAGGAATTGAAGTTTCGGTCACTGTGTCTGTTCCTTCAGGCCTGGGGCGGGCGTGATGCCTTTTCCTCAATGCCGCTGACGCCTTCGCGACGTTTCAGTTCGGCCCATATGTCTTCCGGCGTGATGCCTGCATCCACCCACATGACGATTAGATGGTAAAGCACGTCGGCGCTTTCTCCGATGAGTTCACGTGGTCGGCCGGCAACAGCTTCGATCAGACATTCGACTGCTTCTTCACCGAATTTCTGTGCGATCTTACGGGTGCCGCGAGAGAGGAGACGGGCTGAATGACTGATGCTGGGGTCGCTGCCCCGGCGGCTGAGCACGACTTCATGAAGATGATCAAGAATCGCGGCGCTGGCCGTGAAATCCGGCTGCAACGCGACATTCACGACGTTTTTCTTTTTGCTGCGTGCAGTGCTCGTGTTTTTGCTTTTCTTGTCGGAGACCGCACCGGTGCGCGCGGCTATTTTGCCGGAGTTTTTCTTGGATGAGGCGGAAGACGCGGAAGCGGTCTTTTTTCCGGGTCTTTCGGACGGTGCTTTGGGCATTGGTTTATCCGGTGCAGAAAAGGAAAGAATCAGGAAACGGGTGGGCGTGGAGGAACGGCTTCGGCGGGTCGAACGGGAAGCCCGGCATCCGCCAGCGCCTGACGGACTTGCGGAATGGTGAATGTTCCGAAATGGAACACGCTTGCGGCCAGAAGGCCAGTGGCTCCGGCCCGCGCACCCTCGACGAAATGTTCAAGAGTGCCGACGCCCCCTGATGCGACCACAGGTAGTCTTACAGATGAATTGACGGCGCGCAGCAAATCAAGGTCGAAACCGCTGCGTGTGCCATCGCGATCCATGGAGGTCAGCAGAATTTCACCCGCGCCACGTTCCGCGATTTCACGACACCAGTCGAGAACATTGCGACCCGTCGGAGTTCGTCCCCCCTGTGTATAGACTTCCCAGCCACCCTTGCCATCGGACCGGGCATCAATGGCGACGACCACACACTGGCTGCCAAATTTCTCCGCGGCTTCATTGACCAGTTCGGGCCGTTTCACGGCAGCGGAATTCATGGCGCATTTGTCAGCACCGGCGAGCAGCAGGCGACGCATATCGTCTGTGGTTCGGACACCACCACCAACCGTCAGGGGCAGAAAAATCTTCTCCGCCGTGCGACTGACCACATCGAAAATCGTGTCACGATTCTCATGACTGGCGGTGATGTCGAGGAATGTCAGTTCATCTGCCCCGGCGGCATCATAGACAGCCGCCTGTTCCACCGGATCGCCGGCATCACGCAGGGAAACGAAGTTGACGCCTTTCACCACACGTCCATCCCGCACGTCGAGACAGGGAATGATCCTGAGCTTGAGCATCAGGCCAGAATCCTCAGGGCTGCGGCAGGAGAAATGCGTCCGTCATATAAGGCACGCCCAACCACCACGCCTTCGATGCCCGGTGCGTCATGGGTTGCGTCCTTCAGGGCCTGAAGATGTTCGGCCGAGCCGACACCACCACTGGCGATGACCGGAATGGAGACGGTGTTCGCCAATGTCCGGGTCTGCTCGATATCGAGACCTTCGAGCATGCCGTCCCGGGTGATTTCGGTGAAGATGATTGCCGCAACACCAGCATCCTGCATGCGCAGACCAAGTTCCGTTGCCTGCATGTCAGAAACTTCGGCCCAGCCTTCAGTGGCGACATGTCCGTTTCTGGCATCGATTCCGGCAACGATCTGGCCAGGGAAGGCTTTTGCAGCCTGACGGACCAGTTCTGGGTTCTTGACGGCAACAGAGCCGAGGATGACACGATTGACGCCAGCTTCCAGCCACGCAGCGATAGCGTCCATATCACGCAATCCGCCACCCAGCTGCACGGGAACAGAGGCATTTTCCAGAATGCGGCGAACAGCGTGGCTGTTTGCAGACTGTCCTGCGAAAGCGCCATTCAGATCGACAACATGCAGCCAGTTGAAGCCTGCCTCACACCATGCACGAGCCTGCGCGCCGGGGTCATCGGAATAGACGGTGGCATCATCCATTTCGCCACGGCGAAGGCGGACGCAGGCACCATCCTTGAGATCGATGGCGGGATAGAGGGTGAGTGCGCGAGATGTCATGAAGCGACTTTTATCCTGCTCTGCATCGTGGGTGTTTGCCGGGTTTTCCACGATAGTGCGTGCATGGCCCTGAAGTTTGAGGGAGAAGAAATGCCCGCTGATGGTTTTGCCGGAAATCCGTGCATAATCAGGATGCATTCCCCAGCGATGGAAACCGACGCGATGGAAGAGACGGATCGCATCCTGCTGCGTGTCGCGGACATCGAGATTCAGAACCTGAAAACCCATTGCCCGTGCGCAGCCGATCACTTCCTGCAACAGCATCGTTCCCAGACCCTGTCTGCGGGCATAGGGCGCGATATTGAAATGCATGAGGCTGGCGTTCATCGCCTGAGCCTCGTTATTGCGCGGGGGGCGCAGAAGCTGTGCGGAACCTACGATGATGCCGTTCTGGCGGGCCACGAACAGGGTCCGCTCCGGCACCAGAAGCACGCCGCCGAAATACTGGCGGAGCATGGGGGTTCCCTGTGGCGACAGCCAGCCGAATCCGCCTCCGGCGAGGATTCCCGCATCGGTGGCTTCACACAGGGCGGCGAGATCGTCCTCATCCAGTGCCTGGACACGTTCTGTCCGCAGATTTTCCAACTGGCTCATGGAATTCATGTCTTCACGCTCTCGACGGACCCTGGCTTCCAGAGCAGGAAATTTGCCAGGATACGCAGACCTATTTTCTGACTTTTCTCGACATGGAACTGTGTTCCGGCCTTGTTGCCCGAGACAACAATAGCAGGAACCGCTCCGCCATAGGAGGTTGTCGCCAGAAGTTCATCGTCATTATGGCCGGTCAGCGCATAGGAATGAACGAAATAGCCGTGAGGTGAGGGACCAAGATCATCTGTCAGCGGATGGGGGCGTCGCAGTTCAAGCTCGTTCCATCCCATCTGGGGCAGGCGGAGTCCGGGCGGGTCCATCAATGAGATTTCTCCGGCAATCCAGCCGAGTCCGGATGTCGATCCGTGCTCCAGCCCTTTCTGGGCCATCAACTGCATCCCGACGCAGATTCCAAGAAAAGGCGTGCCGTTGTTGACGGTATCGATCAGCGCTTCCCGCAACCCCGGTTTTGCATCCAGTCCATGGGCACAATCGGCGAAAGCCCCCTGTCCCGGCAGAACGATGCGATGCGCATTGCGGATGTCTTCCGGATCTGCGGTGATCCTGACATCGGCGTCGATCCCGGTATCAGCAGCTGCCTGTGCGATGGCGCGGGCTGCGGAAGCTAGATTGCCGCCGTCATAATCGATGACGGTGATCAGTTGCCGGTGGGAGGTGTGACTGGTCATGATTGCGGGTCTTTTCCGGCATGAAGATCGGCATAGCGGAGGAGCGCTCCATTGCGGGTTTCCGCAAGGATTTCCGGGCCTCTGCTCCAGCCGGTCAGCGAAAGTTCACATCCCCGCAGGGATGTCGCGAAAGCCGAAAGTCCGACATGGGACAGGACGATCCAGGGAAGCAGCAGAGGAGACCCGGCCAGAAAGCTCCAAGCCATGATCGATAATCCCCCAATGATGCAGCCCGTGATCGGTGCTCCGCGCAGTAACAGCCCGATCCAGCCGAAAAACAGAACGAGCAGATCGGCTTTCTGGGCGATCATTCGGGGCAGCTTGTTGCCCGCTGGTGACAACCAGGCGGTGTGGAGTCTCATCCAGCCAGCCCCCATGATCGAAGCGCAGATGTCAGGTCACAGTTCACAGAACGCCCTTTGTGGAAGGGATGATTCCGGCAGCCCGTGGGTCATGTTCGGTTGCCATGCGCATGGCGCGGGCAAGGGCCTTGAATGCAGATTCAGCGATATGGTGGCAGTTGGTTCCGGCGCGGCAGGAAATGTGCAGGGTGCTCATGGAGGCCATGGCAAAGGCGCGGAAAAACTCCTCGAACAGTTCAGTGTCCATTTCACCGATTTTGTCGCGGGGGAAAGCCACGGACCACGCAAGGAACGGCCGGCCGGAGATATCGGCCACAGCTTCGCTCAGGGCTTCATCCAAAGGCACCAGAGCATTGCCGAAACGGCGGATGCCACGGCGATCGCCCAATGCTTTGTGAAATGCCTGTCCCAGAGCGATGCCCGTGTCCTCAACCGTGTGGTGAAAATCGATATGCAGGTCGCCTTTGGCAACGATGTCGATATCGAACATGCCATGCCGCGCAAGGGCCGTCAGCATATGGTCGAAAAAGCCGATACCGGTTTCGATGCTGGCTTTGCCGCTACCGTCCAGATTGATGGTGAGGGCGATGTCTGTTTCACCGGTCACACGATGGACAGAGGCAGTGCGGGAGGCTCCTGCGCCTGGAGCTGAGGCCGAGGTCTGGGTCATTGTCGGGTGTTTTACCAGCATGTCGCGTTCTGTGCCATTGGCTGGGCCTTTGTTCCTGTGGGAAAGATGATGAAAATTGTCAGCTTTCCGTGCGGGCGAACGCGTTCTTCTTGGCATTGTTTGCTGCTGAGGGTATGTGACTGCTTCTTTGGCGTGGTTGAAGCAGCAGCTGGCAACCATCTTCCTTTTCACAGCTATTGGAGCAGAAGCCCTCATGAGCTGGCTTACAGATTACGTACGGCCCCGCATTCGCGGATTGCTCCATCGTGAGGTTCCCGACAATCTCTGGACGAATTGCAGCAACTGTAATCAGATGATCCTGACGAAGGAGCTGACGCGATCAATGAATGTCTGTCCGCATTGCGGGCATCACATGAAAGCGGCAGTAGCAGAGCGTTTTGCCTGGACGTTTGATGAGGGAAGCTGGACCCGCATTGAGCTGCCGAAAGTCGCAGCCGATCCGTTGGGTTTTCGTGACCAGAAGCGTTATAATGACAGGCTGAAAGATGCGCGCTCCAAGTCGCATCTGGATGAAGCTCTGGCCGTTGCGCACGGAAAAATCGGTGGGCAGCCTGCGGTGGTCGCCATCATGGCTTATGAATTCATGGCGGGCACCATGGGCACCGCGTTGGGAGAGGCCTTTATCGCGGCCGCCCGTCTGGCCCGTTTGCAGCGCGCACCGTTGGTGATTTTCACGGCATCCGGTGGCGCACGTATGCAGGAAGGTATGCTCAGCCTGATGCAGATGCCACGCACAACTGTTGCCGTGGAAATGCTGAAGGAAGAGGGGCTTCCTTATATCGTTGTCCTCACAAACCCCACGACTGGCGGTGTCAGCGCTTCCTTCGCCATGCTGGGGGATGTGCAGATTGCCGAACCAAAGGCCCTGATCGGGTTTGCCGGTCCGCGCGTGATTGAAGACACGGTCAGGGAGAAGCTGCCGGAGGGCTTCCAGCGTTCCGAATATCTGCTGGAGCATGGCATGCTTGATATGGTTGTGCCGCGCCGCGATCTGAAAGAAACGCTTGCCCGTGTGATCAGTCTTCTGACGGGAGCACCGAAAAATGGTGCTGTTTCGCAGGATGTGGTCGCAAAGCCGGAGGCTGTCTGAGCATCATGACATCGGCTGCTGGGGGAACGGGTCCGGTTGCGGAATTCACGGGTCGGACGGGCGTCGTTCTTGAACGTCTGAACCGTCTTTATCCATCTCTGATCGACCTGTCTCTTGGTCGGTTGGAAGCACTTCTGGCCCGACTGGGAAATCCGGAAGAAAAATTACCCCCGGTTGTTCATGTTGCAGGGACCAACGGTAAAGGCAGCACCTGCGCCACGTTGCGGGCGCTGGGAGAAGCATCCGGCTGGCGCGTTCATGTGACCAGTTCTCCGCATCTGATCGATGTGCGTGAGCGTTTCCGCGTTGCCGGAACGCTGGTGAGCGAAAATGATCTGATTGCCATTCTGGAAGAGATCGAGCGCGTGAATGATGGCGCGCCGATCACGGTTTTCGAAGTGTTGACGGCGGCCGCCTTTCTTCTGTTTTCCCGCACTCCGGCAGATCTGGCTGTTATTGAAGTGGGACTGGGCGGGCGTTTCGACGCGACCAATGTGTTGCGGCATCCTGCCGTTTGCGCGATCACCCCTGTTTCACTGGATCATGAAGCTTTTCTGGGCAACACGATCGAAGCGATCGCTGCCGAGAAAGCAGGAATCATGAAACCCGGTGTACCGGTTGTCTGTGCGCCGCAGGATCCACGCAGCATTCCGGTCTTCGAGGCTGAAGCAGCGCGTCTGGGTGCGCCCCTTTGGCTGCATGGCCGTGACTGGTCTGCCGTGCGTAGTGGCGATGCCGTTTTGTATCGCGATGTTCATGGTGAGTTGAAACTTCCGCTGCCTGCATTGCCGGGGGACCATCAGATTCTGAATGCCGGTCTTGCTGTTGCGGCCTTGCGTGCTGCCGGCATGCCCGTGCCTGAACAGGGCTGGCAGGGCGTCGGGCGGACTGTCTGGCCTGCACGGTTGCAGAAGCTGGAAGGTGATCTGGCACAGACTTTGCCGACTGGATGGGAACTGTGGCTGGATGGTGGGCACAATCCGGGCGCTGGCGAGGTTTTGTCGTCTCAACTCAAGACGTGGTCCGATCGTCCGTTGCATGTGATTGTCGGCATGAAGCAGACAAAAGATGCTGCGGGGTTCATCCGCCCGCTTCTGCCGTATGTGACATCTATATATGCCGTGCAGGAAGCGCAGCAGCATATGGCGTTGCCTGTGGCGCAGATTCTGGCTGCTGGTGGTGAGAAGGTGCAACCCGGCCCGACCATCGCTGCGGCGCTGGATAAAATCCGGCAGCAGAATGATGGTCCGGCGCGTGTTCTGATCTGCGGTAGTCTCTATCTTGCAGGTGTTGTGCTGAAGAGGGACGGTTGGGTGGTGGTTTGAGAGGAAGAGTTTAGGTTCTTCCACGCAAACGAGCGACGATACGTCGGAAAGGTAGTGCTGTTTTCCATATTTTATGTATGGGACGTAAGATTTTCTAGTGTCATGAGAATGGCGCGCTATTGCGACTAGGGCGTGTCGTCAGTTAAGCGGCATCCGCATCCCGCTTAACTGACGACACGCCCTAGATTCGGTGAAATAGGTGATTCTCATACGTGGCTTGGTAGCAGTATTGTCCGTAGTCGCAGCATGATCGGCAATCGCCGGATGACACCAAACCGTCTAGCCACCGGATGCTACCACAACACGATCACGGAGATCCTGAGAGAGCGTGCGTAATGTCATCCAGAATCAGGCTTCATCCTAGATGACATCTTGAATCAGATCGTCACGACTCTAAAAATTTCTTTTGATTCACTCAATACTATCAATCAACTTTGACAATTTTGAAATCAGGAACATGAGCACAAATCAAGGCTCCTTTGATTTCTCTAGGTTATTTCTTAAAAAATTATCTAACACGATAAAATAGCTATTCATCAATTCATCGCGCTCTCGAACTTCCTGGCGCAAGTCATGAATCTGTGCCTCAGCACTCCGGAGTGCTGCATTGATTTCATCTAATTTTATATTAACAACTCCGACACTTGAGTCTGGTTTTATCTTTCTATTTTTAATTTGGAAGAGCTTATTTTTTATAAATCGTTCTGTAAAATTGATTGTGATAATGTTTTTTATAAATGATGCCGACATCAAGAGGGTTTGAGAGAAACCCACTCGAGAACTATTGAATTTAAATCTATGAATAAAGTTACGATTTGCTACTCCGGACATAACTTCATTAAAAAGGGTATAGTTATTATTGTATAGGCAGTACCATATTTCTATGATTTTTATGTCGAATCTATATGTCGCGAAAAAATATCTAAAGTCTCTATTGGAGTAGAGAAGGAAATTTTTCCGCACAACGTTAAAAAACAGCGACCGAAATTTTGGATCTATATTCAAATGTACCCAGCATATCTGATTAAACAACCAAAGCATCACGTTTATTTTATACGTGAATAATAGATTTTTCTTTTTTAAGAAATCGATAATAATTTCATGCTGAATAAATATTTTAATCAATGCGGGACCAGCAGACCCCATGGTTTGGCCAACACGATTTTTACGATGGAAATATAGAACTTCATTAATAAATGAAACGTTAGATGCCTGTGTAACGACAAACCAGTGAAAAGCATTATCTTCAAAGAAGAAATCACCTTCAGGAAAATAAATCTCTTTCTCTCTTAAGAAGGAACTTTTGTATAATTTACGCCAAGGTACAGCTATCAGCGTTAAAATATCACGCCGGAGGTTGGGTTCCAAATTAAGGTCTATAAATCTTCTGTTGCACAATTCCGGCCAAATCTTTTCGTGTGCATGTTCTCTAAAAATACTTTCTCCATCATCTGTATTATAAAATTCTTGATAATCACAAATTACAATATCTGAATTATATTTTTGCGCTGCTCCCAACATTTTAGAGAATATCTCGGGGACAAAGCAATCATCACCATCAGCAAATGCAATGTATTTCCCTGTTGCATGCCTTAGACCTATATTTGCAGCTGTGGCAACACCGCCAACTGTATTTTTCCCAATAAAAACAGTTTTGACATTTTTATTTTCAACTTGAAATTTTTTTATTACCTCAATGGTACCATCAGTTGAGCCATCATCGACAAAGATAATTTCATAATTTTCAAAACCTGATCTTATTAGACATTCAATGCACTCACCAATATATTGTTTAATATTATAAGATGTTACAATAATAGAAAGAATGGGTTCCATAACAAAAACTCCTTATTAATGGTTTTTTATGTAATGATTGATAGCATGATATAAATTTCTATCTTTATGGAAAACCATATTTAAGTCAGAAATTGATATATCCTTGAACCAGGCAGAAGCCCTTTGCGAATAAATTACCTTATCACTTAAAGGAACATAATCTGATGCCCATCTGATTAAATCCACCTGAAAGCGATAAAATTCCACGATAAATTCTTTTCTATTAACACTTCTATTAACGTAATCATATGCTGCTTGTAGAGCATCCAAAACCTGCATTCTAGATGTATGAATTTGACGGGTAGCATTTCTTACGCCTTGATCAACAACATGCCTTCCAATTGGACGCCTCGTCACGTACACATAATCAGTATTACATAAGATATTCCAATGAATCGGAACATCTTCATGCAGTCGCAAAACACCAAAAAATGCTCCGATTTTTCTCAGATAATCTGTTCTACAAATTTTATTCCATGGAAAATTCACTATACTTAAAATATTCGGAAAGACGCTCGGCTGAATAATACTTTCCTGATCGCACCGTAAAATACTAGAAAATCTAGCCTCGTCGCCTGATAGCATAGCTTCCGGCCCATCAGGTTCAAGTGAATCCGCATATTCATAAGCCATAACGGCGACATCAAGCTGATAAATATTCATTTTCTGTAGAACTTCTTGAATATTTTCGCCATACAGAAAATCATCATCATCGAAGAAAATCACAAATTCAGAATCTATTGTTTTAAATGCGATATCGCGAGCGACTCCCGGTCCTGAATTCTTATCCAGGTAGATGCACCGAATATTTTCGTAGCGTTGTGATAAGTCAGAAATGATGTCTTTTGTGCTATCAGTCGAACAATCGTCTACGATAATCACCTCAAAATCGACAGAAATATTACGGCATATATTTTCAACGATTTCTGAAATTCTATTTTCTGAGTTGAATGTCGGCACAATAACTGACAACATGCTCTTTACCATAGCACTCACCTTAATTATTCTTTAACTATTCTTTTTATTTTATGACCAACATATCTAACTGGATAAGTCATTCTCCATGTACGAGATCCAGATATGTTATTCAAATGCTGTATTAATTTGTTATTCTCCTCAATTAACGATGTATTCATTTGAGCTAGAGATTCTATTTTCTTGTTTAGATTCTCTATTTGGCTATAAAGTTGGGAGACTTTTGTTTCTTTTTGCCCCAACTGCTTCTTGAGATCAGACAAAAGCATGTTTTTCTCCTGCAAATTGAAATTTTTATACTCTTCATCATCACCCATCATGATCAATTGATACTTCAGAGTCTTATCTTCGGTATCAAACTTAAATCCCTCGACGCCACTTTCATCAAAAAACGCGCGTATCTCGTCTTTTAAAGGGGCAAAGAAATCTGCATCGATACTCTGGAGCTGCCAGTCAAAAAACACGATGATATAATTAAAGAAATCACTTCGAAATTGACTGTAAAAATCATTCTCGATCATGAAATCACGAAGCTTTCGTGCAGCCTCGACACAGGATGTATAAGACAGGTGTCTTGTATTAGAAAGAGATCCTTCTCGCGTCATATTGTGATATATAAGAACTTCATCTGTAGTGGAAATTTTATTCGCTAGAAAATAATTGGCACAACAAAAAAACAAATCATTTGTTGTCCGTGTTTCTTGAAATAGGAGACCATTCTCTATTATTTTATTTCTT
This sequence comes from Drosophila lacertosa, assembly GCA_004143845.1. Taxonomy (NCBI): domain Eukaryota; kingdom Metazoa; phylum Arthropoda; class Insecta; order Diptera; family Drosophilidae; genus Drosophila; species Drosophila lacertosa. Next base: position 302,022 of record SCDZ01000004.1, on the reverse strand, counting down.
TTAAATAGCTTATCCCAACACCACCAAACAAAAATATCAAAGACGTTACCCTGCACATCATGACAGGAAAATATATTTTTTTTGGGTAAGGAGTTAGCCGTTATACTCCACTCCATAGGATAAGTGGAGCCATCCTCGAATATTTCAAAAGATCTAAAAACATGAATATCGGAGTCATTACATTTTGCCTCCGCGTACGATTTTTCTAGCATATGGATATCGAAGATATCGTCATCATCCAGAAAAATAATATACTCACCGCAAGCTTGTTTCAGGCCAATGTTTCTTGAATATGCAGCTCCACGGTTACGGTCATTCCGTATATATTTAATACGTCCGTCGCCTCGGATCATGTCAGAAATTATCTTAGATGTTCCATCAGTTGAACAATCATCTATAATAATTATTTCAATATTTTTTAATGTTTGCTTTTTCAAAGAATCAAGAGAGTTTTTTATAAACGAATGGGCGTTAAAGGCTGTCATTACGGCAGAAACATACGGGGTATTCATTATACAACCAAAGCCCAGAATTGATTTATAAAAGGTTTTTTATCTTTACCTGATGGGGAGAAAAATAACAAGGCAAAGAGTTCGAAAAACCTCTAGTAGGGACGATTGAAAATCATAATTTGGAGAGCTCGAAAAGTCTCCTATCTGGGTTTTTGTGAACACAGAAAGGTCAATAATTTATGATTTTAAATTGATGAAAAAAAGGGGGCTAGCATAAACAAACTTGGCAGTTAATTATATAGAAGATTACATTGTTACTCTTTTCACATTAAAATATAATTAAAACCAGACCCGATTTATTGAAGATTTTATCTTCAATAGTGCAAGATACAATCTGAAAAATGAAAATTTATATCTATTCAAATATTTATAATATATATTTTTCTTTTCGTGGGTCGAAGATGGAAGGGTAGGGTCTTTTTCATGGCAGAAATTAATAATTTTCGGATAATAGAATGCTTTTTGTATTTCTTTGTCCGAGAAGCTTCTGTCGCGATCATTGGGGAAGAAGACGCCTGCATGAGCATTCCAGGTCAAATCAATAATAAATACATCATTTTTGTGTGATATATTTATTATATCCTGCTCTCTATATATAATTTTTTTATTAAAGTGGAATAAAGATTCGCAGTGCTTGAATGAAATATTTCCATATTTATTTTTTGCTTTTTTGAGGTCATATATGAATATATCGGTGTTTATATAATTTTCATTAGATTCTCGACCAAATAGCCTTCTCGAATGAAGGATATTACCATCAGCCAGAGAGCCTGCGATGATTTTATCCTGCATATCGATTGCCCAGTAGTCATAAATATCTGCCTCAAAAATCATTTTCCCTTTCACGAATATAAATTTTTCAAGCGGCAGGTTATTCAGAAAGCACGATTCTGGGAAACTTGTTTCAGATAATTCAATGAAATAGAAATTTTTTGAATATTTTTTATAATATATGCTGAGTTTCTTTTTTGCTTCTTCTTGGTCGTAGAAAATATAAAAATTTATTTTTCTTGGATTTTGCGAGTTACTCATTATTGAATCTATAGTTAATATTTCTCCAAGTGAATATTGATTGTGTAATGTTATGCATACATTTACATGTCCGATATTAATGCATGTATTTTTCTTATTTATTTCAAGTGATAATGGAAAATCTTTTTCGAAATATATTTCATTATTAATGTAAACCATCCTGTTGTTAAGAATATTTATTTTTTCATGTGTATTTCGAATGTACTCTATAAATATATTCGTCAATCTTTCAGCTAGAAACCCAAATACGCGCCTTTGATATGAATTTTCATAATCAATCTCAATAATATCCTCAACTTTAAAAAGAGTTCCAAAAATAAATTCGCAATATTTATTGAATATATCACGGCGCATGACGGAAATGTTGCAGCATATAGTTGTTTTTTCACTCATGCATCTAAGTGCTTGAATATAATATTCTGGGAATTTCTCTTTTATAATTTGAAGTGTTGTATCAATATCATTTTTGTAATGCTCTTCTGAATAATGTTCATAAGAAGTTCTTTTGAGTTCAGGCAAAAAAGGAGGGTGGATCTCATATGTTGGTGTTGTCGCGATATCATAATTCAAAAAAAACTTTTGTAGACCTTCCTGCGTCCAGCCATTATGGCGAATAATATCTTCATTAATTTTACTAATATGCTGGTCTTCTGTTGAGTGTTCATTGAATGATAAATAACGTCTATAATGCATAAGACCAGTGTAATCGTGATCGGTATTTTTCCAGATCCAATACAAAGCTGTAAGTTCACACCATTCGCGATTTCGTTCAGAAATATTGTTGCCAGTATCATCTCCGATCATATTCTCAAGAATCGTGTCAGATATTTTTCTTCCAACCTGAATGGGGGTAATGACGTTATTGCTCACATATTCCCATTTTTTATGATGGCAGACATATATGCGGATATCTGGTGGGTTATTTTTATCCATGAGGGATCTCCGCACCATGCAATGTTTCAGAAAGAGAAATTTTGAATCCCTCAATCGTCAGATGGTGTTTTCCGCCTGCGATGTAATTGGAAACAGGCGTTCCTTTTTGTTCAAGTAAGGAAATATAATTCATAATTTGTGAATGCTGGGAGGCTGCAGGGGATAAGTCTGTGAACCAGGCTGGTCGATGGATCCATATTCCATTTTCGAAATCCACACGGTCATGTTTTTCTCCATGCAGAATCAGGTGCACCAAGCATCCCGCGTCGGAAAACTGTTTTATCTCTTCAAAAGAAGGAGTTAGAGACGTCTGCACAAAGATGACGGTTTCTTTTGTTCGGAGACTATTCTTGCGAGGGAAGCGTAGGGGAAAAGCATCTGCGTGGACGGTATGGCTGATAAGATGCCGGACGCCTGCATAACCTCTCTCCCAGCCAATTTCCCAAGCGCGCTGTGCATCTTGGTCAAAGGTTGCAAGATCATCCGGAGAGAGCCTCTGGTTGCTGATATGATGTTTTATGCCTTCACGTTCTGCACGAACAAAATGCTCCATACTCTGTCTGATTTCCGCACGCGAGTAGTGGCCATGATTGTTTACAATTGAAAAATAGAGTTTGTTTTTCAGAACTTGATAGAGCGACCGTGTCACCCGATCTTCTGTTCTGATTTGGCTGGGAAGAAATTTATGGTGCACAATCGCATTATCGAGTTGTGCGATACGCCATCCCGCGTCGACCAATCGGCAGCAGAGATCTGTTTCATCGAGATAAAAATCGAATTCCTCATCAAAGCATCCCACATCCATGAGGGCGGAACGACGGAAAATGCTATTCGTTCCCTGAACGTAAGGAAAATTGAAGCTTTCCGGAAAATTCAGGTCTGTTGCAGCTGTCTTCAGGTTGCAGTTTGCCATTCCAAGTCGATTGGCGGAGGCATAGAGATATTGAGGGCGCGCACCGGTGTGGTCCATAACGATCCCGCCGGCAGCGCCTGTCTGCGGATCTGAAAAAGGTTCAATGACCTGTTCCAGCCATTCTGCTTCCGGAATACCGTCATCATCAATGAAGGCGATCAGGTCGCCAGATGCCATCTGGATGCCGATATTGCGCGAAATGGATAAATTTCTCAAAGGATTGCATGCGATTTTGATTTGCTTCTGCCAGCGCGACAGAACATCGTCGATACCATCACAGGTGGGGCCGCGAACGACGCAGACTTCGAAATCTGGACCGTAAAGATATTGCAGTGCAGAAAGCGTATTTTGCAGTGCCGCAGGACGTCCGTCAGTGCAGATGATAATGGAGATCATGTTAATATTTGCAAAAATGTGATTTCATTGATGTAGAGCTGTATTTTTTATCTCTTGTAGATCTTTTTTCAGTTTCACGATGGACTGTCCATAAGCTGGCAAAGTTCTAACCGTATTATCCAGTCTGGTATCGGAAGATATGCGAAGATCCAGAGTATCGATTTTTGCATTGACCGTATTAATGCGTTCTTCCAGTGCGTCGATGCGTTGCTCCAGCGGTGTAACGCGTTGTTCAATCAGGCGCCAGAAACGGCGCCAAAGAGGGTGGAGAGCATTGGTAAAGACGCGTTTCACCGTGGAGATGGGGTGCATGTGTTTATGACGGATCAATGAAAAAAGTCGGGAGCGTTGCATTCACACGAAGTGCATTATCAATCTGGTCGCAGGCGTTCAATGCTTCAGCAATTGTTACGTCCATATCGAGATAACGATATGTTCCAAGACGCCCAAGGAAGGAAATTCCTGCACTGTTCCGGGCCAGATCGATGTAGGCATTGAGCATGGTCTTTTCCCGGGTCTGCCGGATAGGATAATAGGGAGTGTCATCAGGGGTGGCCAGACGGCTATATTCCTTGAAGCAGACAGTCTTATCGAAAGATTCGGCTTCCCAAGGGGCAAAGTGCTTGTGTTCTGAAATCCGGGTGAAGGGCACGTCCTGATCGCAGTAATTCATGACCGCGGTGCCTTGATAGTCTTTTTCTGCATCAATGCGCACGAAATCCAGCGTTCGATAACCCAATCGCCCAGCTGAAAAACCAAAATAGCGGTCGATGGGACCTGTGTAGAAAATATGTTGGAAATCTTCATTCAGATCTTCGAATTTGGAGCCTAGACGGAGCTCGATATTTTCAGATTTGATGATATTTTTGACGATGGCAGTATAACCATCCTCTGGAATTCCCTGATATGGATGGTTGAAGTAATTATCATCATAGTTGAAACGCAACGGGAGCCGCTTCAGGATGGAGGCAGGCAATTCGGTTGGTTCAAGCCCCCACTGTTTTTTGGTGTAACCATAGAAAAATGCTTTGTAGAGTTCAGGCCCGATCATGGACAAAGCCTGCTCTTCGAAGTTGGCTGGCTCTGTAATTGATGTGTCGGCCTTGCTTTTTATAAAATCAAAAGCTTCTGCCGGGGACAGCGTTTTATTGAAAAACTGATTTATGGTGAGAAGATTGACCGGGAGCGTATAGACACGTCCCTGCGAAATGGCTTTTACTCGGTTGATATAGGTGTGGAATGTTCCGAACTGACGGACATAATCCCATACGCGTTGGTTCCCGGTGTGGAAAATATGCGGGCCGTATGTATGAAGCATGATGCCCGTGGATGTATCGCGCTCAGTGTGACAATTGCCAGCAATATGGGGGCGTTCATCGAGCAGAAGGACTTTATGTCCGCTTTCCGAAAGATGGCGGGCGATGACGGCTCCACTGAAACCGGCTCCGACGACGCAAAATCTCATATGACTTACGACCTTCCTGCTCAAAAAAATAACTCAGATAGAGATAAACAAAGTGCAACCTATATGTAACAGCAATGAAGCGTTATCAGAAGCAAAATGCGGCTACATCCGAAATGTGAAAAAAGTAAGAAATTCTATAAGCTTGTCTACCGGTAAATAAACGTTAAAGGCCCAGCATTACATGACCACAATAACGCTCTATGGCATCAAAAATTGCGACACGATGAAAAAAGCATGCCTATGGTTAGATGCACACGGGATTGCTTACAGTTTCCATGACTATAAAAAATCCGGTGTCACGGCAGATATGCTCAGCCGCTGGGCTGAGCGCACAGGCTGGGAAGCCTTGCTGAACCGCGCAGGAACGACGTTTCGGAAGCTGCCGGAAGCAGAACGCAGCGGACTTGATCGTGATAAGGCCTTTGCCCTGATGATCGCCCAGCCTTCCATGATCAAGCGCCCCGTTCTGGAAGGGAAGGATATTCTCGTCGGTTTCAAGCCTGAAACATATGAGCGGTTTTTTGCCTGACGGGAGTGGTTCAGTCGCCTGAAGCACTCAGACATGTGGCGGAGAAGGCGGCAAAAGCGCGGGCACGGTGGCTGATTGCGTTCTTCTCGGCTTCTGTCATTTCAGCAAATGTCCGACTTTCATGCTCGGGAATGAAAATGGGATCATAGCCATGGCCTAGAGTTCCACGTGGAACAGCAGCTATGGTGCCGTCAATGCGTCCTTCAAAACTGTATGTCGTGCCATCGGGAAACGCCAGACACAGGACACAGATGAACCAGGCCGCGGGATTTTCAGAGCCAATGCCGTCAATAATGCGCTGCATCGCTGCATCGAAATCTTTATTCGGCCCGGCCCAGCGTGCTGAATAAATTCCTGGATCTCCGTTCAGGGCGGCAACACACAGGCCCGAATCATCCGCCAGCGCGGGAAGGCCGGATGCTTTTGCCGCGGTGACGGCTTTCAGGGCCGCGTTGCCTGCAAAGGTGGCTTCTGTCTCTTCCGGCTCAGGGAGGTCGATTTCTCCCGCAGAAAGAACAGTGATCCCATAATGCCCCAGTAATGTGGAAAATTCCGCCAGTTTGCCTTTGTTATGGCTGGCCAGAAGCAGCTTTCCACCTTGTGGCAGGGGAAACGAAAATGCGTTCATCGTGTCTGACTTTCCGCGGCGGCGACAGCTTCATCCTGCGCTGAAAAAAGCATTTGCACACCGTTTCTGGCAAGACCGAACAGGGTCATGAACTGATCCTCGGTGAAGGGCGTGGCTTCAGCCGTGCCCTGAATTTCAACGATGCCACCCGTGCGGGTCAGCACGAAATTTGTGTCGGCCTGTGCTGCGCTATCTTCGACATAATCAAGATCGAGAACCGCCCCGGCATCCGTCAGACCACAGGAGACGGCGGCGATCTGCCCGTTCAGTGGTAATGTGCGGATCACACGATTGCGGACCAGTCCGTCCAAGGCCAGACGCAACGCGACCCAGGCTCCGGTGATGGAAGCGCAGCGCGTGCCGCCATCTGCATTGATGACATCGCAGTCGATCGTGATGCAGATTTCTCCCATGGCGCGAAGATCGGTCACAGCGCGAAGGGAACGTCCAATCAGACGCTGGATTTCCTGCGTGCGGCCGGACTGCTTGCCTTTGGAGGCTTCCCGCTGTCCGCGTGAGTGTGTGGCGCGTGGCAACATGCCATATTCTGCCGTGACCCAACCGGAGCCCTTGCCGCGCAGAAAGGGTGGAACGCGCTGTTCGACGCTTGCCGTGCAGAGAACTTCTGTTCCGCCGACACGTATCATGGCCGAACCTTCCGCATGGCGTGCGATACCGGTTTCGATAATGACGGGACGCATGGCATCGGGGGCACGACCGGACGGACGCATCAGACAGACTCCTTGAAACTTGTCGGGTGCCCGCATAGCCCGGCAGAATGTGTGTGGCCACCCTGATCGAGGGAATATGAGGCTGATGGCTTCATGAAAGCTGTGGGGGAGAGCAACAAAGGTCATGGTCAGAAAGAAACTTGCGACGGATCTTGTCCATAACGTGAGCGGAAGGCCTGCCGGAGGGCTCGATACCCGGGCTGCGACCATTTTGCGTGAAGTGGTGGAGCAATATGTCGCCACGGGAAGTCCCGTTGGCAGTCAGACACTCTCCCGGAATCTGCCGTTCGCAGTTTCTCCTGCGACGATTCGCAACGTGATGGCTGATTTGACCGGGGCAGGCCTGCTGTTTTCGCCACATACATCCGCCGGTCGTCTTCCGACGGAAAAAGGTTTGCGTCTGTTTGTCGATGGCATGCTGCAGTTTGGCAGTCTGAGCGATGAAGAACGTCGATCCATCGCCGGAAAGCTGGAAGCGCGCGGTCGGTCGTTGGAGGACACTTTGACAGAGGCATCGAGCATGCTCTCCGGTCTGTCGCGGGCGGCCAGTCTTGTTCTTGCACCGAAAAATGAAGGCGGTGTGAAACATATCGAATTCGTGGCGCTGGGACCGAATCGGGCGCTGGTTGTTCTGGTCGGACTTGATGGTCGCGTCGAAAACCGGGTGATCGAGACCCCGGCAGGGATGCCGCCATCGGCACTGACTCAGGCCGCGAATTACCTGAATGCGCGTGGCGCCGGTCAGACGCTGGAAGAGCTTCGGCGGGTCGTCAGTGATGAAATGACTGCCAATCAGAGTGAACTTGATCAATTGACTGCGGAAGTGGTGGAAAGCGGTCTTGCGACATGGGGCGGAGGCAGCAGCCGGGGAGGCACGTTGATCGTGAGGGGGCAGGGGCAGCTTCTGGCTGATGTCACCGGAACCGAGAGACTTTCTACAATCCAGATGCTTTTTGAACGTCTCGAAACGCAGGAATCGATGTTGCGGCTTCTGGAGCTGGCGGAAGAATCAGAAGGAGTGAGAATTTTCATTGGCGCGGAAAGCGGCCTGTTCGGCGTGTCAGGTATGGCCATGGTGGTGGCGCCGGCCCGCAATGAAGAGAACCGGATTGTCGGTGCGATTGGAGTGATCGGCCCGACACGGATCAATTATGGCCGGATCATTCCCGTCATGGATTATACTGCACAGGTGATCGGCCAGATTCTGCGTTGAAGCGTGGAGAGTTGCGCGTCGGGTCTTGACCCTGAGCGCGGACGCACCAAGTGTCGTTTACAAATCTGGTTTTCAAAAGCCGGAACCATTCCGGTCCGATTGGGCCCAAGGAGAGAACGATGAGTGAAAAGACCGTTGCAGCAACAGACAGCTCTTTCGAGAATGACGTTCTGAAGGCTGAAGGGCCTGTGCTGGTCGATTTCTGGGCCGAATGGTGCGGTCCGTGCAAAATGATCGCTCCAGCCCTTGATGAAATTGCGTCTGAAATGGAAGGCAAAGTGAAGGTTGTGAAGGTCAATATTGACGACAACCCGGAGACACCGAACAAGTTTGGTGTTCGTGGCATCCCGACATTGATCATGTTCAAGGACGGTCAGGCCGTGAACACGAAGGTTGGAGCACTGCCGAAAAGCCAGCTCAAGCAGTGGGTGGAAAGCGCTGTCTGAAGAGAGCGAACGATCTGATATGAATGGAGAAGCCGGGCTGTTTGTCCCGGCTTTTCTGTTTTCGGGAGAAGAATGCACGATGCTCAGATGTCATGATGCGGCGGTGACGTGATGTCTGAGTCGCAAGAGACTGTTCGGCCGTTCCTGAAAGTCATTGGCCTGATGAGCGGGACCTCTCTGGATGGAGTGGATGCTGCGTGGCTGGAGACGGATGGCATAACCGTGCGGTCTGATGGACCGTCGCTGACATTGCCTTATGATCCGGCGTTGCGTCGGCGTCTGCGTGCCTTGCTTGATCGTGCCTCTGCGCATCTGCCGGGCGTCGGGCCTGAAGATCCCGATTTGCAGGCGATCATTCATGACCTGACCATGCGTCATGTGATGGCTGTGGAGGCCGTGACGGCACAAGTCGGGATGAAAGCTGATCTGATCGGTTTTCATGGGCAGACAGTGCTGCATGCACCTGATCAAGGTCTGACCTGGCAGATCGGGGATGCCAATCTTCTTGCCCGGTGCACCGGTGTGGATGTGGTCGCTGATTTTCGTTCGGCGGATGTGAAAGCAGGCGGGCAGGGTGCGCCGCTTGTTCCTGTTTATCACGCTGCTCTGGCGGAGCATCTGGCATTGCCGGTGGCTTTTCTGAACATCGGGGGGGTGGCGAATGTGACCTGGATCGGTCCTTCCACAGCCGGGCAGGAAACATCGATTCTCGCCGGAGATACGGGCCCGGGCAACGCGCTGCTGGACGACTGGGCTTTGCGACATACAGGTACGCCCTGCGATGTTGATGGGCGTTTGGCATTGGCGGGAACAGTGTCAGAAACACATCTGGCGCGTTTTCTTGCGCATCCGTTTTTTGCGCAGCCGCTGCCGAAATCCCTGGATCGACAGCATTTTCATACTTTTCTTGAACAGATTTCAGATCTGTCACCAGAAGATGGCGCTGCGACCCTGACGGCTTTGACTGCGGAATCTGTTGCGGCACTGTCTTTACCGGCCTCTCCTCGCAGATGGCTGATTTGCGGTGGTGGTCGGTGCAATCCTGCAATGATGGCGGCATTGAAACGCGCGCTGTCTGCAGAAGTCGTGCCGGTGGATCAGTTTGGATGGAACGGGAACGCCCTTGAAGCTCAATGTTTTGGCTTTCTGGCGGTCAGATCGCGTTACGGTCTGCCTCTGTCGTTCCCCGGAACAACAGGTGTTCCTGTCCCGATAACGGGAGGAACATTCTTTCCGGCTATGTGAACAGGGTTTTCAGGCCCTGTGTTGCTGTGTTTTGCAAGAGAAGCTGCTGATCGGCTTTTTGGCCGGACCTGTCAGCCGGAAGCGGAGGCGCGATGCTTCCGCTGCCAGACGCACTCCGCTTGCTGATGTGTCGAGGTGCATTTCCGCACCTCTGGCATTCTGGAGCGCCATCACGCCGGTGCCCTGACCTGCGGTTGCTTCCGCGCTGACAGCCCAGAATGTGCTGTCAAAGTTGTCGACGGAATTCAGCCCAGTGATCGTTCCTTCGGCGCAGAGATGTGAATAGCCGACTCCGGGTGCACCGCCACCGCTGACCGTGATTGCATAATCGACGCCACGATAATGCAGAATGCCGTGTCCCCATACATATCCCGGACCAAGACTGATGCTGGATGCGGTGAAGGACACCTTGTCGTCCGAAACTGTTTGTGGCGTTGCCTGCTCGGTTCCGGAACTGGCTGGTGGGAGGTGTGCGTCCGTTGCGGCCAGACAGGGCTGCATAACGGACAGGCTGGAGAGCACGGCTGCGCTGAAAGCTAGCGGAGCAATCGGAGATGATCGTAGCACGGCATGCACTCCAGACAGTCAGGGTAACGAGACGTTACCTCGGGCTATTGACATGTATAGTCAGATTTTTTGCGTCTGTCCTGTTTCTGAATCATATCTATGCCAGAAACAGTCCTGCAATTGTTGCACTGGTGAGATTGGACAGTGAACCTGCGAGAATGGCGCGCACGGCATTGCGCGCAATCCAGGACCTGCGCTCTGGTGCGACGCTTCCAAAGGCTCCGATCAGAATCCCGGCCGAGGACAGATTGGAGAAACCGCATAATGCAAAAGAAGTAATGGCGATACTATGCGGTGAAAGTGTTGCATTATGGATCATGGGAGAGAGCGAGACATAGGCCACAAATTCGTTGAAGGCCATTTTCTGCCCAAGGATTGTGCCGATTGTGCCAGCTTCTTCCCATGGGATTCCGATAATCCATGCCAGTGGGGAAAAGATCAGACCGAAAATATTGGCCAGTGACAGTTCGGGATGGCCGATCATGCCGCCAACATTGGCGAGCAGCATATCCAGAAGGGCGATCAGGCCGATAAAGGCGATGAGTGTGGCGGCAACGGCAACCGCGACCTTCATCCCGGCCATTGCTCCCGATGCGATTGCCTCGAAAATACTACCGCGTTCCGTGCCGGTGGAAATGCCGCGCATGTCGGTGATGAGTGGTTTTTCCTGATCCGGCATCAGAATGCGTGCGTAGAGCAGCCCTCCGGGAATGGCCATGAAAGAGGCCGCCAGAAGATAATCCATGGGCACGCCCAGCCCAGCATATCCGGCAAGCACGGACCCCGTCACGGATGCGGTTCCGCTGCACATGACAGTGAAGATTTCAGTCTCGGTCATCAGTCCAAGGCATGGTGCGATGGCAATGGGCATCTCGCTTTGCCCGATAAAGATTGTGATGACGGCGGAAAAGGATTCGGCCACACTGGTGCCAATGATCCGGCTGATGATTATTCCGGTGATTTCCGCGAAACGCTGCATAAGGCCAGTGTGATAAAGAACAGCGATCAGTGCGCTGACATAAATGATTTCAGGGAGCACCTGCAGCGCGAAGATGAAGGAGTTCGCAGGGAACAGATCCTGCATTTTGCCTGAGACCAGAGGTCCGAACAGAAAGGCGACACCCTGCATGCCGCATTGCAGGACAAGGTTCACGCCATCGGAAACAGCGTGAAGAAGACGTCGCCCCCATGGAATGAAGAGGGCCAGCGCGCCGATTCCGGTTTGCAGGGCCAGGGCTCCGAAAATGATACGAGGCTGGATGGCGCTGCGGTTCCGGGAAAAAAGTATGCCGATCATCAAAAGCAGGATGAGTCCGGCCAGTCCGCGCAAGTCTGCCACGTGTCATGTCTCCGTTTCGGGCAGAACATATGCTGCGATCCTACCCGCCCAATCTTTCATCGTTATGAGGGTAGGGATCAGACTTGCAAGCTTTCTCCCGTCCAATATGTCGTGGAGCCTGAGATAAAGGAGATTTCTTTGACATGAATGCTTGGGATTTCAGTCTGCCGGGATTGGAAGGTGGGGTCCTTGATCTCGCAGCCTGGCGCGGCAAGCCGGTTCTGATCGTCAATACGGCTTCAGAATGTGGTTTCACTCCACAATATCGCGGGCTGGAGGAACTCTGGCAGCATTTTGAAGGGGAGTTGATCGTTCTGGGCGTGCCCTGCAATCAGTTCGGAAAACAGGAACCGGGGACTTCCGCGCAGATCGGGGCATTTTGTCGCCGCAATTATGGTGTCAGCTTCCCCATGGCTGCCAGAACGGACGTGAAGGGAGCAGAAGCTGCTCCGCTGTTTCGTTGGCTGGCGCATGAAGGGGGAGTTTTTTCGCGGCCTCGGTGGAATTTCTATAAATATCTTATTGGTCGGGATGGGCATCTGATCACGTGGTTTTCCAGTCTGACGTCGCCAACCTCACCGCGTTTACAAAAAGCTGCAAATAACGCCGTTAAATCGTGAAATATGATATGGGAGTCTTATGTGTGGTACATTCATGATGGAACGGAACTGCTCTGATGACGCTGTCTGACAATTGCGCCCCGAAGAAAACGGGGCAGGCAAGGGTGGTGATCATCACGTGAATCCGTGTTTCCGACCCGTTTTCGGATGCTGTTTTCGCCGGGGGGCGACGTCCGAACGCGTGAGTGCTACATATTGACTATGTTCTGTGCGTTGCAGGTGCCCTGTATGCCTTTGTTGATCTGCTTTCCTTCTTCCCTTTCGTGTCAGGCAGGAGGAAGCCGGAAATGAGCGATCGTGATTCCTTGATGCCACCGGATCAGGAAGATAACAGCTCCCGCAACGGACCTTCGCAGGGGCGCAGGTTTATGCTGCAGAGGCCGCGTTTCCGTGGATGGCGTACTGTGCTGGGCGGCAGTTTGGCTGTCGTCCTGCTTGGCAGTGTCGCTGTGGGTGGTCTGGTTTTCAACCGATACGAACATATTGTTAGCGGGCTTCCGACTGTTGACGGTTTGCGGTCATATGAACCGCCAGTCATGAGCCGCATTTATGCAGGTGATGATCGGGTGATGGCTGCTCTTGCGGCCGAACGCCGGGTGTTCGTGCCGATCACGGCAGTGCCCAAACGTGTTCAGGATGCATTTCTGGCTGCGGAAGACCATAAATTCTGGACACATGCTGGCGTTGATCCCCTTGCGATTTTGCGAGCAGGCCTGACCGATGTGCTGCGTGGTCGCGGACATCGACCGATTGGTGCTTCTACCATCACGCAGCAGGTTGCCCGGATCATGCTGCTGGGTTCGAATGCGGTATCCATCGAACGCAAGGCGCGCGAAGCCCTTCTTGCGCTGAGAATCGAACAGGTTCTGCCCAAGGAAAAAATCCTCGAGATTTATCTGAATGAGATTTATCTGGGGAACGGTGCCTATGGCATTGGCGCCGCTGCACAGACATATTTCGATAAACCTCTCGATCAGCTTGATGATGCTGAAGCGGCGTTTCTTGCGGCGCTGCCCAAATCACCGACGAATTATAATCCGTTCCGTTATCCGGATGCAGCACGCTCCAGACGCAATACGATTCTGGGCGAAATGGCTGAACTTGGCTGGATCTCCCGTCAGGCTGAAGCGGAGGCCAAGGCCGAGCCCCTGATGGCGAAAACAGCTCGTCAGACAGGACCGATGCCGGGTTCCGAATGGTTCGCCGAAAGCGTCCGTCGTGAGCTGATGGGGCGTTATGGCTTGCAGCAGACCATGGAAGGAGGGCTGGAGGTCCATACCAGCCTTGATCCGGCATTACAGCAGGTGGCTGAAACGGCTCTTCGTGATGGTCTGGAATCTTATGATCGTGGGCACGCAGGCTGGCGCGGCGCTTCGGGTCATCTTGACGGGATCAATGCGTCTTCTGAAACGGAAGTGTGGAGCAAGGCTCTTGCCGGAGCAGATGCTCCACCGGGCATGTTGCCGCAATGGCGTCTGGCGGTTGTGTTGGCTCCAAAGACGGGAAGTGTCGGCTGGCGTGCAGATGGTCAGAGCCAGACCGGGACTATTCTGGCGCATGATCTGAAATGGACCTCATCGCATCCGCTGCAGGCGGGGGATCTGGTTATGATCAGTCCACGTGCGGGAGAGACGACTGTCAGCTTGCATCAGATCCCGAAAGTGGAAGGTGCACTCGTGACCATGGATGTCCGAACCGGTCGGGTTCTGGCCATGGTAGGCGGATGGTCCTTTGCAGAATCGCAGTTCAATCGCGCCACGCAGGCGTTGCGTCAGCCGGGCTCTTCATTCAAGCCTTTTGTCTATCTGACGGCGATGGAGCGCGGGATATCGCCCTCCCAGAAATTTCTGGATTCAGCGGTCTCATATGGTGACTGGCATCCAAATAACTACGAGAAGGATTTCTGGGGTCCGACGACGCTGCATGACGCGTTGCGTGAATCCCGCAATCTGGTGACGATCCGTCTGGCTGCACATATTGGTATCAAGAATGTGGCGGATCTGGCTCAGGAGATCGGTCTCGTTGACTCCATGCCGCATGTCTTGCCAGCAGCGCTGGGAGCGGTTGAAACAACAGTTCTGAAAGAAGCCGGTGCTTACGCCTCCATCGCTGCCGGAGGCGTGAAAGTCACGCCTACATTGATCGATGATGTTCGCGACCGGAATGGGAACATCCTATGGCGCCGGGAAGGTCTGACCCTGACGGAAGCGCCGCCTCAGGACGCGAATGGTCCTGATGCGATTTTCCCATCTAGCGATGGAGAGACTGAGACCGCGAAAGTTGATGCCGATCATGCTGATGGCGCTCCAGTCAGTCCGGATGCCCTGCCGCGACTGAAAGACAGTCGGACGCGCATCACTTCTCCCGAAAGCGCCTTTCAGATCACGACAATGCTGCAAGATGTGATTCGTCGTGGCACGGGGCGCAGTGCGGGCGTCGGGATCACTCATCCGATCGCCGGAAAGACCGGGACTTCACAGAACTTCAATGACGCCTGGTTCGCTGGATATTCCGCTGATATCGTAACTGTTGTCTGGGTCGGTTTCGACACTCCAAAAACATTGGGGAAGGGAGAAACCGGTGGTCGGATCGCGGCGCCGATCTGGAATCGGGTGATGCAGGCCGCGCTGGCGAACAGACCGAAAGTCGATTTCCGGATGCCGGAATCTCTGATGCTGGTTCAGTATGATACTGGAATGGGTCTGGCCATTGATGCATTTCGCGAAGATCAGACACCGGGCTTCAGTGCTGACTTTACGGGCACGGCGGGCAGTGGTCAGTTGACGGCTGCTGATACAGGTGCGGAAAACATCGCGGGATCGGAAAGCGATATGGATGACGGTGGCGCAACAGCGTTGCCGGGCGCACCCGGACATGCCGAGAGTACGAAAACCGCGCCTGCGGCTCCTGAGTCCGGGGGTGACATCGGAATGGGGGGGCTGTATTGAAGCCGTCCCTCAATTTTCATGGAGTTCGTCTGCATGTCGGCGGAGACGGAAGCCCTTAACGAACAGATCAAGCAGTCGGTGGCGCTGCTGAGGAGGCATCTTTGACTGGGATGTCGCCCAGGAACGTCTCGCTGAACTGAATAATCGGGTCGAAGACCCGGAGCTGTGGAATGACGCGGAAGCTGCTCAGAAGCTGATGCGGGAGCGCACCCTGCTGGCCGGACAGGTCGATGGTGTGTGCGCTCTGGAAACGGAAGTTGCAGATACGCTCGATCTGATCGCCATGGCGGAAGACGAAGATGATGGAGCCATGGTTGCTGAGGGCCTGACAGCCCTGCGTCGTCTTGCAGATGAAGCCAAACGTCGTGAAACCGAGAGTCTCCTGTCGGGTGAAGCGGATTCCAACGACTGTTATATGGAAATCAACGCCGGAGCCGGCGGCACGGAGGCTCAGGATTGGGCCGAGATGCTTCTGCGCATGTATTCGCGCTGGTCCGAGGCACATGGCTATAAAATAAGCATCATGGAAAGCTCGGAAGGCGAACAGGCCGGTCTGAAATCTGTGACGTTGCAGGTTTCCGGCCCCAATGCCTATGGCTGGTTGAAGACGGAAGCCGGTGTGCACCGTCTGGTGCGTATTTCCCCGTTTGACGCGGCAGCACGCCGACAGACGTCTTTTGCCTCTGTCTGGGTTTATCCGGTTGTCGATGATTCCATCGAGATCGAGATCAACGAATCCGATCTTAAAGTTGATACTTTCCGTGCTTCAGGTGCGGGTGGTCAGCACGTTAACAAGACGGAATCGGCCATTCGTATCACCCATATTCCCACAGGGATTGTGGTTGCGTGCCAGACGGACCGTTCGCAGCATCGCAACCGTGCGACGGCCATGGGAATGCTGAAAGCCCGTATGTATGAGGCCGAGTTGCAGCGTCGTGAGGCGGCTGCCGCGCAGACAGAAGCGGCGAAGACCGATATCGGCTGGGGACATCAGATTCGCTCTTATGTTCTGGCGCCTTATCAGATGGTTAAGGATCTGCGGACTGGCGTCGAAAAAGGCAATCCTGACGCAGTTCTGGATGGTGCCCTGGATGATTTCATGGCGGCAGCTCTTGCTGCCCGTGTTGGCGCGACCCGGTCGGAAGCAAGCGCTTCAGCCTTGTGATCCCTCCGTGGCCTGCCACGTAAGTCCCTGTCTATTTCATGTCGAAATCCCGCTCCGGCGGGATTTTGCATATTCAGGGTGTCGAAAGATTTTGTGCGTAATGACGGGTGGCGGGAGGAGATTCCGGGAATCCTGATTGGTTGCTTTTTTGTGCGCACGTGAATCGAATTTTATTTGTTACGATTTGACATCAATATTCACCGCCTCTTCCATCAGCACAAATGGTGGATCAGGTCTGTGAAAACTGCATTTCACGGCGGTTTGCAGCCGATTCAGAAGCAATATGAATAATGCGTAACTTTTGTGCTTATTGATTGAAAAGTGAGCGTTTTTATTCCGAAGCATAACTTGCTTGACATCTTCCCGCCTCAATCCTCCAAATGTGTTCAGCGGTGCTTTGCCTGCGCCAATGTCTCCATGTCCGGAGGCAGGCGCGTGGCTTTGCCAGCGCGTGGCATTTGCGTGTCCTGAGGTCGCCAGAGGCGTTTTTCAGGCGCCGGGGGCCGGTGCAAGAAGACGTGCGAGGAGGTTTCAACATGACGAACTACGCGCAATATCAGCGCAGTCCGATGCAGAGGATCATCGGTCTCGGTGGTGTTGCACTGGTAAGTGCCGTCCTGATCCTGATTTACTGGTTCTGGAAGGATAAACATCCAAAGACGGAGATACATGCTCCGATCAAGACGGAAGTGATCAAGGAAGTGAAGCCGCCGCCGCCGCCACCGCCGCCGCCGCCGCCGCCAACCCTGACGTCACCGCCGCCGCCGTATATTCCGCCGCCGAGAATCAACGTGCCGCCGCCGCCGAACCCTCCGATTCGGCATGTAACGCACGAGAAGCCGCCTGCACCACAGCCTCCGGCTACGGTGCCTGCGACCACGACGGCTCCTCCGGGACCACCAGTTCCGGATCATACGGCAGGTACGCATCCGTTGAATCATCCGTCTCTCACTTACCCAGCAGAGGCAGAAGAGGAAGGTCGGGAAGGTAAAGTGACGGTTGTGTGTGACGTGGAAGCTTCGGGGCAGACGAGCAACTGTTCTGTGACGCATGTCGAGGGCGGTCAGGAGTTTGCACAGGAAGCACTGAAATACGTCCGGAATGCGCGTTACGCTCCTGCTACCCAGAATGGTGTAGCGATCAAGGAGTTCCACCACGCCTACACGATCACCTTTAGTCTGGATGACTGAGATATCAGGTCGGGGTCTCATTCAGGGAGCGCCCCGACAGTACCCACCTTCGCGGCTGGCAGTAGTGCCTGAAGCGACTGAATTAACGAGGATTTGGATTAATATGACGCGAGTGTCCCGCCTTTCCGTTCCGGCTCTGGCAATTCCTGCGCTGGCGATGGCGCTGAGCGTTGCAGCCCCAGTCGCTGCATTTGCTCAGGATGCGCAGACAGCAGCTGACGCTCCGGCTGACACGGCTGCTCCTGCTGCCGAAGCCCCGGCCGCTGAAGCTCCTGCTGCTCCCGCCGCTGAAGCTCCTGCCGATGCCGCCCCTGCTGACGCTGCTCCGGCTCCGGCTGCTGAAGCTCCCGCCGATGCAGCTCCTGCTGCCGACGCAGCTGCACCTGCAGCAGAAAACACCGTAAGCGCGACCCCGATTGCTGACGATGCAGCAAAGGCTGCTCCTCAGGGCAATCCTTATGGTCTTGGCGCTCTGTGGGCGAACGGCGATATCATCGCTCGTGGCGTTCTCGTCATCATGGTCATCATGTCCGTTGGCACATGGTACATCATGATCACGAAGTTTATTGAGCAGGCACGCGTTCTTGCTTCTGCGAAGGAAGCTGGACAGAAATTCTGGACGAAATCTTCCCTGCAGGAAGGTGCTGCTTCCCTGAACAAGCGTTCTCCGTTCCGTTATATTGCTGAGACCGGCATTGTTGCCGCTGAGCACCATGAAGGCACGATGCAGGAATCCATCGAACTTGGTGACTGGACTTCGTCCCAGATCCAGCGTTCCGTCGACACCATTCAGGGCAGCCTGCAGGGTGGCCTGGCGTTCCTTGGAACGGTTGGTTCGACGTCTCCGTTCGTGGGTCTGTTCGGAACCGTTTGGGGTATCTATCACGCTCTGACCGCCATCGGCATTGCAGGACAGGCTTCGATCGACAAGGTTGCGGGTCCGGTTGGTGAATCCCTGATCATGACCGCGATTGGTCTTGGAACAGCTGTTCCTGCGGTTCTGGGTTACAACCTGCTGGTTCGTCGTAACAAGGGTGCAATGGACAAGATCCGTAACTTCGCTGCTGATCTTCAGTCCATCCTGATTGGTGGTGTTCGTCATGGCGTTGCCCATGATCCGATCGTTGTCCGTCCGGATCACTCCCCGACCACGATCACCACTTCCGAACGGGTAGCCTGATCATGGGGATGTCTGTCGGAGGCGGTGGCGACGAAGACGAGGTCGTATCCGCCATTAACACGACACCACTCGTTGACGTCATGCTGGTGCTGTTGATCATCTTTCTGATCACCATCCCTGTGGCTACCCACTCGGTGAAGGTGACTCTGCCGAAGGATGCGAACCAGCCCAGCAAGATCAAGCCAGGGAATGTTACTCTGGCGGTTACGGCCGAAGGACAGGCATACTGGAACGAGACGCCCATCAAGAGCCGAGATGATCTGCTCGCGCGTCTTGAGAAGGTCGCTGTCATGAAGCCTCAGCCGCAGGTGATGATCCGTGGTGATGGGCAAGCCCGTTATGAGGCAGTCGGAAAGCTGGTTGCGATCTGTCAGGAGGCAGGGATCTACCGCATCGACTTCATCACCGAGCAGCCCCACTCGTGACCTGTTTCCCGCTTCTTCCGGTTCGCATCCTGCGGCCGGTCGGAGCGGGCCAGTCCCCATTCTCCGCTCTTTCGGGCGGTTCTGAGATCACTATCGGGAAAGAGATTTTGTTATGGGCATGAATGTCGGATCGGAGAGCGCGACCGAAGACGAAGGCATTGTCGATATTAACACGACTCCACTGATCGACGTGATGCTTGTTCTGCTGATCATGCTCATCATTACGATTCCGTTGCAGACACATTCCGTTTCACTGGACCTGCCGCAGGGTAATCCTCCGCCGTCAAATGCGCCGGATCCGCAGGTTGTCACGGTTGCGATCGATTTTGACAACACCGTTACGTGGAATGGAACGCCGGTCATGAGTGAGCCGGAACTCCAGTCACGTTTCTCTCAGGCTGCGGCGATGCCGGACCAGCCGGAAATGCATATCCATCCGAACCGTCTTGCAGATTACAAGACTGTGGCTCATGTTCTTGCCGATGCACAACGTCTTGGCATTACAAAGCTCGGTATTGTCGGTCAGGACCAGTTCATGGAAGGACAGTGATCTGATGTCGTCTTCTCTGTCACGTCTGCTGCTTGTTGCTGGCGTTACATTCTCTACATTCGCCGTTCCTGCAGTTGCCGCAGATGTTCTGAACCGCACGGTTGGTCAGGATCTTCAGGCTGCTCAGAACGCTTTGGGCGCCCATAATTACAAAGGCGCCATGGCTCAGGTGGACAAGGCCGCAGCTGTTTCAGGTAGAAGCGACTACGATGACTACACCATTGCCCAGATGCGCGCCGCCATTGCAGCGCAGTCGGGCGATGCCAGTGCTGCGATCAAGGCTTATGATGTCCTGATTGCATCTCCGCGTACGCCAAAGGCCACAAAAGGCCAGATGCTCATGGCCGAAGCGACCATGGCTTATGGTGCGAAAGATTATGCAACGGCAGTGGCGGCTTCACAGCGTTATCTGAAGGAAATTGGGCCAAATCCAGCCGTCGAAACGACGCTGATCCAGTCCTATTATCTCCAGAATGATTTCAAGAATGCTGCGGCTGCACAGAAAAAAGTCATTGATGCTGATCTGAAGGCAAAGAAGACGCCGCCGGAGAACCAGTTGCAGCTTCTGGCGACCTGCCAGAAACAGCTGAATGATGAAGCTGGTCTGACCCATACCTATGTTCTGCTGGCGACCTATTATCCGAAGCCGGAATATTGGGCGCAGTTGCTGCATGGGCTGGTGACGAACGACAAGCTGCCGCCTGCGTTGCAGCTTGATGTTTATCGTATTCGTCTGGCTGCCGGAAATCTGACAAAGCCTGATGAATGCATGGACATGACTGAAATGGCCATGCAGGCAGGACTTCCTCAGGTTGCGCTGAACCTGATGAACAGCTGCTATGCCGCTGGTATTCTGGGGAAAGATACTGGCGCTGCGCGTGAAGCACGCCTCAAGGCCATGATCGTCAAGGCTGTTGCTGACAAGAAAGCATCCATCGATGCTGAAGCAGCTGCTGCTCCGAAAGCGCCGAACGGAAACGCATTGATCACCGCCGGTTATAACTACGTCTCTTTTGGCGATGTGGATAAAGGCGTGGCGCTGATTGATGAGGGACTGAAAAAAGGCCCGTTCGACATGAATGTGTCGAAGCTGCGTAAAGCCATGGCTCTGAAAGATGCCGGTCGTACCAAGGACGCTATTGCAGTCTTTGAGACGGTCGAGGGTGATAACGGCGCAAGCGATATTGCCCAGCTCTGGATTCTGAAGCTGAAGAGCGGACAGCAGACTGCACAGAAAGCGGGCTGAGGTCATTTCAGACAAGAGATCGTCAAGGGGCCGGAGCAGCAATGCTCCGGCCCTTTTCGTATCTGTCACGCAGGAGTTTGGGCCTTAGGTGATCCTGCGTTATTTTCGTGGGATGAAACCCGGTTGGGTCACAGGGGAAACGTGGAATTATGTCTGATATTGATGTCGTGCTTCGCAGACTGGATGAAACATCTGATGCCTGTCTGGAGCGCCTGTTCGCTTTCCTGCGTATTCCCAGCATCTCGGCGCAGCCTGCCCATGCCATGGATTGTCAGGCTGCGGCAGAATGGTTGTCAGCAGATCTGACATCCATGGGCTTTGCGACCGAAATCTGCCCGACAGGTGGCCATCCTGTCGTTCTGGCGCGTCGCGATGGTCCGGCGGGAGCCCCGCATGTGCTGTTTTATGGCCATTATGATGTTCAGCCGGTCGATCCGCTGGCTTTGTGGGATTCGCCGCCATTTGAGCCAATTCTGAAAAAACGTCCGGATGGATCGGAAGAGATCGTTGCCAGAGGAGCAGCTGATGACAAGGGTCAGGTGATGACATTTGTCGAAGCCTGCCGTGCGTTGATTGACGTGACTGGCGGACTTCCGGTGGGTGTGACGTTTGTCATCGAAGGAGAGGAAGAAAGCGGAGGAGAGCATCTTCCCGGTTTTCTGGCCTCCCGGAAAGATGATCTGAAGGCGGATATAGCGCTGATTTGTGACACGGGGATGCCCGGTCCTGGCCGTCCGGCGATTACGGCGATGCTGCGCGGTCTTTGTGGTGAGGAAGTCACCATTCACGCATCGTCCTGCGATCTTCATTCCGGCATGTTCGGAAATGCTGCACGCAACCCGATTGAAGTGCTGTGCCATGCGCTGGCCAGCCTGCGCGACCAGGACACAGGACGGATCACTCTTCCGGGATTCTATGATGGGGTTCCGGATCTTCCTGACACTCTGCGGGCGCAGTGGAAAGAAATCGGTCTCGACGATGCGGCGATTCTCGGACCGTGCGGTCTTTCGGAACCGGGCGGAGAAAAGGGATATACCGCCCTGGAGCAGATCTGGGCGCGGCCGACCTGTGAAATCAACGGCATTACCGGGGGATATGCGGGCGACGGTTTCAAGACTGTCCTTCCGGCGAAGGCATCGGCCAAAGTTTCCTTCCGTCTTGTCGGGACGCAGGACCCGGAAAAAATACGTGCCGAATTCCGTGCGCGGATTCAGGCCTTTTTGCCCTCGGACTGCCGGGCCGAGTTTGTCGCGCATGGCGGTTCGCGCGCCAGTGTCGTTCCCGATACTTTGCCTGCCTTGCAACTGGCTCTGGGTGCCCTGAAAGATGAGTGGGGCGTCGAGGCCGTTGTCACAGGTTGTGGTGGATCGATCCCGGTTGTCGGAGATATGCAGACCATTCTGGGGCTGCAATCGCTTCTGATCGGTTTTGGTCTGGATGATGACCGGATTCATTCCCCCAACGAGAAATATGACCTGTCTTCATTCAAAAAAGGGGCACGTTCATGGGTTCGTGTGCTGCAGGTTCTGGGGCATGTGACATCGGAAGGGCTGACGGAAACAGGCAAGAAGGCATGACGTTGCCCCGCAGCCGGTCACCCTTGCTGCTGACGATGGGAGACCCGGCAGGCATCGGGCCTGAAATCACGGTGGCTGCATGGCGTGCTCTTCACGAAGGGGATGTGGTGTTCGCTGTCGCGGGGGATCCTGCACTTTATGCTTCGGATGTGCCGGTTGCTGTGATTGGTGATCTGGCCGAGGCAGAGCAGGTTTTTTCCGGAGCATTGCCGGTTCTGGAAATTCCCCTGAATGCTCCGGTGACGCCGGGTCAGCCGGATGTGCGCAATGCACAGGCGGTTATTGACGCGATTGCGCAGGCAACAAGACTGGCTCTGTCAGGGCATGCCGCCGCAATCGTGACAAATCCGATCAGCAAGGCGGTTTTGAAAGCCGCAGGTTTTCCTCATCCAGGTCACACGGAGTTTCTGGGGGAGTTGTGCGACATGGCCGGCGTGGAAGTCATGATGCTGGCTTCCCCACAATTGCGTGTCGTTCCGGTGACTGTGCATGTTTCCCTGCGTCAGGCGCTGGCGACATTGACGACAGAACTGATTGTCGAAACATGCCGGACAACGGCAGAAGCTCTGAAGCGCGATTTTGGCCTGAAATCGCCGGTGATCGCCGTAGCGGGGTTGAACCCTCATGCGGGCGAAGAGGGTTTGATGGGGGGGGAGGAGATCGAGATCATCTCTCCCGCGATCGACATTCTTCGGAAGGATGGGCTTCATATCAAGGGGCCGATGCCACCAGATACGATGTTCACACCGGCAGCGCGCACGACATATGATGCGGCTTTATGCATGTATCATGATCAGGCGCTGATTCCGCTGAAGACGCTGGATATGGAACATGGTGTCAATGTGACACTTGGTTTGCCGGTGGTAAGGACGTCGCCGGATCATGGAACGGCGTTCGATATTGCCGGACAGGGTCTTGCAAGTCCTGAAAGTCTGGTTTCAGCCTTGAAAATGGCGGCAATGATTGGGCGCAACAGATCGGAAGCGCATCTGCGGCCAGAGTAACGGAGTCGATCATGAAGTCTGTGAAAGAACTGTTTCCGCCAGTGCGTCTTGGTGTGAATATCGATCATGTTGCGACGATCCGTAATGCACGTGGGGGCACTCATCCGGACCCTGTGCGGGCCGCATTTGCAGCGGTGCGCGGTGGTGCGGACGGGATTACGGCACATTTGCGGGAAGATCGGCGGCATATTCGTGACCGCGATCTGCAACGTCTGCGGCATGAGCTGAAGGTTCCCCTCAATATGGAAATGGCCGCGACATCGGAAATGGTGGCGCTGGCTTGTGATCTTCGGCCACATGCCTGCTGTCTGGTGCCCGAGCGACGGGCCGAGATCACGACGGAAGGTGGTCTGGATGTCGTTGGACAACAGGCTGCCCTGGGTGAAGTCGTGGCAAGACTGAAACGCGCCGGGATCCGTGTCTCGCTGTTTATCGACCCGGAACCTGGACAGATCGAGGCTGCGGCACTGACGGGAGCGCAGGTTGTGGAACTCCATACGGGTGCCTGGGCAGCCGGACGGGATGGTGAGCTGCAAAGATTGCAGCAGGGGGCGCGTCTTGCGGCTGATGTCGGGCTGGAGGTCCATGCCGGTCATGGTCTGACCTTTGGCAATGTGGCTCCGATCGCGGCGTTTCCACAGATAGCTGAGCTGAATATCGGGCACTTCCTGATCGGGGAGGCCATTTTTGACGGGCTGGAGAGCGTTGTGGCGCACATGAAATCCCTCATCATGGCAGCGCGTGGGGAATGAGCACGAAAGCACCCGGTCAGAGGTGTTTTTTCTGCGTTTCCCCGGAGGATGGCAGATTGCTTGACAGTCAGGCGGGGAGAGTTTAGACATTTCTCCGGCTGAACGGTTTTTCACAACTGTCTGGCTTCCTTCCTTTTGTGATCAGACCCTATGTTCCGGGATGTCCACCGGACATGTCCGTGAGATCCGCTTTTGTTGCGGTCGCGTGACAAGGTGCACTGACACCCCTCTTTTTCGCTGGCCACCCAAGGCATAATCTGAATGCATCTCGCTGATCTTAAGGCCAAGACACCGGCCGATCTGCTGTCGTACGCGGAAAGTCTCAATATCGAGAACGCTTCCTCGCTGCGCAAGCAGGACATGATGTTCGCCATTCTCAAGACGCTGGCCGAAAATGATCAGGCCATTTATGGCGAAGGTACTCTCGAAATCCTGCCTGATGGCTTTGGCTATCTCCGCTCGCCGGAAGCCAACTTCCTGCCGGGGCCGGATGATATCTATATTTCTCCGACGCAGGTGCGTCGCTTTGGTCTGCGCACCGGTGATACGGTTGAAGGACAGATCCGGGCACCGCGTGACGGAGAACGCTATTTCTCGCTGCTCAAGGTCAACTCGATCAATTTCGAGCCGCCTGAATCTGTTCGTCATCGGATCAATTTTGACAATCTGACGCCGCTTTATCCTGAGCGCCGCCTCCAGATGGAAGTCGAGGGACTTGCACCGGAGCCGGAAACCACGGTGAAGGGGAAAAAGACCCAGCCGCGTGACTTCACGTCGCGTGTGATTGATCTGGTCAGCCCGATCGGTATGGGACAGCGCGCCCTGATCGTGGCGCCGCCACGCACAGGCAAGACCGTGATGCTGCAAAGCATTGCGTCCTCCATCACGGCCAATCATCCTGATGTTTTCCTGATCGTTCTTCTGATTGACGAGCGTCCGGAAGAAGTGACCGACATGGCCCGCTCCGTGAGGGGAGAGGTTGTTGCCTCCACCTTTGACGAGCCGGCAACCCGACACGTTCAGGTGGCGGAGATGGTTCTGGAAAAGGCCAAGCGTCTGGTCGAGCACAAGCGGGATGTCGTCATTCTTCTTGATTCGATCACACGTCTGGCGCGCGCCTATAACACTGTCGTGCCGTCATCGGGCAAGGTGCTGACCGGTGGTGTGGACGCTAACGCGTTGCAGCGTCCGAAGCGCTTCTTCGGTGCGGCTCGTAACATCGAGCAGGGTGGTTCCCTGACCATCATCGCAACGGCGCTGATCGACACCGGTTCGCGCATGGATGAGGTGATTTTCGAAGAGTTCAAGGGCACGGGTAACTCCGAGCTGATCCTTGATCGTAAGCTGGCTGACAAGCGCACATTCCCTGCCATCGACATCACGAAGAGCGGCACACGTAAGGAAGAGCTGCTGGTCGATCGTGCAACATTGTCGAAAATGTGGGTTCTGCGTCGTATCCTTGCGCCGATGGGCACGATGGATGCGATGGACTTCCTGCTCGACAAGCTGAAATACAGCAAATCGAACAATGACTTTTTCGAAGCCATGAACAACTGATTTTCATCGGTGCGTTCGGGTTATGGAAAGCGGGTCTCTTCGGAGCCCGCTTTTTTGTTTTCAGAAGCTGCCCGGCGCGGGAAATAGTCCGCATTCACATGTCATTCCCGGAGGGAGAATGGCATCACAGATCCAGATATGGCGCCATGAATATGACGGAAGGGATAATGTCTTGAAAACGGTCCTGATCTACGTTGCTGCGGCGTTGGCGGAGATAGCGGGATGCTATGCCTTTTGGGGGTGGTTGCGACTGCACAAGGGGTGGATGTGGCTCCTGCCGGGATGGGCGTCGCTGATCCTTTTCGCCTGTCTGCTGACATTGTCGGACGCGGATGAAGCCGGACGGGCTTATGCGGCTTATGGCGGGATCTATATCACCGTTGCGCTGTTCTGGCTGTGGAAAGCAGAAGGCATCCGGCCAGATCGGTGGGATGTGGCCGGTGTTCTGCTCTGTCTGGTGGGCGCCTCCGTGATTCTGCTGGCACCTCACCGGACATAGTTTTGGAATCAGCCCGGAGGGGCGTTGTTCATCTGCGCCATCAGGCTGTTGACCCCTGATTGATCGCTGTTGATCAGTTCGACATTGGCTGGATTGAGGGCCGGGGCACCGTTGGATGCAGCGGCCTGCGGGTTGGACAGGACGGCACGGGTAATCCCGAAGCAGGTGAGCCCCATGACGAAATCGCGTGGTGTGAAGCCATGGGCTTTCAGGATGGGTGTAACGCCCTGAGCGGCACCAACTTTCTGAATGGTCTGATCGAGTGTGAGTCGTTCGCCGTAAGGGGGATGAATGTTGGCCTGACGCAGCGCGGCCAGTGTTGCGCTCATGCGGGGGAAGAAGTCACGCGGCAACGGCCAGTTGGCGGCAACCGCGACATCCTGACGCATCTGCGCCATTTCAGCGGCGCTTGGTGGCGTCATCTCTGCAGACTGTCCCGAACTGCTGGCTACAGTCTGTTGCGCCAGTGCGGTTCCCCCGGCGATGCCGGTGCAGAGCAGACAGGCAAGAGCGGCAATCAGGGGACGTTTACGATGCGTGCCTGATATGGGCTGAGGCATGGAAGCTGTCATAGGGTTTCGGTCCATTCGCCTGAAATCATGAGAGGGACACGGGCTCCGGATGCATCCAGACCCCATACGGAAGTTTCGCCCGATCCGATCATCCAGTCTATGTGAATCAGGCTGCTATTGGCACCACGGGCGGACAGTGTTTCCGGAGAAATGCCATCCGTGTCGAGCATGCATTCGGTATAGGCCTGTCCGAGTGCGATGTGGCTGGAAGCATTTTCATCGAACAGCGTATCCTGAAACAGGATGCCACTTTGGGAAATCGGAGAGGAGTGAGGCACAAGGGCGACTTCGCCCAGACGGCGTGCGCCTTCGTCGGTTTCAAGAACCTTGTTCAGGATGTTTTCGCCTTTTTCGGCATGCGCCTCCGTAATCTGGCCATCCTTGAAACGGACCTGAATGCCATCAAGCAGGCTGCCCTGATAGGAAAGCGGCTTGGTGCTGCGCACATATCCATCGACCTTGAGTCGGTGTGGCGTTGTAAAGACTTCTTCCGTCGGAATGTTCGGGTTGCAGGTGATGCCATTACGGGCTTCGCTTGAACCGCCACACCAGCGATGCCCATCGGCCAGCCCAACCGTCAGTTCCGTGCCGGGACCGCTGAAATGAAGAGCTGCGAAACGCAACTCATTCAGGCGGTCGGCACGTTTATGCAGGTTCGCATTATGCCGCTTCCATTCGGCAACCGGATCGTCTCCGGTGATACGGGACGCCATGAAGATGGCATGCCAGAGATTTTCGAGCGCTTCTTCCGCTGGAAGATCGGGAAAGACCAGAGCGGCCCAGGCAGGGGTGGCAGCTGCCGCGATGCTCCAGTTGACTTCGAATGCCGTGATGATTTCCAGCGTTGGGCGTCTGGCAATGGATGCCGCACGACTGGCGCGGGAAATTCTGTCCGGATTCTGACCACTCAGGAGAGAGGGATTACCCCCTGCAATGGCCATACGCGCTGCGCCACTCCGGAAGCCCTCGGCCATGCCATTGTTCAGCCATGTGGCTGCCGTGTCGAATGCGCTGTCCGGGGCGAGACGATAACGTGCGAGAGTCGCTTCATCGTCATTGAAGAGTGTCGTGACCAGTGATGCGCCTGCCCGATAGGCATGTTCGGTGATTTTCCTGACCAGAGGCAAGGCATCGAGAGGGGCGGTCAGGATGATCTGCTGCCCTTCGCGGACGTTCAGCCCTGTCCGGACGGCGACTTCGGCCAGACGATCGATTCCCGCAGCGACCGACAATCCGGAAGCGATATGTGTGTTGGTGGGCATGATGGGTGGGGGCTCCTGTCGACACGGAAAATGGTTCGTTGGCAGGGTGGCGCGGGTCGTCGAAAAGGGCAACCGTGAGAGCCGGTCTTGACCCCGCCTTGATGACGGGCGATTCCTGCATGCCATGTCATCTTCAGATCATAATATTGCGCCTGCAACATCATACGATCATGTAGCGCTGTCCCTGTCCGAAATAAGGCAGGGCATTGCGGATGCAGCCGTGAAAGCGGGACGAGAGC
The DNA here is from genome assembly GCA_004143845.1 of Drosophila lacertosa. NCBI lineage: Eukaryota > Metazoa > Arthropoda > Insecta > Diptera > Drosophilidae > Drosophila > Drosophila lacertosa. The sequence goes on along the minus strand of SCDZ01000004.1, from coordinate 273,287 downwards.
CTTCGGATGTCACACTGGTGGCTGTCTCCAAGTTTCATCCAGCGTCTGCCGTGGAAGCGGCAATCGCGGCAGGCCAGCGCGTATTTGGTGAAAACCGGGTGCAGGAGGCATTGGGAAAATTTTCTGATCTGAAGCCGTTATATCCAGACCTGAAACTTCATCTGATCGGGGCGCTTCAGACCAATAAGGCCGTCGATGCGGTGCGTATTGCTGACGTTATCGAAAGTCTGGATCGTGTTTCCCTGTCTGATGCGCTGGCACGGGCGGCGGACAAGGTCGGTCGGATGCCGCAGCTTCTGATCGAGGTTAACACGGGAGATGAAGGTCAGAAGGCCGGGGTTCCACGGGAAGAGGCAGAGTCCTTCATTCGTGCCAGCCGTGCGCGCTTTGGGGAATGCGTGAAGGGCGTGATGTGTATCCCACCCGCAGGTGAAGACCCGACGCCCCATTTCCGCTTCCTTCGTTCTTTGGCGGATATGACGGGTTTGCCCCTCTGCTCGATGGGAATGTCATCTGATTATCCCTTGGCCATTGCCGAGGGAGCGGATCTTGTTCGTGTCGGGACGGCCATTTTCGGATCTCGGCCGCAGCTCCCTTAAAGTGGGATGCAAGGCTCCATGCTGCGATTTTCTTGCGAAATCTGCACAATTCTTCTTTATGTGAGCCGACAGGCTTTACTGTTTTTCAGAGAACGAAGCGGAGACCGGGTTTAATGAGCGATACCAGCCAGTCTGGGGCGTCTTCGTCCTTATCGGCTCCTGCATCGTCGAATGAGCCGCCTCATGTCCCCGGTGATGTGAAGGAATTCGCGGCGGACAGCAGCTATCGAACCTCCGCGCCTGTAGGGTTTGCCGCGCTCATGGGGGTTTTGGGTGTCGTTTATGGCGATATCGGAACCAGCCCGCTTTATGCCCTGCGATCCACGATCGAGGCTGTGGCAGGATCTCATGCGATCAAGGACTGGGAAGTTCTGGGGATCGAGAGTCTGATTTTCTGGACGCTGATCATGATTGTGACTGTCAAATACGTCCTGATCGTCATGCGTGCGGATTATAATGGCGAAGGTGGTATTCTCGCGCTGTCGTCTCTGGCGCAGCGTGTGACGACCACCCTGAAAGGTCGTCTTGTCCTGGGGATGGTCGGTATTATCGGCGCCTGTCTGTTCTTCGGCGATGGTATCATCACTCCGGCGATTTCCGTGCTCTCGGCGGTGGAGGGTATCGAAGTCAGTATGCCGTCGGCCGCCCATGTCGTGCTGCCTCTGTCGATTGTCGTGCTGATCGGACTGTTCAGCATGCAATGGGTCGGAACGGGTAAGGTCGGGGCAATTTTTGGCCCGATCATGCTGTTATGGTTCGGGACACTTGGATTGCTGGGTGTTGTGCAGATCTATCACCATCCATCGGTTTTGATGGCCCTGCTGCCTTACTATGCCCTGAAATTCATTATCTATCATGGCGCCATGTCGTTCATCGCGCTGGGCTCGGTCGTGTTGTGCGTGACCGGGGCTGAGGCGCTTTATGCCGATATGGGGCACTTCGGCCGTCAGCCGATCCGGTATGTGTGGATTTTCTTTGTGCTTCCGGCTCTGGCTCTCAATTACATGGGGCAGGGCGCGCTGATCCTTGATAATCCGGCAGCGACAGCCAATCCGTTCTACATGATGATTCCGGGGTGGATGCAGCTTCCGATGGTGCTGCTGGCAACACTTGCGACCGTCATTGCCAGTCAGGCTGGAATATCCGGCGGCTTTCAGGTGTGTCGCCAGTTGATCCAGTTGGGATATCTGCCCCGGATGCGGATCAAGCATACCAATGCAGAGGAAGAAGGGCAGATCTATCTCCCTGAATTCAACCGTTTTCTGGCTGTCGGCGCGATCATTCTCGTTCTGGCGTTCCAGAGTTCGGAGCGTCTGGCGGCTGCTTATGGTATTGCCGTGACCGGAACATTCATCTGCACGACCCTGCTTTGCTTTGTGGTGTTTCATCGCCAGTTCAAATGGAGCTGGTTCGCTGTGCTTGGCACCTTTGTGCCGTTCCTGATCGTTGATGTGATTTTCTTTTCGGCTAACGCGATGAAAATCCCTGATGGGGGATGGGTGCCGGTGCTTCTGGGCTGCGTTCTGACCCTGATGATGACGACATGGAAGCGGGGGCGCAGTCTGATACTGTCCCGTCAGAAGCAGGATAATCTGCCGATGGGCTCTTTCATTGCCCGTCTGCCGCAATCCCGCACGATCCGGGTGCCGGGGATGGCTGTGTTCATGACAGCCAATCCGGAGACAGTTCCACCATGTCTGTTGCACAATCTGAAGCACAACAAGGTGCTGCATGATCATGTGCTGTTTGTCACGGTTGAGAATATTGACCAGCCGGAGGCCGATCGGGGACATCGCGCCGCGCTTTCTGAGCTTGCTCCGGGGATTTATCGCGTCGTTCTGCGTTATGGTTTTATGGAAACCCCCAATATTCCCCGAGCCTTGCAGGATTTGAAGGAAGGTGGTCTCGATTTCGATCCGTTGCAGGCATCCTATTTCATTTCGCGTGAGTTGGTTGTGCGTTCTTCCGTCGCAAGGATGTCTTTGTGGAGGATGTCGCTCTTCCTGTTCATGGCCCGGAACGCGACGCCTGTGACAGACTTTTTCCGGATTCCGGTCGATCGTGTTGTGGAACTCGGAGTGAAGGTTGCCATCTGATGAGCGTTGGTCATCAGAAACCGGAGCCAGCCCCAACCCCAACCGCTGAGAAGGGGCTGGCCCTTTATATTCACTGGCCTTTCTGTCTTTCAAAGTGCCCTTATTGTGACTTCAACAGTCATGTCAGACAGCCCATCCCGTCGGAGCGTTTCGTCCGGGCTTTGCGGCAGGAATTGTTCTGGGAAGCCCAGCGTCTTGGGCCGCGCAGACTGACATCCATTTTCTTCGGGGGTGGCACGCCCTCCCTGATGCCGCCATCAGGGGTGGCTGATCTGATTGCAGATGCCCGGACCTATTTCCCGACGGAAGAAGAGCCGGAAATTACGCTGGAAGCGAACCCGACCAGTGTGGAGACAGGGCGTCTGCAAGATTTCAGGTCTGCGGGTGTGAATCGTGTCTCTCTGGGTATTCAGGCGCTGAATGATGAGTCCCTGCATGCGTTGGGACGTGAACATTCCGCTGCACAGGCCGTTGCAGCCCTGGAACTGGCACGTGGGATTTTTCCCCGTGTCAGTTTTGACCTGATCTATGCCCGTCCGGGACAGAACGAGCAGGCATGGCGGCAGGAACTGGAGACAGCTCTTTCACTCGTCAGCGGCCATTTGTCGCTTTATCAGCTGACGATTGAGACCGGGACCAAATTTGAAGCCCTGTTTCGTCAGGGACGGATCATTCTTCCGGAAGAAGATGAAGCCGCCCGTCTTTATGACATGACGGGAGAAATTGCGGCCAAGCATGGGCTACAGGCCTATGAAGTCTCCAATTATGCTGTGCCGGGGCAGGAGAGCAGGCACAATCTGGCATATTGGCGCTATCGTGATTATGCGGGGATTGGTTCCGGGGCACATGGACGCGTGACTCCCGGAACGGAAATACTGGCGACACGCCGACATCGCGCACCGGAAATATGGGCGGAACGTGTCGAGGAAAATGGCACAGGGCTGTCTTCTGAAACAGTGCTGCAAGCTGAGGATCTGGCCCGGGAAATGCTTCTGATGGGCCTGCGTCTTTCATCCGGGGTGGATGAACAGGCCTTTCAGGCACGAACTGGCTGTTCTCTGCTGGATTCTGTGGATCGCGAGATTCTGCGGATGTGCGTGGAAGAGGGATATCTGCTTCATGAAGGAGGGATACTGGCGGCAACGTCACGTGGCCGGATGCTTCTGGAAGCTATTCTGGGCCGACTGGTCTTGTAGTCCTGGCCGGGGAGCAGCCCCGGCCAGCGGGGATTATCCCGGAGTGTCAACGCTGTTGAGATGAGCATGCGTCAGGGTGTGTCGGTGACGCCATGCGGAAAAGGTGGGGATGAAGGAAAACAGCGCCTTCATGCACATGCCCGCGACATAAGCGAAACCTGAACCAAGCAGCCCGAAGAAATGGATGAAGATCACCAGCACAACACCATAGGCCAGTGCGGCTGAGCCTTCGGCGATCAGTGCCGATTTCTGCTTGCTGGACATATAGAGCAGGGATTCCATCGGGAAGCCGGCCATGGACACCAGAAGGGCAACGGTCATGATCTGCAACAGGCTGAAGGCTTCCAGATAGCGATGGCCAAACACCAGAGAGATCAGGTGTCTGCCACCCACGAAGATAACCAGAAGGACGATCAAACCGATTCCGACAGCCATCAGGCTGCTGCGGAGGGCCAGAAGCCATGGCTTGTTGCTGGTTGGATCCAGACGCATGACTTCAGGGTAGAAGCTTTTGGCCATGAGATCGGCCGGTTTGCTGGCTGAAGTGAAGAAGGTCGAGGCGATCTTGAACAGACCAGCATCTGTCGGACCCAGCATCGCGCCGACAATCACGTTGCTCAGCGACCCCCATGCCGACCAGATCGAGTGCGCGAAATTGGTGGTCCAGACGAAATTCCATGCTCCCTTGATCCGTCGTGCGGGAGCAAACAGGCCGGGACGCATCGCGTTGTGGAACCCCTGACGGCGGAGTTCGCGCGCTGCGACGACCCAGAGGAAAAGATCGCCGATCAGTTCGGAAACATACCATGAGACGACGAAGCCGACGAAGCCATAGCCCATTACAAAGGTAAAAAGGCTCCCGATGGCGTTCAGAAGTGGCGTGACCATTTGCTGAACGGCGATGCTGTCGAACCGATCCAGTGTTCGCAATACACCGGTCGGGGTTGCCGCTGTCATGATCGGGATCAGCGTGCAGTAAAACATGGCGAGCACGAAGGCGCTGTCATCGATGCCGACCCGATGCGACAGAAATGGCAGCAGCGCCATGCCAGCGATCAGGCCGAATGCGCCACTGGCCAGATCAAGGGCAAACGAAAAGGATATGATGTCGCAGAACATGGCGTTTTCATTACGCACCAGAGCGGGTGCTCCGAAACGAACGATGAACTGCCATGTCTGGAATTTGACCAGATTGCTGACACCTGCGGCATAAGCATTGATGACGACCAGTGTCCCGAAAAGGGCGGTCGACATTCCACGTCCAGCGCAGGACAGGGCGATCAGGCTGAGAACAGTGCCGCCGAGTTTTCCTGAACCGAGATAGGAGGCATTACGAAGAACCGAGCGGAAGACGCCGTCTGAAAACCAGGCTTTCATCCGGCAGCATGGCTCGCTGAAGGTGTGTTGCCATCACGGGCCTGCAGAATTTCGGAAATGGCGTTCTTTGCAGTGGAAAGCACGGTTTCCAGCGGCTGGTCCGCATTGATTTCCAGCATTTTCACGCCTTTGAAGGTGATATTCGACAGATCGTTGATCTTCCGGGCAAGATTGTCTGGTTTATGATCCGGCTTGCGTGCAATCGCGACATCAAGTGAAACATTGAGACGGATGATCAGGTCCGGTTTGCAGGCCACCATGCGGGCAAAGAGCTGACGCTCACTGCGTGCCAGAAGTCCTTTCAGGCCGCCACCGGTGACCTTGTAAAGGCCGCATCCATCCATGGGGCCAGGGACTTCCATCTGGGGAAAGCGGTCCGCGATAACAAGGAAGCCCTTCCTGCGGAACTGCATCATGCGGAGAAAGCGCCAGTACCTGCGCAGGGTGAAAAAATAGGTCACCAGCGCCGACAGGGTATCCGGCCCTTTGTCGGAGTGAACTTTCTTTGCTTTGCTGTTCAGCTTGGTTTCGACCAAACCACCCACAAACGGCAGGCGGCCAATGGCCCGGCCGATGTTTCCGCTTTGTTTACCCAGATGGCAGATGACTGTCGGCCGTGATGTGGCGAGCCATTTTTGCAGACTGTCCGTGACGGTCGATTTGCCGGAACCATCGCATCCGACGACAGCGATGAGAGGGGAAAGGGGAGAAATGGGTGGCATGAACCGATCAGTTTCTGCTGGATGGAAGGGGAGCAAACACGCGCCCGATCCGGAGAAGAGAACTTGCCGAAAGCAGTCGGAGCCGTGTTACCGTCAAATCTGGATCATGAAAAGATTTATGCCAGACAGGAAAATCTCTTTCTGTCTGGCATTGGCCTGATCAGAAGATATGTCTTTCCTTGTTCAGGGAAAGATTTCCGACAGAAACCGCACCTTTGATGGCGTTCAGTGCTGTTTGCAGAACCTGCTCGTAGGGCAGGCGCGCATCGATTTCCAGAATGCGGGTGCCGTTATATTTAATCCGCGGCATGATTGCGGTTTTTTCGCGCAGTTCTTCCAGCGGATGGTCTGATTTGCGCGCATGCGCAGTATCAGCATCGACATTCAGGCGAATGATCAACGCAGGCCGTTGCTTTGCCATCCAGTCATACAGTTTCTGCTCACGCTTTGCGAGCTTCTGGATGAAGGGGCTTTCGGTTCGTCCTGCATCGATGCCGGGTCCGTCATAGTGAAAGCCCGAAAATTCAGCCTGCGGATAACGGTCGGCGATGGTCAGATGACCGCTTTCCGAGCGCTTCATCAAACGGCGCAGATGCGAGACGCGCAGCAGGGAAAAGCCGTACATGACGCATGCGGAGAAAAGGCCGGGGACCTTTTCTTTCATATCCTGTGCACGACGGACGCGAGCGGCAAGATAGCGTTCCAGCTGTTTGCCGATGATCGGAAGCTTTTTGATCTTGTCGCCGGTCTCTCCGGAAACAAGCCCCATATAGCAGCGTTCTGTTGGTTCCTGCGTGTTCAGCCGGGCGACCAGATCGGTAACCAGGCTGGTTTTGCCGGAGCCATCACATCCAACGATTGCGACGACCCTCGAAAGAGGGGTGTACTGTGTTTCCGGGCTGGTGGAAGTGATCTGCTCGCCTGAGAAAGTCCTAGGCATGACCTGATCGGCCGCGGAAGACATCAGTTTCATACTGATACCCAAGGCATTTACTCCGGGACGCAGGGAAAACATGCGTCCGGTCTTACTGTGAAACTTCAATTAAGTTTATATGAAAACTATATAAACGACAAGTTTCCTGTTGTAATCCCGGCTATGACATCAGAGTTTTGCAGGTCTGCTTACATCGCGTGCTTCAGCCAATGCCCGATGCAGGACTGTGGCATAGGGTTCCCGCGTATCGAGATCCAGAATCCGGGCTCCATTAAACGCCAGCGTCGGAAAGACGCTCGTTTTGGCTTCCAGAGATGAAAGCTTGTGATCCGGCTTCCGCTCATGCGCGGTTTTTGCATCGATGTTCAGACGTATGACCAGTGCGGGCACATAATTCGCCATTTCCCGATAAAGACGCTGTTCCTGTCTTGCCAGAAACCTGACCAGAAAAGAGCCTTTTTCCAGCGCAGCCAACCCCGGTCCATCGAAATGAAATCCCGCGACTTCGGCCTGTGGATAACGATCTGTGATCACGACGATACCCTGCTGGCTCAGTAGAGGCACTTTTTTGAATTTGGAGTGCCGCCAGAGGGAGAAAAGGAATATCACGATGGCGGTCAGGAGGTCCGGAGGCGAGGATTTCCTGTCTTTCGACGCATGGGCGCGTTCGCTTCTTTTGACCAGATAGCGCGCAATGATAGGTCCGATCAACGGGCGTGTCTTTATCCACCGGGCAATATTGCCGGAGTCCTGCCCCAGATAGAGCAGTTCGGTCGCCTGTTCCTGCTGTAAATGATTGAGAAGATCTGCCGTGAGCGTGGATTTTCCCGCGCCGTCACTGCCGACGACTGCGATGACGCCGGGAAGGAAGTGCCGGGTGTCAGGATGTCGTGAAGAAGCCATCGTATTGTCACCAGTGTCAGATCGAAGAGATGTGGCTGATATGCCTTTGTGTCGGATGGGGCAAATATTGCTGCTATTGCTGCCGATGTCGGATATTTGGGGCGCGAGGTGTTCCGTCATGATGGACCGTGACGTCGATGCGGGAAGCAATGCGTGCAGATGCTCTTTCTGGAGGGATATTGGGGCTGACTACATGGAAGTGAGTTTTACGTAAGCTTCGGCGTAAACGTCAGCAGAACTCTCTTTTGAAGCTCAAGACGTCATCAATCTTGTCCCCATATTCCGGCAAGAGAGGTCTCAAGGACATCACTCACGTGCATCAATGCTGAGTAGTCAACGGTTACACCTCGGCGAGAAAGGATAGAACAGCCGACCATGCACTATCACGGGCTGATCGCGTCCCATCCTCGGAGCCGCCAAGCTCCATAGTGGAGCCATGTCCCACAATCCGGATTGGCGCCTCGCCAAAGCCCATCAGCACATGCGAGGCGTCTGGAAACTGGAGATGCTTCACGGCTCCATTGGCCACTTTCATCCTTGCAGCAACCCTATTTGCCATATGGGTTGCTGGCCAGATCCGATCATCTTCGGACGATATAAGCATTACAGGACAGCTAATTCGCTCCACCGGTATATCGGCCTGATCCTCACTCCCGCTGAATGCGGCGGTGAGCGGAGACGCCGGTTGCCATCGGCCTGGCCCGTAGGTGAACCTGCGAAAAGGCAGATCTTTGTCACCTTCGGTCCATGCCGCACTCACCTCTCCATCGAAGATGGACGCCTGCCACAGGCCATCGCTTGGAGAAAAGGCGATCACACCGGCCAGCGGATTGCAGCGCGTAGCGGCCAGCAGGACAAGTTCGGCACCCCGAGATTGCCCCATCAGCACGATCCGGTCGGCTGAAATGCCAGATCTGGATGCCATAACGCTTATGCAGGCAAAAACATACTCGACAGGGATACGTGATAGGCTCGCAGGCAGCTCGGCCGGTTGACCCTGCCAATTACGAAAGTAGGCCACGGCTAGTGTGGGATGGCCAGCAGCAGCTAAGGCACCAGGTACCGTTTCATCAATTGGGAAGCCGCCTCCCGCGCCGTCAAATATGATGACGCCAACACCCGACAGCCGGTCCGGTGCATAGTACCGAGCAACGACTCCATGCTGAACCACGTCTTCGCTTTCTACGTAATTTCTGCCGTTCATGTTGCACTTTCGGGCGCGTCAGTCTGACGCTGGAGTATTCGAGATATGGTCCGCCGCGAAATTGAAAAGACTTTGGCCAGATCTCTGATGGAGTAGCCACCGACATCATACGTACGATGAAATTCCTGCTGCTGCCGACCAGAAAGCTAGAGTTTTTGATGCGTAGCTTTCTTTTGGTGTGAATGTTCACACTAAATGGTCGCCTGCGTGGCTGCAGAATGAATGTCCGATGTCAATTTCCGATCAAGGGGAGCGGTCGTTCGTATGCTATCAAGCGTTGACAAATCGCGTGTAGACGACCGGTCGAATTAGGAAACGAAAATGCAGAATTTCGAGTATTACAACCCTACCCGCATCATCTTCGGCAAGGACACGATTGCGAAGATAGCCGAACATATTCCCGAGCATGCGCGGATATTGATGCTTTACGGTGGTTCCAGTGCCGAACGGAATGGGACTCTGGCTGAAGTGCGCTCCGTGCTGGGTGGCCGTACCGTCCAGGAATTCGGTGGGATCGAGTCCAATCCAACCTACGAAACCCTGATGCAGGCCGTCGCGACAGTGCGCCGCGAGAAGCTCGATTTCTTACTGGCCGTCGGCGGTGGGTCGGTGATCGATGGCACTAAGTTCGTTGCTGCAGCGGTCAATCACATCGGCGATCCATGGGAGATTCTGACGACTCACGGTGCGAACGTCACGCAGGCCCTGCCTTTCGGTACCGTGCTGACGTTGCCCGCAACAGGTTCGGAAATGAACAGCTTCAGCGTCATCACACGTTCGGAAACGCGCGAGAAACTGGGGTTCGGCAGCACGCTCGTCTACCCGTGCTTTTCGGTGCTCGACCCAACGAAAACTTTTACGCTCCCACTTCGTCAGGTCGCCAATGGCGTGGTGGATTCGTTCGTTCACACCATCGAGCAGTATCTTACCTATCCAGTCGACGCCAAGGTGCAGGACCGTTTCGCGGAAGGCCTGCTACTGAGCTTGGTGGAGATTGGTCCAAAGGTGGTCTCGGAGCCGGAAAACTACGATCTCCGCGCGAATTTCATGTGGATTGCGACCTTGGCGCTCAACGGGCTGATCGGTGTTGGTGTGCCACAGGACTGGTCAACGCACATGATTGGCCACGAAATGACGGCGCGCTATGATATAGACCATGCGCGCACACTCGCTGTGATATTGCCGTCTTTGCTGCGCGTCTGCAGGGAAGCAAAGCGCGGCAAGCTTTTGCAATATGCTGCCCGTGTCTGGAACCTGAATGATGGTACGGAAGACGAGCGGATTGAGGCTGCGATCATGAAGACGGAGGCATTCTTCGAAAGTCTTGGAATTCCGACGCGTCTCTCCGCTTATGCAATTGGCGCAGATGCAATCGACGGCTTGATTGACCAGCTTGAAACGCACGGCATGACGGCTTTGGGCGAGCATCAGGATGTTACCCTTGATGTCTGCCGTCGCGTTCTCGAAGCCGCGCTTTGATCTCATATTTATCAGCAGATTTGCCCATGGCCGCCGAAACCCTATCAATCGGCGGATTATCCTCGCACGCATCCTGAAGGTGCACCTGCTCCGGCCAATTTCCACCTGGAAAAGAAGCCGGTTGCAGAGCTTGGTCCTGATCAGGTTTTGCTGCGCATCCTCTGGCTGTCCCTTGATCCCTATATGCGTGGTCGGATGTTCGACACGCAGTCCGACGTGCCGACCGTGAACATCGGCGAGATCTTGGTTGGGGGGACGGTATCGCAGGTCGTGGCATCAAACCGTGACGGCTTCATCATTGCGATCACTACGCTGGCGAGCATGCGGATTTCGTCAGTGAGATTTTGAAGCGGAATGGAAGAAAATATCCCTGAGTTTCCTTGGTGGAAATCATTCGCGCAGGCTCTGCGATTGATGACAAGTCCCCGGTATCAGTGTTCAGGGAAAGTCCTGAGGCCGCCGAAGAAATCGACTATGTCTCTCTCCGGCGGCAATAGGATTACTTTGTCAGGAACGTCTGAACGTCATGAGACAGGGCGGCTCGGGAATCCGCACGCGTGTAGATCATGTGCCCGCCCGGGTAGACATGCAGGCTGACGCGATCACGACCAACGGGCAGACGGGATGCGACCCAGCGGGAGCTTCCGAACGGGCAGGCCAGATCGAAATAGCCATTGGCGATAAAGATCCGGAGTGAAGGATTGAGTGCCAGAAGTTGGCGCATGGCCGGAATTTCGCTGGCGATCATTTCGCCCTCTCCACGGAAATCCCACTGGCGGTTCACATCCAGATTGAGCAGGTTGTAGGTCAGATCAGTCCGGAAACCGAGATCCTGCGCGGCATATCCTTCGAAGGCGCCGCCATAAGCACGACCAAAACCGAAGAGGGTCGGGTCAGGGCTGTTCCCGTTTTCGACACCATCGGGATAAGGATCGGCGATGGTGACCGTTGCATCATAAAGCGTCATCAGGCGGCCGTTACGGCTGCGAACATCATGCGCCTGAGGATCGGGCATGCCGCTCTGGCTGGCGACCACACTTTCCGGCAGACCGGTCATTGTGGCGACTTTGCTGTAGAAAGCCTTTGCCGCATCGCCGGTCAGAGGTTCGCCACCCGTGGCCAGCAGATAGGGGCCAAAAGCATATTTCCATGCGGCATCGGCAGCTTCGGGTGTCAGCTTGTGCTGGCGTTCCAGTTCGGCGGCGGCGAATGAGGGCAGGAGCATTGCCGAGCCCAGAGGATTGCTGGACGTGTCGAGGAATTTCATCTCCAGCGCGGGAGAGACCATGACAATCCCATGCAGGAGAATGTTCTGCTGCTGTTGCAGGGCTGTCGCGACCTCAATGGAACGGATGCCACCGTAACTTTCACCAGCCAGCCAGAGCGGGGATGTGTGGCGGTTGTTCTGACCAATCCACAGGCTGATGGCCTTGGCGAAGGCGCGTCCATCCTGCTTTGTGCCGTAAAATTCCTTACCGGCTTTTTCCGGATTGGTGGGCTGGGAATATCCGGTGCCCACGGCATCAATGAAGACCATGTCGGTGGAGGGCAGCCAGCTGTCCGGGTTTGGACCAAGTTTGGCGGCGACTCCATCGGTGGGGTTTCCGTCCGGGAAGGTCAGGGCAACAGGTCCGGCTGCACCAAGATTGAGATATGCCGTGGCGCCACCCGGACCACCGTTGAAGAAGAAAGTGACCGGGCGCTTTTCCGTCGCTGCACCATCAAGTGTGTAGGCGACATAGAAAACGCGGGCGGATGGGTCCCCATTCGCATCGCGCAGTGTCAGCGTGCCTGCATGGGCGGTGTAGGGCAGTTTCTTCCCGTTGATCGTGGCGACATGCTTCGTGATGGAATCTGCCGGAAGCAGCGCGGCATTGCCTTTGAAGGTGGGGGTTGCTGCTGATTCTGTGGACGTGGCCGCGGTTTTGGCGGTTTCCGCGGCAAGAACGGACGAGACAGAGAGGGGCGCGCAGAATGTGGAGGCCAGAAGGGCTGACAGAAGGCGGCGCGGTCGCACATCAATGGATGATGGGGAAGAGGTTCGCGTCATGAGGACTCCGCATGTATCTGATCCAGCGGATGGGTTCCGCTGGAAGGTTGCATTGCGGGTATCTGCTGTCGGCCCCTGCTGTAAAGTTAAGTAGTCGATAGATGTTGTGTCGATTTCAGGCTGTCAGGTCCGTCAGACTGGCGCCCAGAATGCGGAGCAGATCTGCTGTCGCGACTTCGACCTGGAGCCCTCGACCGCCGCCGTTCACAAATATCTTTTCCTGCTGTCCGGCTTCCTCCGCGACGAGGACGGGGATTTTTCGGCGTTGTCCGAAGGGACTGATGCCTCCAACCTGAAAGCCGGTAATCCGCTCCGCATCGGCCGGTTTCATCATGTGGGCCTTTTTCCCGGAGCATGCGGCGGCAATCTTTTTCATGCTGGCTTCACAGGCGACGGGAATCACCAGACACACATGTTTCCCATCGACTTCAGCCATCAGTGTCTTGAACACTTTTTCAGGGGGCTGTCCGACGGCAGCGGCGGCATGGATGCCCAGTTTACCGACGGAGCCGTCATAGTCGTAACTGTGCATGGTGAAGGGAACACCATGTTTTTCGAGGAATGTTGAAGCTGGTGTGCGCTTGCTCATGAGTGTTTGTGTGGCCGGTTTGACGTTGTGAGAAATATTGGGTGCCGAGACTAAACATGCGGCAGGGCGGAGGCTTCGTCCATGAGTTCCTGTTCATGAACGTCGATCTGACGACTCAGGACACGTTCGGTTTCGTCATTGATTTTGCGATCGAGCAGGAGTTCACGCAGTTTTCTCCGCTGTGTTCGAACAATACGCAGGCGGATTGCCAATTCCGCGCGGCGATTGCGGACAGAGAATTCGTGATCCTGCCCCGGATCGGATTGCTTTCTGTCCAGTGTGTGCTGCAATTCCTGATATTCCTGCAACAGCAGCGGAACCGCCTGAGCATGGGCAATGGACAGGCTGTCGGGCTCGCTGTCATCCGGGTTCTGATGTCTTGTGGCTTCATTCTGCAAGACTGTGATCGCCGTGCGGACGAGAGAGAGGCGTGTTTCGTCCAGTTCCTGCTGTGAACCGCTGATATCTGTTGAGGCTGGCAGAAGATGCAACATGACAGGCAGCAGGATACTGGCCAGGAGCAGGGATGAGATGATGACGCCAGCAGCGACGATGATCACTATTGCGCGGTCTGGAAACTCAGCGGCTGCGGGAAGTGACATTACGGCGGCGAGAGTGATTGTTCCCCGGGTTCCGGCCAGTGCGAGAATGACGCATTCCTTCCAGCTTGGCACCACACAACTGACATGTCTGATCTTGGCGATAATGCGACGGATCAGTGCTGATGTAATGACCCAAAGCAGGCGGATCGCGGTCATGCTGGCCTGAAGGGTCAGAATTGCGAGAGGGATGGTCCAGGGAGAAAAGCCGCTGGAATGCATCAGGGCTTTGGCGTCGTGGAACAGGAAGGGCAGTTGCAGGCCCAGAAGCAGGAAGACAAGCCCGTTCAGTGTGAAGGAAACCATGTCCCAGATTGCCGTGGCGCGCATGCGCGTCTCGATCTGCGTTTCGTTCATGATGCCACTCAGACGAATGGTCATGCCCCCGGCAACAACGGCAAGGATGCCTGAAGTGTTGATATGTTCAGCAATAAGATAGATGCCGAAAGGGATCAGCAGTGCCAGAAGAGAGTGGCTGGAGGGGTCATCATAGCCTTTGCGCAGCAGAAAACTCTCGATTTTGCTGGCCAGAAATCCAACGGTAAAACCGATAGCGATTCCGCCCAGTGCCACCCATACAAAATTGGCGGAAGCGGCTTTCAGGGAGAATAGGCCGGTCGTGGCTGCTGCGACGGCGAATTTGAAGCAGACAAGGCCTGAAGCATCGTTCAGCAGCGCTTCACCACGCAGAATGTGCAGCAAGCGGGGGGGCACGCGACCACTCCGCAGGATGCCTGCGACCGAGATTGCATCGGTTGGAGAAAGCGCGCCGGAGAGGGCCAGTGCCGCAGCCAGTGGAATGGCGGGAATCAGCCAGTGCAGCAGCCAGCCACCGCCAGCTGTCCCGACAATGACCAGTCCGATCGCCATTGCGGCAATGATGTTTTTCAGTTCCCCGAATTCCCGCATCGGCAGGCGATAGGCATCGACGAACAGGAGTGGGGAGATAAACAGCAGCAGGAAAAGATTGTTATCCAGACCGACATGCAGTCCCATAAGGTTTGCAATGATGCCTGCTGCAATCTGTAGCAACGGCATGGGAATGTGCAGCTTCAGGATACGTGCGCAGACGCCTGTTACGCCTGTGACCGCGACGAGAGTGAGGGCTAACAGCGTTTCCTGCATTGTGCTGACGAGAACTTTCTGTGTTGGTGGGCGGATGGCATTGAACCTGCACGCTCACCTTCCTATTTTTTGAGAAAAGTAGTGTACTGCATGGAGCGGCGCAGAGGCAGAGCGGAAAGCTGTTTTGTGGGTTGCGTTGGCAGGGAAGGAAGAAATTCATGACGACATCACCGGCTCAGGATTTTCTGAAGCCGAGGCTACTGGCTCTGGTCAGTGAGGCGGAGAAAGCTGGTCTGGCAACGGACGTTACGGTAGCCGTGTTGATGGATCTGCTTGATACGCTTTATTTCGGCCCGGATATTGATGCGGAAAGTGAAGGAGAAGATCGTTGAGTGTTCGTGATCCGTATCAGGTTCTCGGTGTTTCAAAAACGGCAAGTCAGGACGATATCCGCAAGGCCTATCGCAAACTTGCACGCAAATGGCATCCCGATCTCAATCCGGATGACAAGGATGCTGAGGCAAAGTTCAAGGAACTGAACACCGCTAACGATCTTTTGTCCGATGAGGAAAAGCGGGGACGCTTCGACCGGGGGGAAATCGACGCTTCCGGGCAGGAGCGTGCACCGCATGGATTTGGCGGTGGTGGTGGCTATCGTGACTTTGCCGATGGCGCTGGTGGATTCCGTTATGGTGCCGGTGGCGGCAATGGTTTCTCTCAGGAAGATCTGGATGATCTTCTGGGCGGGATGTTCAGCGGTCGGGGCGGTGGCGGATTTGGTCGCAGGGCTGCTGGCCCCCAGAAGGGAGCCGACAGTTCCTATAGGCTTGAGGTCAGCTTTCTTGACTCTGTGAATGGTGGAACATCCCGGATCACCTTGCCTGATGGCTCACAGCTTGATGTCAAGATTCCTGCGGGAACCGAAGACGGTCAGACTCTGAGGTTGCGTGGCAAGGGCGAGGAAGGTGTCCGTGGAGGTCCATCGGGCGACGCCATGATCACGCTTGCCGTAAAACCGGATCCAACATGGACACGTGATGGACGTGATATTCGTGGGCGTTTGCCGATTGATCTGAAAACTGCCGTTCTCGGTGGTCCCTTTATGGTTCCGACGCCGTCTGGCACGGTGAAGATGAATGTTCCGGCAAATTCCGATAGCGGTTCTGTGCTTCGTCTGCGTGGAAAAGGTGTCGCGGCACATGGCAAGCATGAAGCCGGAAACCTGTATGTCACGTTGGAAGTTAGGGTTGGAAAGGCTGACGATGCATTGAAGGCCTTTCTTGAAAACTGGAAGCCGGCTGGAGGCGCGGAAGGAGAAAGCGCGTGATTACTCTGGAAACACTGTGTGTACGTGTGGGACGTGTTGACCCCGGCATGGTTCGGGGCTGGATTGGTGACGGATGGATCCGTCCCGCTCTCATGCCGGAAACGGCTGGTGTTTCCGGATATCGCTTCGATGCCGTGGATGAAGCGCGTGCGCGCCTGATCGCGGAATTGCTGTTTGATCTTGATCTGGATTCTGGCGCGGTGCCGGTCGTTCTGTCCCTGATGGATCAGCTGTATGACACGCGTCGTCTGGTCAGACGGATGGAAGAGGTGCTGGAGGACAGGGAAAATCTGTCAGCCGAAAAGCTGCGCACTCTTCTCAGAGAGAGGCTGGCGCGGATTTCCGCACCCTGAGACATAATTCCCCTCCAGCCTTGTGGGCAGGAGGGGGTAAGCGATCATTCCACGTTGGACAATCAGCTGCGCAGGCCAAGCTCTGACGTCAGGAAGTCCCGGAAAACGGACACACGCTTCGAACTGCGAAGCTCTTCCGGATAAACGAAATAGGCTTCGACCGTTGGGCTGCTCAGATTCGGAAGAATCTTGACCAGTTCAGGATAGGCTGCGGCGGCATAGTCAGGGATTGATCCAATCCCCAGACCGGCGGCAATGGCTTCTGACATCGCGGCCATACTATTGACTTCGAGCCGCGCTGCACGGCGGGTTCCGCTTTCCATATCGGTTTCCAGCAGCCAGTTTATCTGCGGGACGGGGGCGTGATAGCCACCGAAAGCGACAAAGGTGTGTTTGTTGATGTCATCCGTTCCTGTTGGAACGCCGTTGCGCTCAATATAGGACGGCGCGGCATAGATCGACAGTTTGAAGTCGGCCAGATGACGCTGGATCAGATCGGGCTGACGTGGCGGGTGCATGCGGACGGCGACATCGGCTTCACGCATGCCCAGATCCAGATCATTGTCTTCAAGGATCAGGGTGATTGAGATTTCAGGATTGGCTTCCAGAAAACGATGCAGACGCGGCATCAGCCAGCAGGTGCCAAAACCGGTTGTGGTCGTGACGCGAAGCCTGCCTGCCGCACGTTCCTTGCTTTCTGTCAGCAGGACCTGCGTCATCTCCAGTTTGGAGAAAACTTCCCGCACGGTCTGGTTGAGTGTTTCACCCTGCTCGGTCAGGATCAGGCCACGTGCATGACGGTGGAACAGCGGAACCTGCAATGCTTCTTCCAGCGCAGATATCTGGCGGGAAACGGCAGACTGGCTAAGATTCAGCGAATCCCCGGCATGGGTAAACGAACCTGCCTCGGCCACAGCATGAAAAATCCTGAGCTTATCCCAGTCCATTTTGTGGTTATCTCCTGCTGCACGCATAATATTCCCCCGCTGCACATCGAAACAGGCAGACTGTAAAATATCTGCATGACGTGCAGTATGTTTCTGAAGAGGTCAAGCTTCTGGTTTTGTATTCGGAATGAGTCCGCCAATATAGCGTTCGGCATCAAGTGCGGCCATGCAGCCTGTTCCTGCTGCCGTGACGGCCTGTCTGTAGGTCCGGTCCTGCACGTCACCTGCGGCAAAAATGCCGGGGACCGATGTCCGCGGCGTGCCGGGTTCCGTTACGATATATCCCTCGGCGTCGAGTTCGATCTGGTTGCCGAACATTGCCGTGGTTGGAGAATGGCCGATGGCGATGAAGACACCATCAACAGCCAGTTCCGATGTCGCCCCAGTCACGGTGTCACGCAGCGTCAGACCGGTTACGGCTTCTGGCGTGCCGCCTGACTGGATGTCTTCGACGGCGCTGTTCCAGATAACGCTGACTTTTGGATGCGCAAACAGACGTTCCTGAAGGATTTTTTCCGCTTTCAGGCTGTCGCGGCGGTGAATTAGTGTCACATGATCGGCATGATGGGTGAGATAGATGGCTTCTTCCACGGCTGTATTGCCGCCGCCGACAACGGCGACTCTCTTGCCCCGGAAGAAAAAACCGTCACAGGTTGCGCAGGCGGAGACACCGGCACCCTGAAGGCGTTTTTCGTTTGGCAGACCCAGCCAGCGTGCCTGTGCACCTGTGGCGATAATGACGGATTTTGCGATCCATGTGTCACCGCCATCTGTCGTGACATGAAAGGGAGATCCCTTCGTGAAATCGACGGATACGACCATGTCATAGATAATTTTCGTCCCGACATGTTCGGCCTGGGCTGACATCTGTTCCATCAGCCACGGACCCTGAATGGCCTGTGCGAATCCGGGATAGTTTTCGACGTCGGTCGTGATGGTCAACTGGCCGCCGGGCTGCATTCCGGTGAGCAGAACGGGCGAAAGGCTGGCGCGGGCTGCATAGATGGCAGCGGTATAACCCGCGGGGCCGGCTCCGATGATGAGCAGGTCGGTGGAGTGTGTCTGTCCCATCCTTAAGGGCTCCCGCGATATGAATTACAAAAAAGAAAGGTCCGTATGATCCTGCCACGTGGTTGAGGCAAGAGAAAAGCAGGCATGTGGAATGCTGGATGTGTTTTGCGCCAGCCGGATGATTGCCGTATATCGCTCGCTGCAGGCAATATGAAACAGCGCTTGCAGCGGGGCGGAAGTGACGTGACAGAACTAGATGCGGTTGACCGACGGATTCTTGCTGAACTTCAGGCAGATGGACGGGTTACCAATGTGGAGCTGGCACGGCGTGCCAGAATTTCTTCCCCTCCATGCCTTCGGCGCGTAAGGCGACTGGAAGAAAAAGGGGTTATCCGTGGTTACCACGCGGATATCGATCCCGTGGCCTTGGGGGCGCCAATCACCCTTTTTGCCCTGATCGGTCTGGACAGCCAGAAAGAAGCCGTATTGCAGGGGTTTGAGGAAATGGTGGCCTCGTGGCCTGAAACCATCGAATGCCATATGATTCGCGGTGGTGGTGATTTTCTGGTGCGCCTTGCCGCCAGCGATCCCGCGCAGGAAAATATCCTGACCAGCCGTCTGACCGAAGCGCCGCATGTCGTGCGCGTTCAGACGTTGCAGACGATCCGGACAAGTCTGGAGCGCCCCGGTCCGTATCCACTGGATATGGAAACGACTGTCAGCTGATTGTGAAATCGATGTTGAATGATTCTATCGGCAGCGCCGAGATTACGGTTGTCGTTCCGGTCTTTCGTGAAGCTGCGAATATACGCCCTCTGGTTGCGGCTTTGGAACAGGCGCTGGCTGGCCGTTTGTGGGAAGTCGTGTTTGTTGATGACAACTCTCCTGACGGCACAATAGATGAGGTGCGTGCTCTGGCCGAAGCGGATGCACGTGTGCGCGGTATTCGCAGGATCGGGCGTCGTGGTCTGTCCAGTGCGGTGATTGAAGGCGCCCTGTCATCTTCGGCACGTTTCATCGCGGTGATGGACGGCGATCTGCAGCATGATGAGGAGCGTCTGGGCGATCTGATTGATGCTTTGGCGGAGGATCGCTGTGATATTGCCGTAGGCAGCCGCCATGTTGCTGGTGGAGATAATTCCGGGCTGTCGAATGCCTGGCGGCATATGTTGTCCGACACAGGTATCCGCATGGCTCAGGCGTTGATGCGCGTGAATCTGGGCGATCCGATGAGCGGTTTTTTTGCCGTGAAGAGGGATTATTTCAACAGGATCGCGCCGCGTCTGTCGGGGCAGGGCTTCAAGATTCTACTGGATCTGATTCTGTCGACACCCCACAGGCCGCGTGTTCTTGAAATTCCATGCAGATTCAAACCGCGTGTGGCGGGTGAGAGCAAGCTCGATATTCTGGTGCTGTTTCAGTTCCTGACCTTGCTGCTTGATAAGCTCTGCGGCGGATGGTTGCCTGTCAGGTTCCTGACGTTCGCCATGGTCGGTGCGATTGGTGTGCTGGTCAATCTTGCAGTGATGACGTTGCTGCATTTTGCCGGACAGAGCTTCATCATCTCGCAGAGTATTGGCACGCTTGCGGCAATGCTGACCAATTTTATGCTGGATAACGCGTTCACCTATCGCGACCGCCGCCTGAAAGGTGTGCGTTTTTATGGTGGATTGCTGGTGTTTATTCTTGTGTCTTCGATCGGCGGCTGGGCCAATGTCGGTGTGGCGCAACTGTTTTCGGCCGAAGGTGGGGGATTGGATGAAGCCAGCGTGGCTGGTGCTCTGATCGGTGTTGTCTGGAATTATGCAGTTTCTTCGACCCTGATCTGGCGTCCGTGATGGTGGGTCGCCTGTCCGACTGGAAAGGCAGGTTCGGGACAGGCCTGATGGTCGGGCTTTTTCTTCTGTTCCTGATTCGCTGTCTTGCCGCAGCCTTTCTGCCGTTGACACCGGACGAGGCTTATTACTGGACATGGTCCAAGGACCTTCAGGGCGGTTACCCGGACCATCCGTTCATGGTCGCGGGCTGGATTGCAGCCGGAACGGCCCTGTTTGGAGACACAGCCTTCGGAGTACGTGTTCTTGGGCCGGTCTCGGCGCTGATTGGCACATGCTTTCTCTTTGCGGCTGCGCGGCGTTTTGGAAATACCGTCGGAGATACTGCCGGAGATGACAGAGCCGCCCTGAGGGCTGCGGCGCTGTTGAACGGGACATTGGCGCTCAATCTCGGCGGCGCATTGATGACCCCTGACACGCCGCTGTTGTTCTTTGTTGCCCTGTTTCTTCTGGCTGCGGTTTCCATTGGAAATCCGGGTGGGCAGCGCTGGTGGCTGGTGGCTGGCCTTGCTGCCGGGCTGGGTTTTGATAGCAAATATACGATGCTGTTGCCGGTGGCCGGGCTTGGCTTATGGGCGCTGACCTCGCAGGAAGGGCGGCGGCATTTGCGGACATGGTGGCCATGGGCAGGTCTGCTTCTGGCGGTCATACTGACATTTCCGGTTCTTGAATGGAACGCGACGCATCACTGGGCGAGTTTTCTCAAGCAGGGTGGCCGTGTTGGTGACTGGCATCCGGCGCGGGCCGTGCAGTTCATGGGCGAGTTGCTGGGTGGACAGATCGGTCTGGCAACGCCGGGTGTGTTTATTTTCTTCGTCATGGGCGTCAGATATCTCTGGCGATTGCGGACGGCACAGGCCCGGATGCTGCTCTGGCTGATCCTGTTGCCAGCTGGAGTGTTTGTTTTTCACGCCTTTGGTGATCGTGTTCAGGCGAACTGGCCTGTCATTCTGTATCCATTCCTGGCTGTCGGTGGAGGATATGTCCTGCTGCCGGGATGCCGGATCGCGGTTGTGACCGGATTTGTGCTGAGCTGCTGTATCCTTCTGCAGGCTGCGACAGGCCTGTTGCCATTAGGGCGTCATTTTGATGTCACTCTGCGGCAGGGTGGCGGCTGGGATGAGCTGGCTTCCGAAATCAGACGGACTGTGACCGAGCCGGAGGCTGTGATCATTGCTGATGAATATGGTCTGGCGTCAGAAATGGCGTTTCGTCTTCCTGAGCGGACGATAGCGGGCCTTGATCCACGTTGGGGAATGTTTGGTTTCCCGAGTCTGTCCTGTGGGGATGTCGCCGGGCATCCGCTTTTCCTGCTGCGGAGTGAACGTCGGCACGATGCTCCGGATTTATGGCTTTCAGTGACCGGGATGGTCAGTGAAGTGGTCAGGCAGAGAAAGGGGCGCGAGGCTGAGCGTTATCGTCTGTTTCGGGTTTCATGTCGTCCAGATATGTCGCCTGGCGATCATGCGGCTCTATTGCCCCATCCGCGTTAAGCGCGTTTTAAGGCGTATGCCTGAGAATACACCTGTCTTTGGAGAGGTGTATGAGCGAGCGCTCTGGCAAGAATTCCCATCGGATTGTGATTGTCCGCAGAACTGAAGAGTCTGCGGGGTCACACCATGGCGGTGCATGGAAAATCGCATATGCCGATTTCGTAACGGCGATGATGGCGTTTTTCCTCGTCATGTGGCTGATCAACGCCACGACCGAGGAACGTCGGCTCGGGATCGCGAATTTTTTCAATCCCATGCAGAATTCGCTGTCGCCCCCGGGTGTTTTGAGGGATTTGCCATCGCCTGATGGCATCAATCAGGCAGGGCACGGCGGCACGCAACAAACCGATGACAAGACGGTCGATTCATCAATCGCGATCATACATTCGACGAATGATATATCTGGCCCGGCATCGGACGATGGTGGTGCGGATGGCGCATTACAGGCCGGGTCTGGTTCTGACCCAGCGGTTTCGGGATATTACTCCCCCGAAAAACAGGGCGTCGCCGGGCTTTCTCCCGGGCTGGAAGTCGGGGTTCCACCAGGAATACCGAAAATCATTCCCATCGGTGCACCGGGTCAGGGCGCAAAACAGGAGATAACGCCGTCGGAGGAAGATCTTCTGACGCGACAGATGCAGGTCATACAGAATGCTCTTGCATCCGAGGTCTCAAACGGAAGTCGTGACAATACGCATGTGTCGGTCACGAAAGCGGGGCTCGAAGTGGAGCTGTCGGCGAGTGAGGCCCGGCCAATGTTCCAGAGCGGTTCGGCCACCCTCACGCCTGAGGCCACCCGGCTTCTGAAAGCCATTGTGCCTTATCTTTTACCCATTCCAGGGTCTCTATCGATTGAAGGATATACGGATAGCTCAACGTGGAAAGCAGGACGTTCATCCAACTGGACTCTGTCTGCCGCCCGAGCTGACATGGCGCGTAAAATCCTGACGGATGCGGGTTTCCCGGAACAGAGAATTCTCAGTGTCAGCGGTCATGCGGATCGGAAACTGGCGGTTCCGGACGATCCTGCTGCGCCAGCCAATCGTCGGATCATCCTGATCCTTCATCGGGATGATGATCCTTCGGTAGCTCCCATGGATGGGTCCCCCTCTTCTTCGATGAATCCGTCCAGTTCAATTCCATTGGGAAAAGCATCCCCTTGAGGAAAAATTCATGTTGATTGCAGGCGGATTCATATTTCTGCTGCTGTGTGTGTTCGGCTCTTTCGTTGCTTCGGGAGGTGCGCTTGCTCCACTTGTCGCGTCCATGCCGTTTGAGCTGATTACGATCATGGGATCTGGTGCCGGCACGTTCGTCATGGCCAGTTCCCTTGGTGATCTGAAGCACGTACCCGGCGCTCTCAAGGTCATGTTCAGGGGCGGCGCTTTTCGACGTGATGATTATATCGAGTTGCTGCGCCTGTTGTTTTCGCTGACCCGGCTGTGTCATTCAAAGGGTGTCATGGCGCTTGAGCCGCATATCGAGACGCCGATGGAGAGTGAGATATTCGCGGCTTCACCAAAAATCAGGGATAATGTGCGTGCCCGGGTCATGATCTGTGATTATTTCCGGATGATTTCGATCAATCTGGATGATCCGTTTCAGTTCGATGAAATTATGGCGCGTGAACTGAAGAAAAATTTACGTGAAGATCTTCATATTTCTCATGCCCTGCAAACTCTTGCAGATGCCTTGCCTGCTCTGGGCATCGTTGCGGCGGTTCTGGGTGTGATTAAAACCATGGGGTCGATTACCAAGCCTCCGGCGGTTCTGGGGGAAATGATTGCGGGTGCTTTGGTCGGCACTTTTCTCGGTGTTCTTCTGGCCTATGGGTTGGTGGGTCCCATGGCTGTGAGGCTGGGAAATATCGTTGACGAAGATGCGCGGTTTTATGACCTGATACGTGTGGTTATGGTCGCCCATTTGCAGGGGAATCCCCCCCAGATCAGTATTGAAATTGGCCGGAAAGACATCCCCAGTGATCTGATGCCCGGTTTCGATGAAATTGACAGTATGATTTCACAGATGGCAACAGATTGAGGCAATAGACCATCAGGGCTCCGCCGGAATTTATGTCAGAGACATCACGTTCGACTTCAGATCTCTCCCGTTACATCTCTCCTGGCGGTTTGCGGACGATGCGGGAGGAGTTGAACCATCTTCTTCGGCATGTTCGTCCCGGAATCGTTGAAACGGTTTCATGGGCTGCGGGAAATGGGGACCGTTCCGAGAACGGGGACTATATTTATGGCAAGAAACGACTGCGGGAAATTGATCGCCGTGTGAGATTTCTGACACGGCGTATAGAGACGGCGATTGCTGTCGATCCGGCGCACCAGACACGAAGAGAGCAGGTCTTTTTTGGTGCGACTGTGACATATGTCACAATCGAAGATCAGGAAGTGACGGTGACGATCCTTGGAGCTGACGAAGCGGACCTCGGTCGGGGGGAGATCAGCCTTCTTGCACCGGCGGCACGGGCCCTGATGGGGCATCGTGTTGGCGATGAGCTGAATTTGGTGACGCCACGCGGCAGGGAAGTCGTTGAGATACTGAATATCACATATCCCGAACCCATTGGGTGAGAGAATAGCGATCCAATGTGTTTCGGGTGACCTTTCCTCAAGGCTGGAAAGTGTTTTACTGAAAGAAATTGTCTGTTCTTCGTGTGCCCTGACATGTTGCTCAGGGGCATGCATTCCATGGAGTCCCGAATGTCACCTTCTCTGAGAGTTGCGGTTCAGATGGATCCGCTGGAGACGATTGATATCACTGGGGATTCCACATTCGCGATGATGCTGGAAGCTCAGGCACGTGGATATGAGCTGTTTGTTTATGAAGTGGGTTCGTTGGCTCTGCGTGAAGGAGCAAGGCGCGTTGCCGGAGAACGTTCCAGCCGTGTGACAGCAGAAGTCAGGCCGGTGCGTGTGCAGCCCATCAAGGGTGATCACGCGCATTTTGGTGAGGCCCGTCGGGAGGATCTGGGGGGAATGGACGTCATCCTGATGCGTCAGGACCCGCCCTTCGACATGGCCTATATCACGGCGACACATCTTCTGGAGCATGTTCATGGCGTCGGGCCGGGTCGGGCGTTTGTCGTGAATGACCCCCGCTCGGTGCGTGATGCGCCTGAGAAACTTCTGGTCACGCATTATCCTGATCTGATGCCACCGACGCTTGTGACGTGGAGTGTCGCGGAAATTCAGGCGTTCCGGAAAGAATGGAAAGACATCATCATCAAGCCATTGTTTGGAAATGGTGGGAGTGGTGTGTTCAGAATTCGTGAAGACGACCCAAACTTCAACGCGTTGCTGGAGATGCATTTCGCCCGTTCGCGGGAGCCGTTGATGATCCAGCGTTATGAAGCTGCCGTTCGTTCTGGTGATAAGCGGATCATTCTGTGTGATGGTCGACCGATCGGAGCGATCAATCGTGTGCCGGCAGAGGGCGAAGCACGCTCCAACATGCATGTTGGCGGCAAGGCTGAAAAAGTGAGTTTGACCGCACGGGATCAGGAAATCTGCGACACGATCGGTCCGATGCTGAAAGAGCGCGGATTGCTGTTCGTCGGGATTGACGTGATTGGCGATTGGTTGACCGAAATCAATGTGACATCGCCAACCGGGTTACAGGAACTGGCCCGGTTTGATGGCACGAATCCTGCGGGAGAACTGTGGGACGCTATTGAGGCGCGTCTTTCTTCGGCGGGGGTCTGAAGAGATCTTCCGGCTCGATCTTCTGATGCTCTTTTATCGCGGGCAGCTTTTTGTCAGGTCCGTAGCGGTTATCGATCCATTTGCGGATGGGTGCGCGCCAGTAGTAAATGAAGATTGACGGCCAGATGATACAGACCATCAGGACAAGAAAGACATTCAGCATCATACCGGGTTTCCGTCATGGTTATGATGCTGGCAAGTGTAGTGGATTGGTTTTTATTCGCCAACGATGCAGAATATGGCCCATTCATATCGACTTTGTGCAAATGGCCTTGCCGAACCCAGATGTGCGGGGCAGAGAGAGGACATGATCGAACTTCCCGACGCGAAGCCGGACACTGAGTCACGGATTGCCGAGCCTGCAACAGGCGGTCATCAGACCCCCAAGCTGGCTCTTGATGCCGATGCCGTAAGAGCGGCTTACCGCCGGTGGGCGGGCGTTTACGATACGGTTTTTGGTGGAGTTTCCGCTTTTGGCCGCCGTCGCGCTGTTGCCGCTGTGAATCGCCTGCCTGGCACACGTGTGTTGGAAGTGGGAGTGGGGACAGGTCTTGCCCTGCCGCATTACACGGCGTCCAAGCAGATTACGGGTATTGATCTGTCGACAGACATGCTGAACCGCGCGCGTTTGCGGGTGCAGCGCGACAAGATCGCAAATGTTGATGCCCTGCTGGAGATGGATGCGGAAGATACCCGCTTCGCAGATGATTCTTTCGATATTGCAGTGGCGATGTTTGTCGCCTCTGTCGTACCGAATCCTCGTCGGCTTCTTGCTGAACTGAAACGTGTCGTCTCTCCGGGCGGACATATTCTGTTTGTGAATCACTTTCTTGCCCCGGATGGCATTCGTGGCGCGATCGAACGTGGTATGGCGCGGGCATCACATTCATTGGGATGGCATCCTGATTTTGCGATGGAAGCTCTGTTGCCACCTGAAGACATGGCCCGCGCGCAGATCCGTCCTGTGCCACCTGCCGGTCTGTTTACGCTGGTGACATTGACCAATGAGCCCTCTGAAACAGCGATTTCGAGAGAGGTTGCGGAGCGTAACGTCGCCTGAGACGCCCTGCCTTGCAGGCATGGCGGACAGTCTTGATCCGCCAGGCCCGAATGGGTGACTTATAGGAAGTATTAAAGTAAACCTCTGCATCACGACATTCGTGATTCAGGCGCACAGATATCGTTTCCGCGCGTCGATCGGATGTGTATTTTCGACGTGCGGGTGGACGGAACAGAATGCCTCAGTCAGTTTCCGGAATACGGTCTTCAGGGCGTGACATCATTCCGGTTGGATATATCCTGATTGCGGTGATTGCCGCAGCCTTTGGCGGGGCTTCCGGAATCAGGATGGCTGCTGGATATTCTGAAGCATCCGATGCGGTGCATGGTCTGGTCATGACCGGATTCGTTGTCCTGCCTGCATTGTTTGGCGGATTTGGCGGGCTTTTCCTGCCGCGCTCCCTTTCACGACATCTTCCTGTGCGGATGCCATGCGCACCGCTGAATGCAGCCGGATGGGCCTGCTTTCTGCTGTCCGCTGTTCTTTTCGAGTTTTTCCCCCAATTTCCGCTGAGTGCCGCATTGTCATGGTGTGGCGGCGCTCTGGCGATGGCGATGGTCATCATGATTGCCATTCTCGATAGCCGTGCCGGAAGTCGGGAAGGGGTGAGGCCTCTGGATTTCTTTGCCTGGTCGCAACTCTTCGCCGGTTTTGCATTGTTGCTGACATTGCCGGTCGCAGCCGCAAGGCTCGTGCGTTTTGCACTGGCAGGCCCGGTCACTGGTGTGGCTGTGCAGGACATTATGGCGTCTCTGGTGATTCCCATGACACCAGCTCTGCTGATGGCAGCCTTCGGGATTGCTGCGTTGGCGATGGAGCGGGTGTCGGGTCCCCGTATCGCTGTCGGTCGATGGATGGCGTTGTGTGCCGGTGTTGCTTTGCTGGTCAGCATTCTGCCATGGATGCGTGTTTTTACGCGCTCCGGAGAAGGATTTTCCGAGCAGACGATCTTGATAACTGGTCATGCAGGGGCTGCAATATCGGTTGTTACAGGGCTGGTTTTTGCATGTTTCTGGGGACGTGAACTGTGGCGCGGGAAGCTTTCCCTGCGTCCTTCCGTGCTGTGGAGTTTTGGGCTGCTGATGACGGTTGCCGCTGGTGGCCTGATGGTTGTTCTGGGATCTGGCAGCCTGCATGGTGCCGTCATGAGCGGCCTGTTATTTGCTCTGTTCGCTGGTCTTTATCTGCGAAGTGAGGAAATGGGCTGGCCCAATCCATCACGCGTCATGGTTGGCGGGCATTTTGCTCTTGTGGCGGCAGGAACGCTGTCTTGCGCAATGGGTGGTGTGTTTCTGCCGGTTGGTGCGGTGCTGTTTCTGCTGTCGGTTCCCGCGGCTGTCGGTGTTCTTCTTTCGATCCGTTATCAGATGCGCTTTTCGGCGCCTGTGCATGTCGGTGGCAGGGTTTCAGGATGAGTGAAGCTGTTGCAGGACGACGTCCGGTTTTTCGGAGCGTCGAAGTTGGAACACGGGCACAGGACTGGGTGTCCCTGCTCAAGCCGCGTGTGATTTCATTGGTCGTCTTCACTGGAGCGACCGGACTTTTTCTTGCCCCGGCTCATCCGGGAGTGCTGAGATCCGCCATCGCTATTCTGTGCATCTGTCTGGCGTCCGGCGCTGCTGGTGCCATCAATATGTGGTATGATCGCGACATTGATGTCGTGATGCAGAGGACGGCAACCCGGCCTATTCCCGGAGGACGGATACCGGAAGACGAGGCTCTGGCTTATGGCGTTGGCCTGTCCGTGCTGTCCGTGGTTCTGATGTGGCTTGCGACGAACACGCTGGCCGCAGGCATTCTGGCCTTTTCGATTTTCTTCTATGCTGTGATCTATACAATCTGGCTGAAGCGTTCGACCCCGCAAAATATTGTCATTGGTGGCGCCGCAGGTGCTTTCCCGCCAATGATCGGTTGGGCCGCAGCGACCGGATCAATGTCTGTGCTGCCGGTTGTGATGTTCTCGATCGTCTTTTTGTGGACGCCTCCGCATTTCTGGTCGCTGTCACTTTATGCCTGCAAGGATTACGGGCGTGCGGGCATTCCGATGTTGCCTGTGGTGAAGGGCGCACGGCACACACGCTGGCAGATTCTGGCTTATACGCCGGTTCTTCTGGCTGTTTCCCTGCTTCCGTCGGTCATGGGGCTTTGCGGCCGGATTTATACGGTCGCGGCACTTGTTCTGGGGCTGGGATTCATGGCTTGTGCGGTTGCGGTTCTGCGGGAGCCCCAGACCGCGGAAGGTGTCAGTCTGGTGGGTGACAAGGCTGCCCGGCGCTCTTTCCGCTTCTCTCTGATGTATCTGACGTTTCTATTCGTAGCACTGATCGTTGATCATGTGCTGAGGCCATGGGTCGGATGACAGACGTGATGACAAGAACAGCCACGCAGGAAGAGACGCGACGTCGGAAAGGACGGCTTCTGGCGTTGTTTGCAACGTTGCTCGCGCTTGCCGTGATTATCTTCACTCTTGTTCTGACGGCCTGAGAGACAATCAGAAGCCGGGAAAATCTGGAGAAGCAGAGGATTTATCATCCTCTGCCGATAGCTGTTGTTTATTTACCGTCGTCGATCGGAAGCGGCACCCAGCGGGTTCCATCCTGATCCTGAAGCAGCATTAGAACGGTGTGACGTCCTGCCTTTCGTGCAGCGTCGATTTTCTTGCGGAAATCTTCTGGTGACAGAACCCGTTCCTGCTGCACTTCAACAATGACATCTCCAGGATGCAGGCCGCGCTCTGATGCCGGTCCGTCATCCGTGACTTTTGAGACGACGATCCCCTTCTGGCCGGATGCAATGCCATATTTTTCCTGAGCATCAGGGGTAATGGGGCTGACGCTGAGGCCAAGAGCATTGAGATTCAGCGCCTTGCCATCATCGGCCGATTTGCTTTCGGGTGTTTCGGCCTTTTTGGGTGTTGCTTCAGGCAGGGTGCCTATGACGACGCTGGTCTGGATGATTTTGCCATGACGCCAGACCGTCAGTTCCACCTTGGTGCCTGCTGGCATCTGGGCAATCAGGCGGGGCAGTGAGCGACCTTCGATCGGCTTGCCATCCAGCGCCTGAATGACATCGCCTGTTTTCAAGTCGGCCTTGCTGGCCGGTCCTTTTGGTTCTGTCCCTGCGACCAGGGCGCCGCGTGCTGGTTTCAGATTCAGGCTGTCGGCAATTTCCTGCGTGACGTCCTGAACGCGAACGCCGATCCAGCCACGGGTAACTTTGCCGTTCTTGCGAAGCTGGTTGATGATGCCAATCGCTTCATTGGAAGGAATGGAAAACCCGATTCCGACCGATCCGCCAGAAGGAGAATAGATGGCGGTATTGATGCCGATGACCTTGCCGTCCATGTCAAACAGAGGCCCGCCGGAGTTGCCACGATTGATCGGGGCATCCGTCTGGATGAAATCGTCGTAGGGACCCTGATTGATATTGCGCCCGCGGGAGGAAATGATGCCTGCCGTGACAGTGCCGGACAGTCCGAACGGGTTTCCGATCGCCAGAACCCAGTCACCGACACGGTGCGTATCGCTATCACCGAATGTGACGGAGGGAAGGGGTTTCGGACTGGTGACCTGAAGGATGGCGAGGTCTGTCCGGTCGTCATGACCGATCACCTTGGCTTTCAGTTCGGTGTTGTCCTGAAGGGTTATGGTGATTTTTTCTGCATGTCGGACAACATGATTGTTGGTGACGATGATGCCTGATGGATCAATGATGAAGCCCGACCCCAGTGCCTGTGCCTTGTGAGGGGTGCCGTCCTGTCCATTCTGGTGGTTCATGAAGTCGTGGAAGAACTTTTCGAAGGGCGAGCCCTCAGGGAAGTTTGGAACTTCCGGTCCGGAATCGTCCTCGCCGCTGTCACCGTCGCTGTCTTCATCACCGTGCAGGGTTTCCGTTGTGGACACATTGACGACCGCGGGCAGCAGGCGGGCAGCCAGATCAGCGAAACTGTCAGGAACGCCTCTGGCCGTTATGGGGGGTGGTGATGGTTGTGCGGGCGGAGGCGTCGTGGCTGAGGAGCCTTGGACCGCTGTGAAGGGCAGGACGAGGAAAGTCGCCGCGATGAGACGCGACCGGAAGGGGAAACGGCGGGATTTGACCATGGAAAAACGTATTCTCCGGTTGCGGGGTCTTCATGACGCAAGGGCAGGAAGGCTCAGAATGAAGCATACCCGGAAGATTTATGGTCGCAATATCTTTGCTGTGACCTGCCTTGCACTCTGCGGAATTTTGGTGCGGGACGCGACATATTGCCCTTGCTACCCTTGCAATGGGCGGCAGGGCATCATAAATCTGATGGTGCAAGGGAAGTTTTCTTTCTGGCTATGGCGATAAACGGAACGCAGAATAAGCGTAGTGGACCCGGGGGCAGTACCCGGCGTCTCCACCAGAATTCCCGGCCTTTGGGCGGGGAACCAGCGGGGACGAAACAGGCTCGACACGCGTGGTAAAATCGTTCCTTTTGCTCGGTATTGTACCACCGTCATCGGGCTAAATTACAAGTGCCAACGATAACTCAGAGGTGCTCGCTGTCGCTGCATAAGCGATAAGCGCGGTTCGGGAGGGCACCGGGCAACAGAAGCCCTCCCACTTCTCACGATGCAACTTATTCCTCTCTCCGGCAGTTCAGGGAGAGCATGCATCAGAGATATGCGGTTCAGCCAGAATTATGCCGGATAGGATTGGGTTTCCTGTCTTGTGTTTGTGGCGGAGCTGGCGCATCCCTCCTGCAACAGAATGATGGCATGAATTTTGTTGCAAGCTCCTGATGTTGTTGAGACTGAAGGTGCTGATTTTGCTGAGAGGAGAGCTTATGGCCGACGATCACGACGATACGGAATTCACCGGTATTCCCGAAAGTCTTCTGCCTTATGACCAGTGGATGGAAGATGCCTCTCGCGAAGTAATGTACCGTGCGCTCGAACATGTGAGCCGCGAAGGGCTTGCAGGCGAGCATCATTTCTATCTGACATTCAGAACCGATTGGCCCGGTACGGAGATACCTGCCCGTCTTCGTGCACAATATCCGCATGAGATGACCATTGTGCTTCAGCACCAGTTCTGGGACCTGAATGTGGACCGGGAACTGAAGCAGATCACAGTGGGCCTTTCATTCGGGGGCGTCGGTTCGATACTTGTGATTCCGTTTGCTGCGGTCAGTGGCTTTGCTGATCCGCACGTTCATCTGGGTTTGCATTTCACGGTGCCGGAAGAACCGGTTGCTGGAGAAGTCGGACCGGAGGCAACGGACACGGAAGTAGCGTCGCCAGCATCTGAAGAGGTGCCGACGGGTGTTGCCTCTGTCGTGAGTCTCGATGCGTTCAGGAAAAAAGGGCCAGCTCAGGGCTGATCGCGCAGGAAGCGCATCGGCCGCGTCGTTCAGCCTGCCTTTGCGCTCGTGGGCTGGATGATGAAACCTCAAGAGAGAGAGCGACGATGACTGCCGATTCTGCTACCGTCACATCCCGGACGGCTGAAAAAGCCCCACCCGGGACGCCGGATTTTGTCTATGCACCGCTGTTTCAGCTGGGGGCAGACAATACCCCCTGGCGGAAGCTGGACATAGGAGGCGTCACAACCTCCGAAATCGATGGAAAAACGATTCTTCACGTTGCGGACCAGACGCTGACCGAACTGTCGGCAGAGGCGTTCAATGATGTCGCGCATCTTTTGCGTCCGGGACATCTCCAGTCTCTTGCGAATATTCTCAAGGACCCAGAAGCTTCGGATAATGACCGCTTCGTCGCATTGGATTTGCTGAAGAACGCCTGTATTTCCGCAGGTGGTGCGCTGCCGATGTGTCAGGATACGGGAACGGCGATCGTTGTCGGCAAAAAGGGACAGCGCGTCTGGGTCGATGGGAATGACGAGGAAGCCTTGTCGCGCGGGGTGTATAGCACCTACACGACGACTTCCCTGCGCTATTCGCAGATGGCTCCCCTGACGATGTTTCAGGAAAAGAATACCGGGACGAATCTGCCGGTCCAGATCGATATTGCGGCCAATCCGGGCACTTATCATCCGGAAGATTATCAGTTCCTGTTCGTTGCAAAAGGTGGTGGGTCAGCCAACAAGACATTCCTTTATCAGGAAACACGTGCGCTTCTGTCCACCGAGGAAAACCTGCTGAAGTGGCTGGAAACCAAGCTTCGGACTCTGGGGACGTCAGCCTGCCCACCTTATCATCTGGCTATTGTCATCGGCGGCATGTCTGCCGAACAGACACTTAAAACCGTCAAGATGGCTTCAACGCATTATTACGATACGCTGCCTCGCGAAGGAAATATGCAGGGGCAGGCGTTCCGTGATGAGGCGATGGAAGCCGAAGTTCTGAAACTGACCCAGAAGCTGGGGATTGGCGCGCAGTTCGGCGGTAAATATTTCTGCCATGACGTTCGTGTTGTCCGACTGCCGCGACATGGGGCTTCATTGCCAGTGGGAATTGGTGTTTCCTGTTCGGCGGATCGTCAGATCAAGGCGAAGATCACGGCGGAAGGCGTGTTTCTGGAGCAGCTGGAGCGCGATCCTGCACGTTTCCTGCCGGAGACTACGGATGAGCATCTTGGTGGTGAGGAGGTTAAGATCGACCTCAACCGTCCGATGGATGAAATCCGCAAAGAGCTTTCGAAACATCCGGTCAAGACACGTCTTGCGCTGACGGGAACGGTGATTGTCGCTCGTGATATTGCGCATGCGAAGTTCCGTGAGCGTCTGGAGCGTGGAGAAGGTCTGCCGCAATATCTGAAGGATCATCCGGTTTATTATGCAGGTCCGGCCAAGACGCCGGCTGGCATGCCGACCGGTTCCTTTGGCCCGACGACAGCCGGTCGCATGGATTCATATGTTGCCGAGCTTCAGAAGGCTGGCGGATCATATGTCATGCTGGCCAAGGGCAATCGCTCCAAGGCGGTGAAGGATGCCTGTCAGACCTATGGCGGTTTCTATCTTGGTTCCGTCGGTGGTCCGGCGGCGCGTCTGGCCAAGGATTGCATTCGCAAGGTCGAGGTTCTGGAATATCCGGAACTGGGAATGGAAGCGGTCTGGAAGATCGAAGTCGAGAATTTCCCGGCATTCATCGTGATCGATGACAAGGGGAATGACTTTTATGCCGGTCTGACCGGCTGATCTTCGTTTCTTCTGATCGGGTTTGAGACCAGCGGCGGGTACGGATTTCCGGACCCGCCGTTTTTTTATTCTGATTGGATCAGAGGGCCTGTAAAACCTCGATGGTCTCTTCTTATGTGGAAGATGCCTGAAGGATGTGTGGTTTAGGTGCGCAAGATCTGGAATGTTCGCGGCGTGCTGCCTGACGATAGCGGATGCGCTGGCGAATCCAGTTCAACATGCCGGAAAACGTCACGATGACGATTCCAACGGCAGTCCAGGCATCCAGCGGATTGTTGAACAGGAAGTAACTGAAACCGACAGCCCAGATCATCTGACTGTATTGCGGCAGGGCCACCTTGTTGGCCGGTGCGCGTGCTGTGGCGATCATCATCAGCAGTTGTCCAAGCGCGGCCAGAAAACCGTAACCAAAGAGATTGATCCAGCACATGGCGTCATGTGGCCATTGCATGTGCGGGAGCATCAATGCGCCGTCGCCGATCAGCGGGCCTGCGAGAGATGAGCCGAACATCGAGAGACGGGACGTGGTGCCCCCACCCACACGACAGGCGATGACACTGATGGAACATGCGAGAGCGGCCATCAGTGCGCACAGATGACCGAAATTGAGCGCACGCATGCCCGGTCGCATGACGACCAGCACCCCGACGAAGCCGAGCGCCACTGCCAGCCAGGCCCATGCCGTGACTTTTTC
Organism: Drosophila lacertosa; assembly: GCA_004143845.1. Classification (NCBI taxonomy): domain Eukaryota; kingdom Metazoa; phylum Arthropoda; class Insecta; order Diptera; family Drosophilidae; genus Drosophila; species Drosophila lacertosa. The sequence continues at coordinate 238,916 of SCDZ01000004.1, read as the reverse complement.
CTTAAGGAAAATGACGGAAAGGACGGTGACGAACAAAGGCATGAGGAACAGCAGGGTCAGTGCTTCCGTCATTGGAAGCAGCATGAATGCTTCTACGCTGGCTGCTGTGGCGACGAATGTGCAGAGCGCGCGAACGAACCACATGAACGGATCGCGCCGGGGCAGAAGATCCAGCAGGGATTCGCCCGGTTTTCTGATGAAAGGGATGATCAGAAGACCGAAAACGCCGCCTGAGAATGCGACTTCGAATGGATCGAGTACACCGGCAAGCAGTTTTGAAAAGGCGTCGCTGATTGCGAAAGCGGAAAAGGCGGCAAAGGCAAGAGTGGTGCCTGAGGTGATGAAAGACGACTTCATCGGCATTTTCCTGAAGGGAGAATAAGGATTTTTTATGTTGTGGGGGAGGAGGCTGGTTACTTGTCCCGGTTTCCGGGGCAGCGGAGGCGCGGTTTATAGGAAGGTACAGAGTCTGTCATCAGGTATTTTAGAGTCGAACTGAAGCCGGGATATATGTGACCGGAAAGTAACGATTCCGACGGTGCTGTGTCAGCGTTTGTAAGGGCCAAGCAGCCTGAGCATGGTCGCCGTATCCGGGTGATCGGCGGCGTGTATATCCCTCAGTCCGGCCTTGCGAAGCGGCGTTGATGCTCTGGGAGAAATACTGATCCAGCGCAGTCGGGGGAGCGTGTTGGGAGCTGTTTTCTGGATCAGGCGCAGTGTGGCCTGTGCACTGGCTGTCGAGAAAACCATGACTGTGCTGATCTGGTGATTTTGCAGGGCATGTTCAGCATCAGCGGGCACGGTATCCACGGGACAGGTGCGATAGGAGATGCGGCGCAATACCTTGAAATGAGCATGTCTGAGATCTTCGAGTAGTGGGAGACCCTGTTGCGCACCGGAGAGGAGCAGGAGCGTTCCATCTTCGGGTTGAAGGCGTCTGGTGATCAGGTTGATCAGCGCATCGGCATCGCCTGCGGCACTTTCGACATTCTGGAAACCTGCGTTTCTGGCCCGTTCGGCTGTGACATTCCCAACGGCAAGAAGTGGCATATCCATGAAGCCGAGCTTTTGCAGGATTGGGAGAGACTGGCTGCTTGTAATGATCGCAGCCTGAAATTTTTCAGAAGGAAGGTGCAGTGACGTAACGGGCGTAATGGCCAGCGCGGGCGCCGAAAAAGCAGTCCAGCCCAGTGCTTGGACATCGCGCAAGGTTGCTGAAAGACCCGGTTCCGGACGTGTGATCAGGACACCGGGAGCGTTTTCCAGCACCTTAACGGGCTCTTATTCCGCGAAAATGGAAGAAGGACTGTCCGCACGCAGGGACCGTCCCAGCTCCTGTCCCATTTTTTCAGCATCTTCCGGAGCGCCGGCGATTTCTCTGCGCAGCATGAAAACGCCGTCTTCAGATGCGACCAGTCCGGTCAGGCGCAGAATCTTTTCCTTGCCGTTTTCGGAGGGCAGAAGGCGGGCATAACCACCGATTGGCGTCCGGCAGGAACCATCCAGTTCGGCCAGAAGCGCGCGTTCGGCAGTGGAAACGGCGCGGGCTTCATTGTCTTCAATGGCGGACAGAAGTTCTCGCAGTTCGATATCGGATTCTCGGACGGTGACACCGACGATGCCCTGTCCTGCGGCTGGAACCATGACGGCAGGGTCCAGAACGATGGACGCGCGATCTTCCATTCCAAGACGGCGCAAGCCAGCAAGGGCGAGCAATGTGGCGTCACACTGCCGTGCGGCAAGCTTGTCGAGGCGCGTCTGAACATTGCCCCGCAGCAGACCGAAACGCAGGTCCGGGCGGCTGTGCAGCATCTGTGCCTGTCTGCGGACGGAAGCGCAGCCGATCAGTGCGTTCGGGGGCAGGGCATCATAGGGATCAGATCCGGGGATAACCTTCAGATGGGGGCTGAGGATCAGCGCATCCCGGGCATCTTCACGTTTCAAGGTGCAGGCCAGCACAAGGCCGGGTGGCAGAGTGGTTTCGAGATCTTTCAGGCTGTGCACGGCGAAGTCGATTCGCCCGTCTGACAGTGCTTCATGAATTTCTTTGGAAAACAGGCCTTTCCCGCCGATTTCAGCCAGAGGTCTGTTCAGAACCTGATCTCCTGTCGTGGAGATCTGATGTTCCTGAAACGCGTTCATGTCGCGCAGGACCGGACAGAACCGTGTCAGGCGCGTCAGAAAGGCGCGTGTTTGCCAAAGGGCCAGAGGTGACCCGCGTGTGCCCACACGCAGCGGCAGAAGCCTGCGCGTATGTGCGGGCTTGGTCTGTTGCCTGAAGGCAGCTTCCGCCGCAATTTTCTGGAGTGCGTCGGACAGGGGCAGATCTGAAGGCTGTGCTGAAACCATCCGGCGTGTTTATTACCCCGAGAGGGGGAAGGAAAGATGGTACAGTCTGAGAATGATGCCACGCTGATCCGCGCAGGACAGGACGGTGCGTATATCGGGCGGCATGCGGCGCTGCGTGGACCTGTTTTTGCGATCGAATCGTCCTGTGATGAGACAGCCTGTGCAGTGCTTTCTCCAGACGGGCGAATTCTTGCAGAAAAACTGGTGTCGCAGGAGGGGCATAAGGCGTTCGGCGGGGTTGTGCCGGAGATCGCGGCGCGTGCTCATCTTGCGCTGTTGCCGGATCTGGCATCGAAAACATTGGCTGCCGCGGGACTGGGCGTGGGCGATCTGGGGGCTGTAGCTGCCAGCACCGGACCGGGCCTGATTGGTGGTCTGATTGTTGGCACGAATTTTGGTAAAGGTCTGGCACTGGCGGCGGGATGCCCTTTTATCGCGGTCAATCACATCGAGGCTCATGCTCTCTCTCCCCGTCTTCCGGGTGTGAGTCCGTCCACTCCGGATTTTCCTTATCTGCTGCTGCTTGTCTCGGGTGGGCATTGCCAGTGTCTGGCGGTGCGTGGTGTTGGTCAGTATCAGCGCCTTGGCGGAACAATTGATGATTCCGCAGGAGAGGCCTTCGACAAGGTTGCGAAAATGTTGGGGCTGGGCTGGCCCGGCGGGCCGGCTCTGGAGGCTTTGGCGCGGGAAGGAGATCCGCAGGCTGTTTCCCTCCCACGTCCGCTGCGTGGTCGTGCGGGATGTGATTTTTCCTTTTCCGGATTGAAAACGGCTGTAGCGCGTCAGTTGGAAATGACTGGTGAAGGAGGGCCTGCACAGCCGTTATCCCGTGCGCGTGCGGCTGATCTGGCTGCGGGATTCCAATGTGCGGTGACCGATGTCATTGCTGACCGTGTGGAAAATGCCCTGGGTATGATGGAAAAACCGGTCGCGCTGGTCGTGGCCGGGGGTGTTGCAGCCAATCAGATACTGCGCGCACGGCTTATGGATATTGCTGAATCTGCGGGAATCGCGTTTGCAGCCCCCCCGCTAAGGCTCTGCACTGATAACGCCGTAATGGTTGGCTGGGCGGCTCTGGAAGTGATCCATGAAGCGGAAAGGCTTGGGATGGAGCTGCCGGATGATCAGGCGATGCGCCCCCGTCCGCGCTGGCCGCTTGAGGAAATGGCGTTGCGTGGGGTGCACGATATGCCCCCGGGTTAGGAGGGCGGAAATTTTCTTATTCCCCGAGTTCTTCGGTAACGGAAGTTTGATAGGTCTTGATGACCTCTTCAGTTGGTCCATCCATCTTTATTCGCCCCCCTTCCAGCCAGATGATGCGAGTGCACCATTCCAGCAGAATGGGAAGGTTATGAGATGTGATGACCAGAATCTCGGCGTTCTTCACGACGGAGGACAGCCGTTCTTTTGCTGATGCCTGAAACTGCGCGTCTCCAGCCATGAACCATTCGTCCATCAGCAGGATTTGTGGAGAAATGGCTGTTGCCAGACCAAATCCCAATCTTACGGCCATGCCGGAGGAATAGAGTCGGACGGGCAGATTGAGGAAATGGCCCAGATTGGCGAACTGCTCCACGTCTTCTTCCAGTTGCCGCTGCTGGGCGGAGGTCAGGCCCCGATGACGGGCGTGCAGCATGATATTTTCCCGTCCGGTCAACTCGCGATTCATGCCTGATCCGGTGTCGATCAGGGAAACGACGTTTCCATGGACGGTAAGGTGTTCCGGAGGCGTGTCGAAAATCCCGCCGAGGACCCGAAGCAGAGTGGTTTTGCCGGCACCATTATGACCGATCAGTCCGATACGTTCTCCGGAAGCGATGGAAAACGTCAGATTGGACAGGGCTCTGACCTCAAGAACGCCTGTTTCTCCGGGCGCAAGGCCGACTTCACCGCCTGTGCGTGCAGGGTTTTTCTGTATTGTCTTTTTCGCTTTTCCGAACAGGCTCTTTTTGAGCGATCGGGCACCTCCGTGGAAAAGAGGGAAAGACAGGGAGAGGTCGTGGGCAGTTATGCTTGCAGATCTGGTGGGCAAATCATCGTCTGCGAGAGGAAATGTGGTCATGTCGTCAGACCCAGAAAGCCAGTCGTGAGCGGGAACGGGCAAAGGTCACAAAACCGATGCACCACAGCGTCAGGCTGATGAGCGCCGCGCAGATCCAGACGGAACGTGAGGGAAGATCGCCCGTGAGGGGGCCGCGCACGATTTCCAGAAGGGAATAGAAAGGGTTGAGCAGCAGCCAGCGGCTTCGTGCACCGAGCTGCGATGCATTCCAGATGACCGGCGTTACATAGAACGCGATCTGGATAGCGCTGCTGATGATGGGGGGAACGTCGCGATAGCGGGCACAGAGTGGTCCGAGAATCATGCAGCAGGAAAAGGCGTTGAGTGCCCACAGGAACAGCGCGGGAAGGACCAGAAGTGCTGTGATTCCGGGGACAATACCGAACCAGATATAGACACCGATCGGCACGATGACGGTCAGGCCGAAACTGAGAGTGGTGCGCATCAGCATGCGAAGGATTTGCACGGTCCAGGGCAGGCGCATGGCCCTGACGGAGCTTCCGGCGGTGATGAAGCAGGTGCAGGCATTTTGCAGCATGTCGGAAATGCCGGTGCGCCAGAGGATGATGGAGATCGACAGGTAGGGGAGGTAGGTTTGCAGGTTCATATGGAACAGCCGTGCGTAAACCAGTCCCATTGATCCGATCATGATCAGTGTCGAAAGTGTCACCCACATAGGACCGACAGAGGATCCCCGGAACTGCAGTTTCAGATCCAGCCATCCGAGCAAAGTGCCAAGGCGCCATAGTTTGAAGCCTTGATGGATATCGTGGAGGGCTGATCGGCTGGCCTGGAATTTCTTCTTGCTGCGGGTCTGTTCGCAGGATGAAGCATCCTTATCAATGACCGTTGACAGAGCCGGTTCCAGGCGATTGTCGCCTGCCGGAGTGTGCGGTGTCTTGTCCTGAAGGCCGGAAGAAACTGTCATGCGCAGCATGGCTAGCCGATTAACGCTGCTGACTGCAATGTTGGTTCGTGAAGAGTTATCGGGACATGGTAGGGCATGAGAAAAGATTGATTGCAGTGAGCGATTGGCAAAAGTGATGAGAGTGCGCAAAATGACGGCGTGATGGTGAAATTCTTCTGTGAAAAATGGAATCTTTTTTACAAATGCCATGAAGCCGACACATTGCTGCGACAGGCTTGGCTTCAGGTCAGGCCTTTCGGACTCGGGTGTGAGGCAGACTCAATTCGAACAAGAAACGGTAGAAAAAGCGTGCAACTGTCGGAAATCGGTCGTAATTTCAAGAAATAGACCGAAAATGGCGGAACAGTGCTGCGGAACGGGATGGCTGACTCATGGTGTGTACTGGCGGTGAACAGGCGTCTGATTTCTTGCCAGGCAATAAATCTGTCAGGCGATTTCTGATGATCACAAAGAGCGTGAGGCGAGCACTGACCGTGCGGAAAGCCTGTGCCGCGATGACGCTTCTGGGTACGGCGGGCTTTCTGGCGGCCTGCTCCGAAACGCAGCCGGACATGAGCATTCCATTGGCGCAGCAGGAAGCAAATTACCGTGCGCATGCCAAATCCTGGTATGAGCCACCTGGCCCGCCTGAAGATCCGTGGGGTCCTTATATTGTTGAGGCGTCGCGTCGTTTCGACGTGCCGGAAACCTGGATTCGATCGGTCATTCATCGCGAATCGGGTGGAAAACTTTATCATAATGGTCAGCTTGTGCGCTCGGGACCGGGTGCCATGGGGCTCATGCAGTTGATGCCGCCCACTTATGACGAGATGAAGCTGGCCTATAATCTGGGTGATGATCCGTTTAATCCCCGCGACAATATCTTCGCTGGAACGGCCTATATCCGCCAGATGTATGATATTTACGGGTCTCCCGGCTTTCTGGCTGCATATAATGCTGGTCCGGGTCGGCTGGAGGATTTCCTGACACGGCATCGGACGCTTCCTCGGGAAACGCGCCTGTATGTTTCCGCGATTGGCCACCAGATCGCCGGAATTGTGCCGAACAATCGTTCTCAGGCTGATCTGATGGTCGCGCAGCACGAGACCGGGGTGCAATATGCTTCGGCGACTGAGTCTTCACGGACCACCCGAACGGTCAGTGATGCCTGGAAGAACAGAATCGCGGGCGGCTCGACCAATCAGCCGGTTCAGGTGGCTGCGGCTCCTGAAGATGGTGTGGAGGCTGATGTGCCAGCCTATGTTCATGACATGGACCCGGTGGAAAAAGATTCGTCTTCCGCAGACTCTGTTCGCGCAGCATGGTCAGCCCGTCAGAATGATGCTGCCGCTCAGGGTGTGGAAACAACGGTCCAGAAGCATTCCGTGCATTTCATCGCACCTGTTGATACATCTCGTGCAAGTCATAATGTGCAGCCGGCGGTCGTCAGATCAGCATCAGCCACCGCACCTTTCCACGCAGCTTCCAGTGGTGACTGGTCTGTGCAGGTCGGGGCTTTCCGTTCCGCGAGTCAGGCCATGGATGCGACTGTAAAGGCCCGTTCGGGTGCAGGAGGCACGCTTTCCGGCGCGCAGCAGAAAATCACATCTGTAAGCCTGCAGAACGGCAAGCTCTATCGTGCGCGCCTGACGGGTTTGTCTCGTTCCAGCGCTAGTGCCGCATGCAGCAAAATCAGAAATTGCCTGATCGTGCCGCCGGGATCAGCCTGAAAACAGGCGGTCAGCTTCTTTCCTTGATGCGTGTTCCCAATGCTTCCAATGCTTCCCGCAATGGGCCTTCCGGCAGGTCATCAAGCACGGGTAACTCTTTTGATGGCAACTGGCGTACGGGGGGGCGGTTGCTCTTGCGTTCCGGTTGTTTTGGCGGGGTTGCGTCCTGAATCAGACGGATGCGGCTGACCAGCGGGCTGCCGTTCCAGCGGTTCACTTTCTCGATGATCTGTGGGATGGCATATTGAAGCTCAAGAGCAGCCGGTCCTGAACAGCTTAGGGTCAATGTGCCTGAGGCCAGTTTTTTCGGGGTTGCTGTTCTGGCATATGCGTCACCTGCGATCTGATCCCATTCCATCATCAGGCGTGCTGCGGCAGCGTTCTGCTTTTTCAGGCAGAAGCGTGTGACGGGCGTTAACAGGCTGCCAAGTGTGCGTGGTCCGAAAACCCGTGTGGATGGGGCTTTCTGTGAGGATGCTCTGTTCTGAGTCCCCTGTTGTTTCATAAGGTGCTCCCGTGAATCCACCGGCCTCTTTGCTGCTCGCATGGTACGATCAGCATCGTCGTATTCTGCCATGGCGTGCATTGCCCGGACAGGTTGCGGATCCTTATCATGTCTGGCTGAGCGAAATCATGCTCCAGCAGACCACTGTTACGGCTGTGATCCCATATTTCCAGAAATTTCTGGAGCGTTTCCCTGATATCGCGGCTTTGGCGCGGGCATCCGTTGATGATGTGCTGTCGCAATGGGCGGGTCTTGGTTACTATTCCCGCGCCAGAAATCTGCATCGTTGCGCCCAGACGGTGCATGAAATGGGTGGTTTCCCGCGTGATCCGGCCGGTTTGCAGGCGTTGCCGGGAATTGGCCCTTATACTGCGGCGGCTATTGCCGCGATTGCGTTTGATGTGCCGGTCGTTCCTGTGGATGGCAATGTCGAGCGTGTGGTGTCGCGGATTTTTGCTGTCGAAGACGAATTGCCGCGTGCGCGGCCCAGGCTTGCCGGGTTGGCTGTCCGGTTCATGGATGATCAGGATGCAGTGGCACGTCCTGCTGATTTTGCTCAGGCGCTGTTTGATCTTGGCGCCGGACTTTGCTCTCCACGTTCGCCTGCATGCGTGATCTGTCCCTGGCAGTCTTCCTGTGCGGCTTTCAGGCGTGGTGATGCCGCAAGTTTTCCGCGAAAGGCTCCCAAGGCAGCCCGTCCGGTGAAATATGGCCAGCATTTTCTGTTGTCTGATGACCGGGGACAGATTTTGCTGCGTCGACGGCCGGACAGAGGGCTTCTGGGAGGAACGCTGGAATTGCCGGGTGGCAGTTGGACATTGGAGCGCCCGGAAGGGGATGCGGCGTCTATTGCGCCCTTGGCTGATCGGTGTGCGATGGAGTGGCGGCGATGCGGGGAGGTCAAACATGTCTTCACGCATTTTGAACTGCGTGTGGAAGTGTGGGCCGCGCATGTTCCCGTGTTGCCGAATCTCAGGGAAGAGGACGGTATGGCGGTTCCTGAAGCGAAAGTTGGGGAACTTGCTCTTTCTTCTCTGATGCGAAAATGTCTTGAGATGGCGAAACGGAAGGAAGACGTCTGAAAATGACCGAAATCGCGAACAGGAAGAATGAGCTTTGGTTGCTCGACTGGTTTGGTCGTTTTCTTGATTGCCACCCTGAAAGCGGAACGATTTTCGCCGTTGAATCAGGTTTGTGCCCAAAGGAAGGGCCTGCCATTTTTCTGGAGATTGATTCTGAAAACAGGGAACAGCCTTTTTCCTTGAAGTCTCAGATTCCCACACCGTTATGTTTGCCGCAAATTTGGCCTGAGGTTCAGGAGATTCCCAGTCTTGCGTTGCAGATTCTTGATGCCGAGGGGCCTTTTGGTTCTGCGTCTCCGACGTGGCTGGGTGTGACGCCCGAGGGGGCAGTCAGATATGACAATCCGAAAGCGCAGGACTGGGAAAAATTCATTGCTGTGCCACGGATGCTCGGTTTGTGCGGGGTGAAGGGTGAGCATCTTCGGGTTGAAGACATGCAGGGGAATATTCTTCCGGGTGTGAGATGGCTTTCCGGGTTCCAGATCGGTTTTGCCGGACAGAGTTATGCAATCCGAGATGTTTTGCCGCTTCTCGCTATTCTTGGAGCGCTGGAGAAGGGCGAAAGCCGGGACGTGATGCTGCCTTCGCAACGCGCTGGGGAGCCGGAACAGTCTGTTCGTGTCGTGCGGACATGAAATTTTCGCCATATCACGAAAATTGATGGTTTTTGCTTGCACTGCTTGTGGATTGGAGCGTTACTGACAACAGGAAAAGTAATGGATAACGCTGTGTTCCCTTGGTGGTCGGCGTTTCCATAGGACAAGGAGGATGACGGTATGGGTGTTTCCGGTCTTCTGTTGCTGTCTTTGGGGCTGTTTGCCGTGATGTCTGGCGTGAGCAGATATTACGCTTCCGTTGTGCAGCCTGTTCCGGTCAGATGTCGTAAACGTCGCTGAGAGAAGGGCTTAATTTCGGATTGCGTCTGGGTTAGTCTGGGGCATGAGTTTCATTCATGTGCCTCCGGGTGAGGCAGCGTCATCCACAGCTGGGCGCATTGGCGTTCTGCTGATCAATCTTGGTACTCCTGAAGACAGTAATGCTTCAGGAGTCAGGACCTATCTGAACGAATTTCTTTCGGATCGACGGGTGATTGAGGCGCCTCCATTGGTATGGAAGCCCATTCTTCTGGGCGCGATTCTGCCATTTCGTCCGAAAAAAACGGCGGCGGCCTATTCCAGAATATGGAACCGCGAGCATGACGAGAGCCCATTAAGGGTCTGGACACGTCTTCAGGCACAAAAGCTGGCCGAACGTTTTGACTCCAATGAAGTGATGGTCACCTGGGGCATGCGCTATGGGACACCTTCGCTGGCGCAGGCTGTTTCAGACCTTCTTCAGGCCGGATGCACGCGGATTCTCGCGATGCCGCTCTATCCGCAATATTGCGCTGCAACGACAGCGACCGCGAATGATCAGCTGTTCCGCTATCTCATGAAGCTGCGTCGTCAGCCAGCGGTGCGGACATTGCCGTCATTTCCTGATGACCCAGCGTATATCGGTGCGTTGGAGGCCGTGATCCGGCGCACTTATGCCTCATGCGAACAGGCACCTCAGATGTTGGTGACTTCGTTCCATGGGATGCCCCTCACTTCCATTGCGAAGGGTGATTCCTATGCTGCTGAGTGTCAGCGCACGACGGAAGCGCTGCGGCAGGCTTTGGGAATGAGCGCCGAGGACATGCCGCTGACCTATCAGTCGCGGTTTGGGCCAGCAAAATGGCTGAGCCCTGCCACGGCTGATTTCGTATCTGGGTTGCCGGAAAAAGGGATTACCCGGATTGCGGTGGTGATGCCCGGTTTCGTCTCTGATTGTATCGAGACACTGGATGAAATCGGCAATGAGTTACGCGAAGATTTCGTCAAGGCGGGAGGCAAGGAACTGACGCTTGTTCCCTGTCTGAATGATGCTCCGGAAGCCATTGATATGCTTGAGACCCTGACACGCAGAGAACTGTCTGGCTGGCTTTGAGGCCAGCGAAGGCCATATGGCGATGAGGTGATCAGGAAAGTTTATACAGTCCGGAAACAAGCGGGCTGTTTTCCAGTTCCCTGCGAATCCTGTTCTGTAATGTTTCCGATGTCACAATCAGAACCTGCTGAAAGAAAGCCACGTTTCCTCGCCCCCGCTCCTGAAACAACAGGAGCAGCTTCATCGGAAGCACGGGACGTGGCAGGCAGCACAGACATCCTGCCTGATGTGTTTTCTGCATGGGTGCAGGCGTAATATCCTGAACACCGCTCCAGCCGACCCTCATCTCTTCAGGTAGAGCGAGTGTTGTCAGCAGGAATGTTTCTGAGCGGTCGGTCTGTCCGGGCAGATCTGACAGGCCGCAGATATTCACTCTGATATGACCACTCATGTTGTCACGCGCGCCTTGTGCTGGACAGGGAATAGGGGCTCTGAAATAAGAACAGCCCGTTTCTCCCCGTATATGGGCAGTTTTCAGCGTCATGTTGTGCTGCCCCATTCGACCAGGATTGTCCCATGACCCGCCTTCCTCTGATCGATGCCCTCCGCGAGACCGTTCTGCTCTGCGACGGTGGCATGGGCTCTCGCGTTCAGCTTCTCGATCTCGATACGGAGCGTGATTACTGGGGACAGGAGAACTGCACCGAGATTCTCAATCTATCACGTCCGGAACTGATCCGGGAAATCCATCGCGGTTATTTTGAAGCTGGGGCGGACATGGTCGAAACCAACAGCTTTGGTGGTTCGTCCATTACGCTTGGTGAGTTCGGCCTTCAGGATCGTGCGCGGGAAATCAACCGCATTGCGGCGACTCTGGCGCGTGAAGCGGCTGATACATTTTCCGATGGTCGTGACCGTTATGTGATCGGTTCGGTGGGGCCGGGCACCAAACTGCCTTCTCTGGGCAATATTGATTATGACACTCTGGAAGCCGCTCTTGCGGAGCAGGGACGTGGGCTGATTGAAGGCGGCGTGGATGCGTTTCTGATTGAAACCTGCCAGGACACGCTCCAGATCAAGGCAGCCGTTAATGGCATGAAGATCGCACGTGCGGAACTTGGCACGAACACGCCGATTTTTGTTCAGGTCACTGTCGAGACGACCGGCACGCTTCTGGTTGGACCTGACATCGCTGCTGCGACAACCGTGGTTCACAGTCTTGATGTGGATCTGATGGGGCTTAACTGCGCCACAGGTCCGCAGGAAATGGCCGAGCATGTTCGCTGGCTTGCACAGAACTGGCCGAATTTTCTGTCCGTGCAGCCAAATGCAGGTCTGCCGGAACTGGTTGATGGTGTTACACACTATCCTCTCTCACCTGAAGAAATGGCTGTCTGGGTCGAGCGTTTTATTGTCGAGGATGGGCTGAACCTTATTGGCGGCTGTTGCGGCACCTCCACGACGCATATTGCGGCTCTGGACGCGATGCTGCGTCGTCGCGCGGAAGGCACGGGGCGTCATCGTCCCGCACCAACACCGCGCACTCCCGTCTGGGTTCCTTCTGTTGCCAGTCTTTATGGTCAGGTGCCGTTGCGTCAGGAGAACGCCTGTTTCTCCATTGGAGAACGCTGCAACGCCAATGGATCTAAAAAATGGCGTGAGCTTCAGGAGGCTCATGACTGGGATGGTTGCGTCGCCGTAGGCCGCGAGCAAGCTGCCGAGGGGTCCAACGCGCTTGATATCTGCACCGCTTTTGTCGGCCGTAATGAAATGGTGGAGATGAACGAGATCATTCGTCGCTTCACCTCTTCGGTGAATGCGCCGCTGGTGATTGATTCGACAGAAACACCTGTGATCGAAGCTGCGCTGAAGCTGCATGGTGGCAAGCCGATCATCAATTCGATCAATTTCGAGGATGGTGAAGGTCATGCGCATGATCGCATGAAACTGGCCCGCAAGTTCGGCGCTGCTGTGGTGGCGCTGACCATTGATGAAGTCGGGATGGCCAAGACGCCGGAAGACAAGCTGCGGATTGCGGCGCGTCTGATTGAATTTGCCTGCGATCAATATGGTTTGCCGCAATCGGATCTGATGATCGATCCCCTGACCTTTACCATTGCGACGGGTGTCGAGGATGACCGCAAACTGGGTCTCTGGACGCTTGAGGGCATCAGGCTGATCCGTGAACATTTCCCCGATGTTCAGATTCTGCTGGGTCTGTCGAACATTTCTTTCGGACTTAATCCTGCGGCGCGCGCCGTATTGAATTCTGTTTTCCTTGATCATGCGATGCGTGCGGGCATGACGGGCGCAATCGTTCATGTGTCCAAGATCCGTCCTTTGCATATGATTGCGGAAGAGGAAGTGAGGGTCGCGGAAGATCTGATTTTCGATCGCCGTTCGGAAGGATACGATCCTCTTCAGAAATTCCTTGAACTGTTTTCCGGTCGCAAGGCTTCGGATGCTGTCAAAAAGAAAAAGGGCGGCACAGTTCAGGAACGTTTGCGCGACCGGATTGTCGATGGTGATCGCAAGGGGCTTGAAGTCGATCTTGAAGAAGCCATGTGCCTGATGCCACCTCTGGAAATTATCAACACGGTTCTTCTGGACGGCATGAAAGTTGTCGGTGAACTGTTTGGTTCCGGCAAGATGCAGCTTCCTTTTGTTCTTCAGTCTGCCGAAACGATGAAGGCGGCTGTCGCGTGGCTGGAACCGCATATGGAGCGTGTGGAAGGGCAGGCGCGTGCGACGATCGTTCTGGCGACCGTCAAGGGAGACGTGCATGATATTGGCAAGAATCTTGTTGATATCATCCTGACAAATAACGGTTTCAGGGTCATCAATCTTGGCATCAAGGTGCCTGTTACGGATATGATCGAGGCAGCCCGCGCAGAAAAAGCGGATGCGATCGGCATGTCGGGTCTTCTTGTAAAATCGACCGTTATCATGAGAGAAAATCTGGAATTCATGACCCGCGAAGGGATTGATCTTCCGGTTATTCTTGGCGGAGCGGCCCTGACCCGTAATTATGTCGAGGAAGACTGCGTTTCCGCCTATGGCGAGCATGGCCGTGTGGCTTATGCGCGTGATGCCTTTGATGGTCTCGCTCTGATGGAGCGTGTCGAGCACAAAACCTTTGATGACTATGCTTCGGCCATTGCCGTTCGTCGTGAAGGCAAAAGCACGCGTCGCACGCCGCGCACTCCAGAGGCGGCAGAAACACGGGGTTTTGGTCCTGTGGACAAGGAAGCGGCACGTCTTCGTCGCCAGCGCATGACGGCGGATGAGCCCCATGTCACGCCGCCTTTCTGGGGGGCGAAGGTTCTGGAAGCGCCAGTCAGTGCGGTTCTGCCGTTCCTGAACGAGCGTTCGCTTTATCAGTTCCAGTGGGGCTTCCGGAAACAGGGGCGTTCATTGGAAGAGTTTCTTGAATGGGCACGTCAGGAACTGCGTCCCGTTCTGCGCCGGATGCTCGATCTGACCAATGAACAGGATATTCTGCATCCGACGGCCTGTTATGGTTACTGGAAGGCTGCGGGCGAGGGAAATGATCTTGTGCTGTTCAATGAGGATGGCACCACGGAGGCTGCCCGTTTCACCATGCCGCGTCAGCCCCGCGAGGATGGTGAATGTATTGCTGATTTTGTGCGGGACATCGATCAGGCCGAGCGGGATGTCATAGGGCTTCAGGTCGTGACAGTTGGGCAGAAAGCTTCAGATCTTGCCCGTGAGTGGTTTGAGGAAAATCGTTATCAGGATTATCTGTATCTGCACGGACTTTCCGTAGAAATTGCAGAGGCCATGGCGGAGTATACGCATCGTCGCATTCGTGCGGACCTTGGTTTTGCGGGAGAGGATGCGCGTGAGCTCGAAACTCTGTTGTCTCAGGGCTATCGTGGTTCCCGTTATTCCTTTGGTTATCCTGCCTGCCCGCGTCTGGAAGACCAGGAGCCGATCCTGAAGCTTCTTGGAGCGGAGCGGATTGGTGTCTCTCTTTCTGATGGGTATCAGTTGCATCCTGAGCAATCGACTTCTGCGCTGGTCATCATGAACAAGGCGGCAAAATATTTCACGATCTGATCAGGAAATTTACCCTGATGATTTGAAAGGATGAATGAGTGTGTTCTGCCATTCTGGGTAGACACACTCATTCCGGGATGTGGTTACGTTGGTGGTTGGTTTCTGATTTTTGAAAAGATGGATTCGTTTTTTGGATGATGTGGAACAGTAGAATTGGTCGTGTCATATATTTGGTGATATTTCATCTTTAATATTGTTTTTTTTAAGATCTCCTTATCAATTTATTGATTGATATCGCACTCGGTATCGAAAGAAATAATAGAGTGGATGCATCAAAAATGAGAAAAGTAGTTTTCAGAAGAGATAAATTTTTACTCTTATTTACTTTTGGATTTTGTTCGAGTTTTATTCCGAATGCATTTGCGGCTGATAAGCCTTCTGAAAATTGTCAGGCGGGTTATCAGGCTTGTTATTCGATCAATGCAGAGAATAAGCCTGCTTCCCCGGAAAATCTGGATAATGGAAAAGTTGTCTTTGCATTTGGGGATGATGGATGTTTTCCTTCTGCACCAGTATGGTACGATGAAAAAGAAAATACATTAAAATCAAATCCCGGGCAGTTTGTAAGCCGCCAGTTGCCATTTAATAAAAATGCAAGGTCATTATGTTGGTATAAAAAGCAGTTTGATCATTCATATATTGTATATAATGAATTGAAATCATCCAATATGCCTGGTTATAGTGCCAGAGTATTTGGTATTTATGCTGTAAAAGATTTCAGTAGAGAGGCTATAGTAGCTCAGGCAGCCGCAGGACATAGGCATGAATGGGAGCATGCTATTGTCTGGATGCATGATGGAAAGCCGGAATTCGTTTCCGTGACCCAGCATAGTGATACACGCATCATGAAAGCGAGCGACGCGCCTCATCTGAAAAATCAGCCCTATGTTTATGCGGTGAAATATATATGGGGAAAGACGACACATTTCCCCGATTTTGCCGGATCGAAGAATCATATTGCGACAAATCAGCACCCTACACTTGGTGAAATCAAAGATTCGTCAGGTAAGGAACTTTGGTTTGGTGAAAGAGATGGCGATATCGTTGATTTTTCTACAGCCAATGATGCTTTCAAAAATATCATCTTAAGTAATAGTCAAAAAGAAAAAGAAGAAAAATGGGGCGAGACTGTTCCCAGAATTAATGATCCAGGTTTTTTGAATGCCCAGGAGCCGGAAGCGTGGAAGAAGTTGGATGTGAAATTTTAAGTTTTTGACAGAAAGAATTTAAGTGATTTTACGTTCCTGCGGATGGGTCTGAAGCTCTATTTAGTTTCCCTGAAAACGGAAGAAGAGCATGTAGCGTAACGCGATATCGCTTACGCTACATCGTTTCAAGGGTGTCTCACAATCTGATAGCTACCCCGGATAGTAGTTGAGATGGGTTGAAACCCTATAGCCAAAGAATGAAAGACGTTTGCTGATAGCAGGTTTCAAAAAATAACAAGAAACACCATGTATTACTATCAAAGTGGGATAACGGCATATAATCTATGTTCCTCCCTTTTTATAATTCATGATTTCTACAGTTGATCGTAAAGGTCAATTATCTATTTCTATCCTTTTTGGCTTCGATAACCCCCGCAAGATAGTCTGCGTCATGCCACACTCCCCATATAAAAGGGGAGGCGCGTCTTGTAAGCCAAGCAAGACCCAGAAAGTACAGGCCGTCCTCTTTTGAGACACCACGTTCGTGTTTAGGGCTGCCACGCTCATCAAAAATATCTGATTTGATCCAGCTGAAATCCAGTGCGTAACCGGTTGCCCACACAATAGAGGTAATGCCCTCCTTCACTAAATCTAGCTCAAAAAGCGGGTTGGTCACGCAGTCAGGGTCAGGGCCAATAATATGTGCATCAGGTTCCTCTGGTAAATCGAGATTTTCTTGCACCACATAAGCGTCAGCTGCCCGTAGCATTGACAGGTAATTCTTATCTCCTCCAGCAATGTTTTTTGCCAGATCAGGAGCAAAATGCATGCGTCCATCAGTATAAGACTGGCCCAGACCCAGCAGTGTCATTCCAGCATTGGCCAGTTTGCGAAAATCAACCGTATGCCCGCCTCGAGCACCGCTGACCGAAATGGTGACATGCTCCGTTGATGGACTGGAAACTTCAGTGTCCCACATACCCAGAACACCCAGCCACCAGACAAAATCTTTTCCACGGTACTTGCGTGGTGGGCGGTCGTGCGGACCAACTGACAGCCATACTTTTCGACCAGAGCGCATTAATTCTTCTGCTATCTGTGCACCAGAGGATCCGGCCCCAATAACCAGAACTCCGCCTTCAGGTAGTTGCTCTGGGTTGCGGTAATTGCAGGAATGAATCTGATTAACACCAGCTTGTACAGGTACCAGAGGTGGGATAATAGGTTTCTGGAAAGGACCTGTGGCTACGACAACCTGCTTTGCTTCAATGGTGCCTGCAGATGTCTCTGCTACAAAACAGGATCCGTCAGGCTGCTTATACAGGCTGGACACATCTATACCGCATTCAATCGGGCAGGAGATCTGTCTGGCGTAAGCTTCGAAATATTCTACGATTGCTGCACGGGGTGCAAAGCCATCCGGGTCTACTGTGGCAAAGGTCATATTTGGAAACCTATCATGCCATGCTGGACCATTGGCGACCAGAGAATCCCACCGCTCCGAGCGCCAACGTTCGGCAATGCGTTTACGCTCAACAACCAAGTGGGATAAACCGCGTCGGCCCAGATGCTCGCTTATAGCCAGGCCGGCCTGTCCACCCCCAATAACTAGTGTGTCCACTTTTTTATATGTCATGCGAGATATTCCTTTTCGGCTATATCGAGTTTTCAAGTGGCATTACAAAATCCATCTATTCCATTAAAGAAACGATATAATTAGGGAAATAATCATATTGCGAAGCTACGCTTCGGATTTTCTTAGGCCACAGGGACCTCCTGACTTAAGGGCGGACTTTTTAATCAGGATTTATCTATGCTATCTGTCGACATTCCGTGTTCAGAATAACGGGGAGGCGCCATGCGCTATACGTTGCGACAGCTTGAGTATTTTATTGCTGCTGGTGAAGTGGGCTCCATTACATTGGCGTCAGAGCGGCTTTGCATTTCACAGCCTTCTATTTCCACCGCTATCAGCCATTTGGAGCGGGAGTTTGGTGTACAACTATTTGTCAGGCATCATGCCCAAGGGCTTTCCCTCACCCCTGCAGGGCATAAAATACTTGCAGAAGCCAAACGGGTTGTGCAGCAGGCAGAAGGCCTGTACGCCGCCGCCTGTGAAGTGACGGAACAAATCAGAGGCCAGATTTCCGTTGGGTCAATGGTGACACTTGCTCCTATGATCATGCCCGAACTGGCCCACAATTTTATGAAGACTTTTCCGGAGACGGAAATACGGCAGTTTGCCGCAGATCAGGGCTGGCTTCTGGGTCGCCTTCGCCATGCTGAAATTGATGTGGCCATCACCTATGACCTGCAAATTCCGGAAGGCGTAAGTTTTTTCGCTTTGGCAGAACTCCCCGCTCATGCCGTGGTAAGCGATGCGCACCCCTTGGCGCACAAGCCGTCCGTCACCTTGGCGGAGTTGGCGCAGGAGCCACTTATTCTGCTTGATCTGCCACTTAGCCTTGAATATTTTTTTGCACTCTTCTTCAATGAAGGGCTACAGCCCAGAATACATTCTCGCTCCTCTCATCAAGATGTGGTGCGGACCATGGTGGCAAATGGTTACGGTTATACACTGGCCAATGTCAGGCCCCGGTCAGACTGTGCTTTGGATGGCAGACGTATTGTGCGTGTACCCATTTCCGGCAACCACAGGCCCATGGTTATTGGTACAGCCACACTGGCCAATATCAAGAAATCCCGACTGGTAGAAGCCTTTGAGCAGCACTGCAGGGAGAGTATTTCCAACCAGTATATTCCCGGCATGGACGCACTTTTTTCTAAAAATTAGACCACAATTTACAAGGCACATAAGCTTTCCACTATTGTGTTTAAAAAGCGGTCTCCATCGTCCAGTTCAGAGCGCGTAATATATTCATCCGCCCTATGTGCCCGGCTGATAGACCCAGGGCCGCAGATATAGCAGGGTATGCCCAGTTCCTGCTCAAACAGTCCGGCCTCAGTTCCAAAATCAATGACAGTTATAGTATTCTGCTGTGCATACCTCATGATGGAGTGCAGAAAATCCTTTGATTGACTATCGGAGTTCAGTCCTGGATAGGAATTTGTCTGTATAATCTCAATATTTCCGCGCGTGTTGTTTTGAGTAATACGTAAGGCTGCGTTTTCCAGCCTCTTCAGGTAGGGCTGGACAGATACTCCAGGTAGAAGCCGTATTTCCGTTTTTATGCAGCACTGATCAGGTACAATGTTCAAAGCTGTTCCGCCATTAATCAATCCTGTCTGCACGGTGGAAAATGGCACATCAAATCGTGTATCATGATTTTCTGTGCAGGCAATATGCTGTTGTAGCTCTTGTGTTGCCAGAACCATTTCTGATGCCATGACAATGGCATTGATACCCTGAAATGGGTTGGCGGAATGGGCTGCCTGCCCATGACAGACAATCTGGAATGTAACCTTGCCTTTATGGGCGCTTGCAACTCGCATGCTCGTAGGTTCTCCCACAACACAACCACGGGCCTGTAGACCATTGGTGCGTAGCGTGGCTAGAAGCGACCTTACGCCAAGACAGCCGAGTTCTTCATCGTGTGAGATAGCAAGGTGGAGCGGACGTTCAAGCGGCTGGGTTGCTGCGTGGGTTGCGGCTGTTAACATGCAGGCCAGAAAGCCTTTCATATCGCTGCTTCCACGACCATATAATTTTCCGTCCTGCTCAGTCAGGGCAAAGGGGTCAACGCTCCAGTTCTGTCCTTCAACAGGCACTACATCGCAATGGGCGGAAAGTATTATGCCATTGGGTAATTCAGGACCAAGTGATGCAAAAAGACTGAACCGCCCTTCTTGTTCCCCTGGCACACGTAAAACATGTGCGCCCAAGCCCTGAAGATATTCTTCTATCCAATCAATGATCGAACCGTTGGCAGTGCCGCAGATGCTGGGAAACGCAACCAGAGACGCCAGTGTGGAAACTGTATCCGCCATAACCGTTTATCCGATACAAGAAGACGTCTGAGGGGAAAATTTATTGGCCAGAAACCAATAGATGGGAGCAGTAACTAAAAGCCCGACAACCCAGGACAGATCTGCCCCATGCAAGAGACGTGCAAACGGTCCTGTGTAAAGGTGCCCTGACATAAAAGGAATTTGCGCGATAAGGCTTAGAAAGAAGCAGAACATAGCTGACATATTTATCCTACCATAGGGGCCACCATCTGGCTCGAAAAAAGCACTGACCTGATAGGAGCCGTGGTGGATCAGGTAATAGTCAACCAAGTTTATTGCAGTCCATGGCACCATAATCGCCATCAGCATATCCATGAATTCAAGGTAGCTTTGTAAAAAACCATCAGCCATGAACAGTGCTGCCCATGTTGCCAGTCCGTATAAGGCAAGAGTGGTAGTGATGCGCCATTTTGCGCCAAAATGGTAGTGTGGAAGAAAAGTTTGCAGCACAGAGAGTAAAGAAAGCGTGCCACAGTAAACATTCATGCCTACCGGACCCGTTATGCCCAGTGTAAAGGCTGCAAATACCGGCCAGGTTAGCCACCCAAGCTGGCTGGCCAGTGCCGCCACAAGAGAACCATTGGTGGCCAGGCCCACGCCAGCAACCAGACCAATGGCCATGGGCAGAAACGCCCCTAGGCATGAGCCCGCATATGTTGCAATAAAAGCGTTGCGCATTCCTTCTGTTGTATTAGGCAGATAACGGGAATAGTCTGACACATAGGGTGCGAATGCTATTTGCCACAAGGCAATAATAGAAAATGCACCAAGAAAATGAACTAGTGTGTCCGATGGCGCAAAATGTGCCATTTGCGCTAATGCAGGCCCTGTTGCCAAAAAGGAGAACCCGCAAAGTGCAACAGCGATAGCCCCCAGTAATGTACCCAGCTTACCCGCCCAATGTAGTGCCCTGTAACCCGACAAAGCAGGAAATACACAAAGTAGAGCAATAAGAAGGACTGTTTTTACATGACCCAGCGCAGGGCTTAAAAGATCTAGTGTTGAACTGCCTAGAACAAGATTAGACGCTGTAAAGCCGACATACATTAACACGACCAGAACTGTAATAAAGGCCGCACCCCATGTCCCAAACTGTCCACGAGCTTGCACCATCTGGGGCACGCCAAGGGCAGGGCCTTGTGCGGCATGGAGCGCCATCAGCAAACCGCCACATAAGTTACCTGCAACCAGAGCACAGAGCGCTGCCAGCATGCTGAGGTGAAACACTGTTGTAGTCAGAGAACCGGTCGTAACAGTCAGAATCATAAGATTGCCGCCAAACCAGATCGTAAAAAGATCACGGGCGGAACCGTAACGCTGAGCAGAAGGAATAGGGTAAATTGTGCCTGTTTCGATCAGTTCTTTGGACATGAGGCCTGGACTCTATTTCATGATGGCAAGGGAGTTAGTCGAGCTCGGCGATCACATCCACTTCCACAAGCCATTCAGGACGTGCCAGAGCAACCACGACAAGTCCTGTGAAAACAGGGAAAACACCTCGGAAATGTTGCCCCAGAACTCGGTAGACCGCAGCGCGGTAACGGATATCGGTCAGATAAACAGTTACTTTACAGATATGGCGCATTTCTGCTCCTGCTTCAGTCAAAAGCAGGCGTATGTTCTGGGCGACTTTTTCCGCCTGACCGGCAGCATCCCCTACGGCTACGTTCTCACGCGTATCAAGGTCTTGTGGTACCTGCCCGCGCAGGTAAACGGTTTTGCCAGCAACCACAGCTTGGCACAGATCATTATCCAGATCTTGCTCCGGATATGTGTCCCGTGTGTTGAAGGGGCGAATACGCCGGTGGGTAAGCTGTTGGGCTTGTGCTGTCATTGTTCTCTCATCTACCCGTCTAGTAAAACCGTGCCAGAAAGGTTGGGCATGCTGGCATGGTTTGCTGTGCCTGAAACGATCTGGAACCAAAACAATCCTGCTGCCAAAAGGCCATGAGGTCAAAATATTATAATTTGATGGATGGCTTCATTAATTCGTAACCATGACCCTCTTGCCGTAAAACTTTCAGGTCTAGTGCTATCTTTGGCTCTCCGTGTCCTTCCTCATGTTTTCCGTATCAATTCCTCAAAATAAACTTGTTGAACATCCGATACGATACAATGACTTAATGAAATAAATGAGGCGCGCCGTCCTTCTCCGGACGTTTAGCAATATAAGGATATCTCAGCATTATGGTCTCACATCTTGTTTTCTGTTTTGTAGGTTCTACGCAGGAAAATGGTATGATGCCGCATAGGGCCCCTGCTACGAAACAGGGCCGGACGTTCAGACACTTAATGCGTTTGTCCTCTGCTCTGGCTGGCATTCTTGTGGCAACTCCTGATCTACAGGCTGCCCCAACCAAAACCGTAAAACATCCGCAGACTACATCGCACAACGCTGCCACCAAACGCTCTCCCGTTACCGCCAAGGAAGGAGAGAGCGTTTTAATTTCTGCTCGCAGGCGTGCCCACGGCACCATGATTTCTGTCGGCAGCGCGCAAATTCAGAAAGAGGTGCCAGGTACAAACCCGCTAAAAGTGTTAAGCCAGCAGCCTGGTATCATGTTTCAGTCATCAGACCCGCAAGGACTGGATACCTGGTCCAGCCAGATTTACATGCACGGCTTTATGCAAAACCAGATCAGCACAACGCTGGATGATGTGCCATTGGGCGAACTGGTATATCGCAATTATAATGGCCTTAACCCCATACAGGCCATTTCTTCTGAAAACGTGGGTCGTATGGATGTTTCCACTGGTGCGGGGGCGGAGTCTGTCGCTAGTACAAACAATCTTGGCGGTTCAATAGAATATGTTTCATCTGACCCCAAAGAGAAAACAGGTGGAACATTTAGTCAAACATTTGGTAGCTACAACATGTTTCATACCTTTGCACGGTTTGATAGTGGCAAGCTGACACCATCTGGCACGCGTTTTTATGTTTCTTATTCTCGCAATAATGCTGACAAATGGAAAGGTGGCGGTAACCAGTTTACGCAGCAGGTTAACGCTAAATTTGTGCAACCCATTGGCAATGATAGCTCTATAAAGGCATTTTTTGACTGGAGTGATCTACATCAGTATCTTTATCAGGATTATTCTTTAGATATTTTGCATAATGGTGGTTATTACATTGATAACTACTATAATGGTAAAAGTTCCGGTTACGCCAACGCGTACCACGCAGCACAAGGTAATTACCCTTCTTATCTCAATGGTGTATCAGATAAGGCAGATGCCGCGTACTATGATGGCTCGTCTAACATCAATGATTATTTTGGCTATTTAAAAGGAGATTTTTCGCTTACAGACCACTTGCGCTGGAAAACTACCGTCTATGGGCATGGGCAGAAAACTCTTCTGACATGGAGTAACCCGTTTGATGCCTCCCCCAATGGTGCCCCTATGCTGGAGCAGGTGAAAAGGCCAAGTATTGCACGTTACGGCATTCTTTCTTCTTTGAGTTACGATATTGCACATAACCATATTGAGGCAGGTGTCTGGTACGAAAACAATCGTTTTCTATCCAGCATGTATGGTTATGAACAGCCTTTACTAGGACAAGGCAATCCTATAAATTCTGTTGGTAGTTTCTCTAAACTTTCTCCTTTCATGCAGTTTTATGGGCAGGCTATAAATACCAACACCTTTACGGCTTATGCACAGGACACTTACCATATTTTACCCAACCTTGCGTTGCATTTTGGTTTCAAGTCTTTGCTTAACGTGTCGCATGCTGGTAATGCCTATTACAACACGGCTTATTATGGAAATGATGCTATGACAGGCGGTGTCGGGTTGACAACATTCCGGGCGTTCCTGCCTCATATCAGCGGTGACTGGCATTTTCTTAAACATCATGAATTTTATTTTGATATTGCTGAAAATGTTCACGCTTACCCTCAGGCACAATTCAAGACGGCGGCTTCTCCCTTTGCTGTCACACAATCTGCCTATGACATATCCCGCCCCGGCCTGAAGCCGGAAAGTGACTGGGCCTATGCCATAGGTTATCGCTACAGTGACAAGTTTATGGATGCAACCGTACATGCATACCGGGTAAATTTCTTTAACAGACTGCAAATGATCTCATCTGGATCTATCATCAACCCACCGACTATTGTGGCAAACGTTGGTGGTATTACAATGAATGGCGTTGATGCCGGTCTGACAATACGTCCGCTGCATGGGTTGGCCTTTACCAACAGCTTGAGCTATAATCATTCCACTTACGATCAAAACGTACAGAGTGGTGGCGTGCTCTATGCTACCAAGGGATCTCAGGTAGTTGCTTATCCGCAGTTCATGTATAAAACAGCCCTGAGCTATACATGGCATGATCTTGAAGCCCATATTGATGCTTCATACACGTCCCGTAGAAATTTGAGCTATACAGGCGATACAAAAGTGCCATCTTACTGGCTGACTAATTTTGGTACGCGTTATAATCTGACCAATTTTCTCAAATCTTCCGGACAGGGTAATTTTGTTAAAGGTCTGGAAATTGACTTTAGCGTCTACAATCTTTCAAATTCGCATTATGTTTCCACAATGGGAGAAAATGGTTTCCCTCTTTCGGGAGACTATCAATCTTTCCTGGTTGGTGCGCCCCGCCAGTACTTTGGTTCTGTCAAAGCTGAGTTCTAAAAAATCCGAGTAAAAAGAGGTATGATCCAATGACGTTCTCTATTATTGCCCGGTGTACACGTACCGGACAATTCGGTATGGCTGTTTCGTCCTCCTCCCCTGCAGTAGCTAGTCGGTGCGCATTTGCGCGTGCCGGGGTGGGAGTGGTGGCAACCCAGAACATTACGGACCCCTCTCTTGGTCCAAAGGGTCTGGAACTCATGGCTCGTGGTGCATCAGCCGAACTCTGTCTGCAAACTCTGATAGCGCAGACTCCTTATGCGGCATATCGGCAGCTTTCTGTGATTGATTGCCATGGACACACCACTCAGTGGTCTGGGGCGGCTACTTTGGGTGTGCATGCCATGACAAAACACCTCAATGTTGCGTGTGCAGGTAATATGCTTGCGAATGTAAGCGTACCTCAGATCATGCTGGATGCCTTTTTGCAGAGTGATGAGAAACAGGAGCTTGGTAATCGTCTGCTTATTGCTTTGAATGCAGGCCTAAAAGGGGGAGGGGAGGCAGGGCCTGTTTATTCCGCAGGGCTTATTGTTGTCGCGGATCAAAGTTGGCCCCTCACTGATTTAAGAGTGGATTGGGATGATGCTCCCATCGAAAAACTACAGCAAATCTGGGATATTTGGTCGCGTCAGATGCATGATTATACTCAGAGAGCGCTTGCCCCGGCTTATTCTCCTTCTTATGGTGTGCCAGGAGATGATGGATAAGCTACGGCGTGTTGGTAGTTGAGCTCTGACAGTGTGGCATGAGAGTTGTACTTTCTGTCTTGCTGTGCTGATTGTCTTCCCCGGTTGCTGGAGAGGCGCAGATGCGGCGGTATGGCTTGCGCGATGATCACGGTGGGAACGGATAAAAGACCTTATTCCCGGGTGCAACGGCCATGTTAGGTGATACATCTGCAGATAATCGTCTGTTCGTAGAAGCCGTGTTGTATCGCTACTGTTCTGGCATTCCGTGGCGCGATCTTCCTGCGCGCTTCGGAGACTGGAAGTATGTTTACCATCGTTTGAGTCGCTGATGTGAAAGCGGAGTTATCTAGAAGATTTTTCGTCATCTGGTGGCAGATCACGGCAATAAATATATGATGATAGACAGCACGATTGTCCGAGCGCACCAGTGTGGTGCCGGACCCCTGAAAAAGGGTGCGCGGATCAGGCTATCGATCGATGACGTGGCGGACTGACCACCAAAATCTATGCCATTTTCGATGCTAAGGGAAAGAGTATAGCTCTTTCCCTGACACCCGAGTAAAGGGCGGACATCTGAAGCAAAGCTATTATTCGATGAAGTCAATCCCGAGGCCTTCATCGTCGACAAAGCTTATGACGCCCGATCCGCTCATTATAAAAAACGAAACACCATCGAGCGGTGCTTCATTAGATTGAAGCAGTTCGGAGGAGTTGCAACACGCTATGACCAGCTGAAATCAACCTTCTTCACTACCGTTCAACTCGTCTCCGCTGTTATCGGAGCCAACTGACGACACATCCTAGTATGATTCGGCTACATTGGCGTCATTGATTTTTTCAAATACAGGCTTTCTGATATCAAGAAATGACTGAAGAGAGAATTTTTTATAGCCGATGTCTTTATAGCCCCGGATGAGCATAATGCCATCGCTGAGGTCTGTAAGTGCTGTCCAGACTGTGTATTCAGACATGGTTTTGCCGGTTCTGAGGGTTGATTCACCACCAAGTGTATCTGTTGTGATATTTTTCATGCGGTCAAAGCGATTCATAATATGTGCCAGCACATTGAAGGAATCACCAGTTGAATTGGTAACAGGCGCATAAGTCGTGTAATACACACCGCGGATAAAGCGCCCGACGGATGTGTCAGAGGAAGGCAGAGCCTCAGTAGCAATACCGCTATCAGGCTGCACCAGTGTCAGGTTACCCAGCGTGGCTTCCGAGCGGTCTTTGTTGGTCAACTGTGTGTAGTTATTAAGATTCTTCAGGTGCCAGGGAAAGTCCGGACCATTCGTCATAACTTTTGTCGGATTGTCATAAACGGTGAATTTACCGTTGAGGGCTTCAACTACAATGCTGCCGCCTTTTTTGTCATAAAAGGCAAAATGGAATGGAGATTTCACTCCGCCAAGGCGTTCCAGAATCGGTGACCAGAAATGCCCTTTATTAACTGCGTCTCTGACTTCATCAACGGTTGCAAAACTGGCCAGAGCCCATTCACCAATAGAGGTGACTGGAATGGACTCTTTATACTCCTCTTTTGCAAGCGGGGTCAGGTTTGCCTCAGGTACCATATTGGCGCTGAATGAAAGACCTGCTCCGTTTACACCCTCAAGCATGTTGTGGTCGTCGCCGTCCTGATAGATATTCGTAGTGACGGAGAGTATGGGATATAGTGCCTGATAACTTGCAGCATTACTGCCATCTGGTGCTTTTTTCTGAAACGCTGTGCCCTTCGGGTAATAGGTCAGCCAGGACGGCAGATCTTCCGACAGTTCAAGTGTGCGGCCATGAAAAACATGCCCGGTGCTGTTTGTAATGGCAAGACTTGAACATGCCTGCCCAGATAGTGGCATTAAAAGAAGCGATGGAATAATCAGGTTCAATAAGGGTTTTACTTGCACGCACTCTGCTCCGGTTCAACCAAAAACATTGGTTTAGGGTATATCGTCAGTTAGCTACGACAGAAACAGGGATAAGTTGCACAACCGCGAGAAAAGTAATTACAAATTTGTCGTATCATGTTGCAAACGCCTGAACTGCGTCAGTGACGCCGGCTCTTTGCCCTGGTGTGAGGGAGAGAGAGCCTCAGAGCTTTCGCACAGTATCGACAATGGGGTGGATCTTCGTCGTCAGTCCGCCACGGAAGAGCTCGCTGCCTGATCCGTCCGCGGGCACCTGCACTATGCTGGCGAGGTTGGACTGCCGTGCTGTCGATCATCATGTATTCATTGTCGCGATCTGCCACCAGATGACGAGAAATCTGTTCGATCACGCCACTTTCTCATCAGCGCTGTAACAGCAAGATGGGCGTTTTTCCTGTCACCAAAGCGGGTAGGAGGATTGCGCTATGGAATACCTGACCGTAACGATGCAGCGTGGCTTCGACAAGCAGACGGTTATCAGCAGCTGTCCCACCAACATGACCTTCACGACTCGGAAGAATATTCTTTATCCGCTTCCACTGACTGCTGCTCAGACCATATCGACGCATTCACAGTTCGCCCTCACTCCGAAAACAGTAGAGAAAACATCATAGATCAGCTGAAAGTACACGCCTCAAGCTACTGCGCTCTGGCAGTCCTTTTTGAACTTCAAGGGTGTGCATTTCTGCATAGTTTGAATTCTCACTATGCAAGTAAAAATTTTATTGCAGATAATTATCAAATGTCTTATATTTGATTCATCACATAGTGTTTAAAAACAGAGAAAATCTCATGTTGGTTTCGTATGCTATTGCGGGTGTTATACCCCCTATTTCAATGGCTTTAGTTTATTTGATATGTGCAAAGGCTGAGGAAATCAAAAAAAGAACAAAATGAGAATTGTTGTTTTGTTAATTCATGGAATAAATTAACAGAATGAATATAAAAATGGTAATTTTATAAATATATTTAGTAAATTGGAAATATGTGATGATATTTTATTCTGTAGTTTTATCCGCTCCAATAATTGTATTTTCTTTAATTTATTTGGCATACGTAAAAATCAAAGAAATAAAAAATAAAAATAATTAATACAAATAGGAGCTACAACCTTCTGAAATCATTCAGATTCATTTCTGATCAGATAGTTGTATATCGAAATTTTAGAAAAGCGATCCACCAACTCTATTCGGAATTTGCCATTCTCAGTAATGGCGTCCCATGTTTGCCGGGCCGCAAAATCCAGAGTCTGTTTCCGGACCATGCCCGTCCTGATATCTGTTTTATCTTGTGGGAATCAAGCCAAATGGCGATTGAACCCTCTCGCCAGACTGTGAAACGATCAATCACATTTTCAGATCCCGGGCAGTGTTGATTTGCAGGAAAGGCAAGGATGGCAAGTGCGGCATCGGTGCATGGATCAAGCGAACTCTTAGGATGTGCGGGCAGCCGAAGTCCGATAAGAACTTTCCGGTTATTGATGGTGAGTGTGCATACTTCAGGGTGTTCCTGAGGATCGCAGAATAGGTTTTTTTCAAGATTGGAATACTGCGTCAAAGACAGCGCTGGAAGAGCCATGGCTTGTGACCAGTCAGCTTCTTCAACCCATGAATTGCGTCCTTTTCCGTATGTCAGGAGTGCTGAACGGGTGCGAATGGCAATGACGTCACCATCGGGTGACATGAGAATGTTTGGCTGATTGACGAAACAGGGCGACAGAAGACCTGCCAACAATGGAATAATCCCGAGCAGGCGCCATGACTGTTGCCATAGACAGAGCCAGCACATGCCGAGAAAAAAAAGGATTTGTCCCCATACAGGCAAGGGCGTTACCGGGATCGATGCATATGGCCATGAAGCCACCTCGCGGGCGAGGGACAGGACCAGGCCAATGCCATAGCCCATGATGGTAATTGGCCAGATTGCCAGATGT
The DNA here is from genome assembly GCA_004143845.1 of Drosophila lacertosa. Classification (NCBI taxonomy): domain Eukaryota; kingdom Metazoa; phylum Arthropoda; class Insecta; order Diptera; family Drosophilidae; genus Drosophila; species Drosophila lacertosa. The sequence continues at coordinate 209,982 of SCDZ01000004.1, read as the reverse complement.
AGCGGCATCAGGAGGAGCGACAGCAGGCCCGCGGGCATGATCCAGAATGTTGTGAGAGGAACGGCAATCATATTCGCCAGGACGAAGAAGGGCTGTATCTGCCCGAAATGGACCAGAGCCACCGGCAATGTTGCCAGACCAGCCAGAATGCTGGTCATGGCAAGAGTGCAGGCATGTGAGGCGAATTGCCGGTACCATTCTCCTTCTCCGCGAATGCGGCTCAAGGGACGACGCAGCACCTCATAACCGGCGATCAGAGCCATGACCGCCATGAAAGACATCTGGAACGATGCACCGAGCAGATCATAAGGGCCGGTCAGCAGAAGTATTGCAGCGGCCAGTGCCAGTCCGCGCATGGATATGACGCGCCTGCCGACGATCAGGGCCAGCACTGCGAAGGCAGCCATGGCCAGACTTCGCAATGCGGGAAGATGCATTCCGGTCATCAGCACATAGACTCCACCGACACACAGGGCTGTCAGAGCAGAAATCTCCCGGCAGGGCCAGCGAAGAGCCGCATATGTCCACATTGCAAGCAGCAGACGTGTCACGGCCATGGTCAGCCCCATGATCATGCCGAGATGAAGGCCTGCGACCGCCAGAAGATGGGACAGGCCCGAAGCTGAAAACGCGGACCTGTCTTCAGGAGTGATGGCGGCTGTTTTTCCGGCGAAAAGCGTGGCGGCAATGGCGCCTTCATCCTGAGGCAATGTGGCCATGAACTGGTTGGCGATATAGTTCCGAAGCCGTTCGATCCGGAAGATGGATGACGGTGCGCGATGATCGACGGAAACTGCTCCGGATGCGCGGCCACTGCCGGCAATATTGTTGAACCATGCATCGCGCTGTCGATCCTGTCCGCCTGGTAGGGAAGGAAAGAGAGGCGCTTGCAACAGGACTGGCAAATGAATTTGATCGCCCGGAGAGAGTTCTGTTACATCCGTTTCCTGTAAACGTATTGTCAGAAATCTTTGTAACGGTTTCATACCTTCGGTCTGCGGCATATCGAATACGGTGTCAGCAAGTGTGATACGGCGTCGGGCGATATGATCCGCGGGATTTTGAGGTAGCGTTTCGATGGCGTGGACGCGGCCATTTGCCACGACAGTCCGGCGGGGGAGTTCGGGCATTGGTGGTTGCCGGTGTGTCTGGGTCCACATTGCGGCATATCCGAGAGAAATCGTCAGGCAACCGCAGGCAAGGACGCGGATGACGGGATGATAGCAGCCGGGAAAGGTGAGAAAACAGAGTGCCAGAGTGATCCCGATAAGTGCTGGCAAGAGGGATGGCTCGTGAAAAGGTAGAAAATACAGCAGAATTCCGGCAGCGAGTCCGACGGGAAGCCAGAGAGCGAGGCGTGTGCGCTCAGCAAGAAGAAATGAAGACAGCATGATCGGGTGCAGGAATATCTTGTGTTCAGATGTGTCCATCTTCTGATGGACCCTGCGCCGGATTTAGAACAGTATTTTTAAAAAGACTTTCACTGTCTAAAATTTTATCATGTTCTTTTTTATTGTCATTCTTGCTGTTTGTATGGTCCGTGGCAGCGCGGGCTTTCATTTCCGATGTCGGATATTATGGAGGCTGAATGACGTTTTGCCTGAATTTTCATGAGAGTTCTCGATGCTTGATCATATTTTTCTGACCGTGAGTGATGTTGAGCGTTCGATAGCCTTCTATGAAGCTGTTCTTCCTCTTCTCGGGATCACGCGCCGCCTTGATTATGATGGCAAAAATGGCCCGGATCACCATCCCGATCTCAAGGGTTTTGGAGCTGGAGGACGCATGTTTTTCTGGCTGAAGCAGGGAACGCCTTCGGCCGGGGCGGTTCATGTCGGTTTTGTTGCGGACTCCATCGCAATGGTGGATGCGACTTATGAGGCTGCCTTGGTTGCCGGTGCGGCAAGCATTCACCCGCCGGGTCCGCAGCTTCACTATGATCCACGATATTATGCTGCACAGGTCCGTGATCCTGACGGTTACAGTCTCGAATTCGTTTATAAGAGCTGGCAGCATGGGCCGTGACGGTATGTGAGGTCTGTCTGGTGAATGCTCCGCGGTGAAGCGTAGAATTCCATGCGAACAGAGATGATAGCAGTCGTGTGGTTGTTCTTGCGCTGTCCGGTGTTATTTTCCCGGAGATAACAAAAAGAAAAAGGATTTAAGTCCTCAATGCAAAATTCGGAAAATATCAACGACACGGCAGCGGTCATCAAGGAACGTCGCGGGCATCTGGGTTCCGTCACGCTTAATAAACCGAAGCGCCTGAACGCGGTCGACCCGACCATGGCTCGGGAGATCGATAATGCGCTGGAAGATTTCTGTCAGGATGACAGTGTCAGCGCCATTCTGCTGCATTCGGGCTCTTCACGGGCATTCTGTGCAGGGGGAGATATTCGTCACATCAGGGAGGTGCTCCTGAGAGAAGGAGCTGGCGCTGCGTGTGCGGAGATGAGCATTGCTTATTCCACCATGTTACGGATCAGCATGTGTCCCAAACCGGTCATCACGATCATGGACGGCATTACCATGGGGGGTGGCATCGGCATCGGCGCTCATGCGGCTTTCCGTGTAGTCACCGAGCGCTCTGTTCTGGCCATGCCGGAAACGGCGATTGGTCTGACGCCTGATGCCGGTGGATCGTGGTTGCTGGCGCGTGCGCCGGGGCGGCATGGTTTGCGTTGCGCCGTGACGGGGCGGCGTATTCATGGAGCGGAGGCGGTCAGCATGGGTCTGGCTGATGTTTGCGTCTCTTCTGCCGATCTGCCGGATCTGTTGCTTGAACTGGAGACCTGTTCCCCCAGTGATATTGCGCGTCTGCATCCTGACAATATTCCGCCACTTCCTCATGATGAAGAGATTTCGGCTGTGTGGGAGGGGATCGACGTCGAGCGCATCCGTGAGCGTCTGTGCGCCACGGATGCGGACTGGGCACGTGAAGACCTCGCCCTGCTGGATGCGGCCTGCCCATGGGCCACGGGCATTAGTGCTTGGTCATGGCGACATGCCCGGGGCTATACATCTCTTGATGAGGCATTGCGTGAGGAAACGAAGCTGGTTCGTCTTTGTCTTGATCGCCCTGACTTCGCGGAAGGTATTCGGGCACGCGTGATCGACAAGAACACACCACACTGGTCTCCCGCCACTCTGGAGGAGGCCTGTTTGGAGCTGGCAGATCAGGGATTTGTCTGAACGACTTGTCGGACGCATTGCCAGGGGCCATTTCTTGAAAGGCTGACTGCATCGGTCTTGCCGACAGCAGAGTGATCGACCATCAGAATAAGGAAAAATCCATGTCCTATGCCCTTCTGGACGCTGTCCGGGTTGCCAAGGCAGCCAATACGTCCCTGAGTGTTCTGAAAGCCACCAAGGAGACTTCCGAAGCCCATCAGCGCAAGCTCATCATGATCGAGCGCATTGCGGCGCTGGCTTCTGCCGCGGCAGAATCTCCGAACAGCAATGGCGTGACCCTGACGTCCGAGGAGTTCTGGCTGATCAGCATTAACTGGCAGGATAGCTGAATCATGGCTTTTGTCCTGAGCAGCCCTGACTATGTCAACGGGGCGACCATGCGTCAGGAACAGGTCTATGCCGGGATGGGGCAGAGCGGGAAAAATCTTTCTCCCGCTCTCCACTGGCATGGGGCTCCTGCGGGCACAAAAAGCTTTGTCCTGACCATTTTCGACCCGGATGCACCGACCGGATCAGGCTGGTGGCACTGGGTTGTCGTCAATATTCCTGCTTCCGTTTCCACACTTCCTGAGGGGGCGGGTTCGGGGAAGGGTGGTTTGCCTGAGGGTGCGCTTCAGGTGAGGACTGATTTCGGCGTGCCGGGTTATGGCGGTGCTGCCCCTCCTCCGGGGCATGTCCATCGTTATGTCGTGACGTTGACGGCGCTGGATACGGATCGTCTGGATGTGGCGGTTGACAGTTCCCCCGCGCTTGTCGGGTTCATGCTCAACCAGCATCGTCTGGGGGAAGCCAAGCTGACGATTCTTTACGGTTCACCGTAAGTCGGCGCATGCCCGGAACCTGATGTCACGTCGAACGCCGATGACATCAGGTTTGCTGCCCGTTTTAACGGGCTGGGCGTGTCCATATGGAGATGAATTGCGTCACCTCATCTTCAGTGACATTCCAGGGCAGGGAGACACGGACGGTGCAATCGGCCAGTTCCCCCGTGTTCATGGCTTCCAGAACATGAGACCGGCGGCCAATCTTGCCTGAGGAACAGGCCGAACCTGATGAGATACAGATTCCGGCCATATCCATCGTGATCAGCCGTGCTTCTGCACGGATGCCGGGTGTTGCCAGACTGGTGGTGTTTGGCAGGCGCGGGCTGTTTTCCCCGATGACGACACTTCCTGAGGCTTTTGCCGCAGCATCAATCCTGTCCCGGAAGCGCGTTTGCTGCTGCGTGCGCTGTTCCTGATCGGCGATGGCTGCATCAAGAGCTGCGGCCATCGCATAAATGGCTGGTAGTGCGGGTGTTCCTCCACGGCGGCCGCGTTCCTGTCCGCCACCTGCAAAAAGTGGGGCGAGCTGTCGGGCTCCTCCCCCTGCAAGCAGCAAGGCTCCGGCTCCTTTCGGGCCTCCAAATTTATGACCTGAGATCGCCAGACTGGTTACGCCGGGGGAAGTCACGCTGACCGGAACGCGTCCTGCGGCCTGCACGGCATCTATATGGAGCAGGGCGCCATATTGTGCGCAGATACGGCCTGCTTCGGCCAAGGGGTGCAGAACGCCAGTCTCGTTATTCGCCAGCATCAGGCAGACCAGTGCCGGGCTTTGATCTTCCGCGAGTGTTCTTTCCAGATCAGCTGGATTGATCTGCCCATTGGCATCGACGGGCAGAATGGTTGTTTCCGCGCATGCCTGCCGGACGGCATCATGCTCGGTCGCACCGATGATGACCCGGCGAGGTCCGTTTTCCTGCTGCAGGCCGTGAATGGCCAGGGCGCAGGCTTCTGTTCCGCCGGAGGTGAAAACGCAGTTGTCGTCTTCTGCATCGAAATGTCTGGCGATACGTTTGCGGGCATCATCCAGCAGTTTTCTGGCTTGTCGTCCGGCCTGATGGACGGATGACGGATTGCCGCACAGCGTGGCTGCCTGAAGCATGGCATCACGTGCCTGGGGGCGGAGAGGTTCGGTGGCGTTAGCGTCGAAATAGATCACGGGAAGCACATGAAAAGCGATTGAGGAAGCCTGATATCTGCCAGTTTTTTGGCAGGCAGAATATAAATTACTTTTAAGATTGACGATTTATGTGGCTTTTCCCGTGAGCGAATCGCTATATCCCGGGACAACCGGGCCAGACATTCCCTGCTTCGCCAGATTGATTGTGGCAGGGGGCACGGGAACTTACAGGGGAAGTCATGTTGGTGGAGCTTTTCACCAGGCCGGCTGTTTCTGTGGAATATCCGCTCCTTCCCGAAAGGAAAGGAATGGGGGGCCGTGACTGACAAATAATGCTGCAATCCTCCTCTGTGGATTACGCACGTCAGATGTGTCCGGAAAAGTTTCATATAGGCCGCTGTCTGATGTCTGCTTTCAGGGGTGACCTGAGGGCGGATGCTTCAGTCTTTATTTATTGCGACGGGATGCCCAGCTTCTTCGTCACCCAATTTCCCTCCGGCGCCTGACAAGGCAATGTCCCGCGCCGGGTTACTTGATGAACACGTGCTGTCACCGTGCCCATGGAGTGACAGCCCAGAATTGCGGAACTGTAATGCCAGAGGTTATGTTCGCCGGCCCTGATGGCCGCCTTGAAGGACGTTACCACCATTCACCTGAGCCCGGCGCACCTCTGGCGCTCGTGCTGCATCCGCATCCGCTGCATGGCGGAACCATGAACAACCGCATCACCTATGCCATGTATCGCTCGTTCGAGAAGATGGGCTTTTCGGTCATGCGGTATAATTCGCGCGGTGTTGGTCGTTCGCAGGGCAAATATGACGGTGGTATTGGTGAGATTTCTGATGCTGCCGCTGCTCTTGACTGGATGCAGATGGTGAACCCGAATGCGGGTGCGCTCTGGATTTCCGGCTATTCCTTTGGTGCATTCGTTGGCATGCAGTTGTTGATGCGTCGTCCGGAAGTGACGGGCTGGATCAGCGTTGCGCCACCTGCCGCACATTATGATTTCGGCTTTCTTGCGCCGTGTCCCTGTGGTGGTCTGATGATTGCCGGAGGCAAAGACGATCTGGCTCCGGAGCCGGCGATCCGCAAGCTGGTCGACAAGCTCAACACGCAGAAGAACGTTCAGGTTGATTATCGTATCTTCCCTGGCGCTGATCATATTTTCGCAAACCAGGCTGATCAGGTCACTGATGCGCTTGAAGACCATGTCACCACGATCATGGCGGGCCGGACAATGGCGCTGGCCGCTGACTGATAGCTGGTTTCTCTTTCTTTCGGAGCGTTATGTGTGACGTTCCGGAGGAAGGGGTGGTGTAGCGTTTGTGGACAAGTGAATGGGTTTTGGGGAAATAGAAATCATTCAAAGTATATTTTTATAAATAATTGATTTTTATTTTCATTTATTTTTGTATTTATTAACGAAAAATAAAAAATTTAACTAAAAATACTGATTTTATAAAACAATATAAATACGAAAAATTCGTTTAAATCTTTCGAATACATAATTTTCCTTGCAAATTACTATTGGTGGTTTAATTTTTTCTTAACCGGAATGATAATTTGCTGCGTTTGATTTGCGGGTTACTTTGATAATTGTCACAAAATTATCACAAACAACATGACGTGCGGTTTTGTGGTTTTTAGGAAAATCATTACATATCAAAGCATTAAATGGATTTCGGGACATTTTTTTATGTCACAAACGCATATCTCCTATGTTGCAGAAAAGATACAGGCTTTGCGGTTTCGCAGTGAAACCTGACCGAATGTGTAGATTCAAATTGAGTTACGAGAATGCAACATCCTAAAGAGTGGCGACCACCCACTTAGTCAGGATTCCTCATATCCATGTTGCACCGATCATGTTTCGGACTTCTCCTGACCTCTACAGCATTGGCCGGTCTTACGGCTGCTGCGGCGGATGCTGCGACACATCGCACTGCGACGCACAAACATGCTTCTGAGGTAGCAAAACCAATCGTTTCGACCGCAGCGCCGAAGCCAATGGCGCCGGCACATGTTGAGGCAAAGCAGGCAGAAGAGGTGGCTGTAACAGGCCGTAGCTCGCGCTCACGGACTCCGGGCGGTGGTCTTCTGGCGCTGGAAACCGCGCCAAAGGCGGTTCAGACGGTCAGTCGGGAATTCATTGCCAAGCAGTCGCCGACAACAAATATTCAGCAGCTGATGATGCTGATGCCAAGTGCGAACGTTTCAAATGCGGATCCATTTGGTGTCTATTCCGGCATGATGACCGTGCGCGGCATGGATCAGACGCAGATCGGATGGCTTCTGGATGGGATGCCTCTGAACGATATTGGCGGTGGTCAGTTCTACGCGAACGAAGTGCTTGAAGCCGAGGACTTGGAATCTGTTTCTCTGGAGCCAGGATCGGTTAATCTGGACAGCCCGACAGTCAATGCGTCCGGCGGCCTGAACAGCGCGATCATGAGCAATCCTTCGCACAAGGCTGGCGGACTGATCGATATTTCCTTCGGTTCTTTTGATACGCATCGTCAGTTCATGCGTCTGAATTCAGGCGATATCGGCAATTCCGGCGTTCGTGCGATGTTTGCATTCAGCCATACCGATGGCAATGTCTGGCGTGGACCCGGTGGATTTGAAAAATTCCACTACGATTTCAAAATGGTCAAGGACTTCGCAAATGGAAGTCATACCGGTTTGACGGTTTCATATAACCATCAGATCAATGACTTCATGGTGAACCCGAATCTTTCCCAGTATCGGACAACGGGTTACAGCACGAATTACGCAGCTGACTGGATTGATCCGAAAACAGGACAGCCGACGACCGCTTATTACAAGCTTCACGTCAATCCATTCCAGAATCTGATTTCGGTTCTGCCGACACATATTGTTATCACGCCGAAGCTGAAGCTCGATGATACCCTTTATTTCTGGTATGGTGTCGGAAACGGCGCGGGTGCGAGCAGCCTGACTCAGGGACAGACCTGGATGGGCAATCAGAAAGAAAATGTCGATCTTGGCGGCAGCCAGGCCTACGTTCTTTCTCCTTCCAACCAGGAACAGTATCGTACCGGCAACACGATCAAGCTGGACTACGATCCGAACAAGCATCATCATCTGACGTTGGGTTGGTGGTACGAATATTCCAATCTTGATCAATATTCTCCTTATGGACAAATCGATCAGGCAACCGGCAAGCCTCTGGATATCTGGGGAACCAAAAACATCCTCACGACGTCCGATGGTCAGCCTTACAGGGCACGTGACTTCCTGACGCTGACGCAGGTCAATATGATTTTCATTGGTGACACAATGAAATATTTCAATGATCGTCTGCGGATCGATGTTGGTTTCAAGGAAGCCATGGTCACACGCCGGACATATGATTATACGCCGGGCACCAACTACAATCGCAACCTGCACACAGCCGAGCCATTGCCGCAGATTGGCATCAGCTGGCAGTTCAATGAACATCATCAGATTTACGTCAATGGTGCGACGAATTTCCGCGTCCCCAGCAATACGTCTCTGGTCGATTACTACAACACATCTGGCAAGCAGACCCAGATTGGTGGATCTTCGAAGCCTGAATATTCGATTTCTGAAGAAATTGGGTACAGATATCACGACAAGTGGATCGCAGCGAGCGTATCGCTCTTCAACTATAACTTCACAAATCGTCAGATTTCCCAGAACTACTATAACGGAACAAACGGGGCATCCTATTCCACGACCATCAATGCGGGCGGACAGACGTCACGCGGCGTTGACGTTCAGGTGGCATCGGCAAAGCCGCTCCTGGGTGGTTTGCGTCCGTATGTCTCGTTTGAATATCTGCACACCAGCATTGATAACAACATTGCTGCGACAGGAACGCTTAACGGACAGACCATTAACGACTACCTGCCGACCAAAGGCAAAAACGCCGTACGCGCGCCGAAATATATGGCTGGCCTCGGCCTTGATTACGATACGGGACGGTGGTTTATCTCTGCTAACCTGAAATATATCGGCAAGCAGTATTCAACATTCATGAATGATAACTCGATCCCGGGTTACATTAACAACTCTGTTAATCTTGGTTATCGTTTCCACGGGTTTGGCTTCCTGAAAGCTCCTCAGATTCAGCTGAACATGACCAACATGACCAATGCAAAGCTGCGTAACGGAGTTTACAGCACTCAGACGAATGCGAATAATGCGAAGGGCATTTATGGCAGCACGATTTCGGGTTCCAGTCCGTCTTATTATCTGCAGCCTCCATTCAGCGCGATCGTGACGGTTTCGTCTTCCTTCTGATCACGAAATTCTGGTTTCTGTATCGACTGATGGCAGGGGGAGGAAGTTTTTCCTCCCCCTGTTTTTATGAAAACCATGTTTCTTGTCATTATCGATCATTCTCTCGATTTTCTCTGAGAGAATGATGAATATCGAAGATGTGGCGGTATGCTCTGGCAGCGCAGTATGTCTTGCGTGTTCTGATTTCAATCCTGCGGTCTGAAGCTGATTCGAAAACCGTCATGTTCTGCTTGGGGATGAGGAAGACGTTATTCTTCCTCCTTTCCCAGCATCCATCGATAGCGACGTTTTTTCAATAATGTCCGCGGATGGTGAAATTAAACGTCCGTGGCTGACCATAAATCATGCCATCATAGAATCCGGCCTGCTGCACGTATCCCTTGTCTGTGAGGTTTGTAATATTTCCTGTAATATCAAGCCAATTCATGACGCGGTATTTCGCCATGAGATTGATGAGTGTATAGCCACCGACTTTCAGATTTGAATTGTCATATTTTCCATTCCCAAGAGGGCGTCCGGGATTGGTTGACCAGTAGGTGCTGGTCTGGCTCGATATGCCGCCACCGATTGTCAGATGCTTGAGGGCACCGGGGAAGGTATAGCTTGTCGTCAGGCGCACAAGATGATGTGGATCCTGTCGATAGCTGAGCCCTTTTTCATGGAGATAGCTGTATCCAAAGAAGATATTCCATCCGGGCAGGATTTCTCCGGAAGCATCAAAATCAATACCTTCGGTTTTTACGCCGTTTATCGACCGATATATTGATTCACCTGTGAGTGTATTGTTTTCACCGGTTGCTTCGGCGACATTGCTTTGTTTGTTCAGATAAAATGCCAGGGAGGTATTCAGACGCTCCTTGAAAAATGATCCCTTCAGTCCTGTTTCGTAACTTTTTCCCATGACCGGATCGAGAGGCTTGTTATTTTCATCTCGCAGGTTGGATTGCGGGGTGAAAACGTTTGTGTAGCTTCCATAGACAGACAGTGTTTTTGTGAAATCATAAACCATTCCGGCATATGGTGTCAGAACTCCATTCTGTCGTCCGGTGCCTGTTGAGCCAGAATAGTGGTTTTGCTTATCATATGTGCCGCTATAGGCTTCATATGTGCTGACACGTCCACCAAGAATCAGGGACAGGCCTTTTGTCAGTATGAAACGCCCGGATGCATAAGCGCCGTAGTTCCGGGTGATATCAACCTCTCGTGCATGTGTGCGATATGTTGAAAAATTGGGATACGAACCGTCCCATGTCTGCCAATTATCGATTGGAAGGCCTGCTGCACGATATTGGCATCCTGAATAGGGGGTGACACCTGCGATATTACAATTTCCAAGAGCATTACTGAATGTATATTGTGTCAGTTTGTCATTGTAGCCATTAAATCCGAATGCAAGCTGATGTTCATGACCAAAAAGGTGGAATGGACCAGAGATATGGACGTCTGCGTTATCGCGGGCGTCTTCATATTCCGAATGCAGGGCATTCAGATAGGCTCCAGTTCCGTCCTGATTCCAGAAACCGGCATAGCCTCCGACATTTCTTGCAGCATTGTTGATTTTCGCTACGCCGAGATTGCTATAGGAGCTGCCTTGCGTCCGCATATAACCGACATTGAGGTGCCATCCGGCACCGAAATTATGATCATAATTTGCGAAAGCTGTGTATTGGTCGCGGGTGGATACGCTCCAGTCGGCAGCAGGGTTGGTTTTTCGTGGAAGGTTCGCCACTGTGCCATCAGCATACCATATGGGCACGTTTGTGCCCCAGGAAGCTCCATTGGTACGATTTCTTTCATACTGAAAACCGAAATTAAGCGTATCATTTGTTGAAATGTCAGCCGTAAAATTGGCAAGAGCACCCAGGCGATTGACGTGCTCCCTTACCCTGAATGTATCTGTATCATCCCATGAGAAAATATATCTACTTCTGATCGTTCCTTTTTTATTCAAAGGTGTATTCAGATCAGCCATCACATGATGTTCGTTCCAGTTGCCAAGACGGAGCATGCCATTTGCTGCAAAATATTTTTCCGGTGATTTGCGCTGGAGATATATGGTGGCAGATGGATCTCCCGTGCCTCCCAACAGACCATTTGCTCCCCGGATGATTTGAACATTTTCGTAAAGATCCATGTTCATGGAAGCGCCAACCCCGCCAAAGCTGGTTGTTCCGTCGATTTGCATGCCATCAATTTTGTAATTCGTGATGTTGAAGCCACGCGCGCGATAGGTGGTTCTTCCTGCATTGTCGCTTTTTTGCGACGTAACTCCGGGAGTCATATTCAGAACATCGTCAAGGCTATTGATCTGCTGATCATCCATGATCTGTCTTGTCACGACTGTGACTGTCTGCGGGGTTTCACGCAGACTCAGGCGCAGTCCTGTGGCTGTACTGCTTTCGTGGGCGGTGTAGCTGCCTTTGTCCCATCTTTGTGAACGAACTTCGATATGTTCATGAGATTTATCAGTTTTTTTGGAAATATCTTTTTCGATTTTCTTATGTTTTTTATGATTCATATGATGCGTTGATATTTTTTTCTCGGGTTCGTTTCTTATGGAAACTTCTGCTGCATGCGCCGAGAGAATTTCATTTGAAAAACAGAAACTGGAGGTCAGTAGCAATGCAATTCTGTAACGCTTTATGGATGGCAAGGGCATACGGACCACCTTTTAATGATAATTATTATTAATTGCGATTAACGGAGGTGGCGTGAAAAGAAAAGTATCATATATGTGACAAAGCATGTCTGAGGCAGGTTGAGGTGCTATTCTGACGATGAATGGTGAGGGATTGACCGAGAGAACGCGTTCAGGGCGTCTTCGGGTTGGTTGAGGAATATTTTGTGGCTGCCTGACGTGCTGCTCGTGTCTGTTGTCTGAAGAACAGGCGAGACTTTCATAATGTCGGACTGCTTTTGTCCTTGATGAATTAATGCTTGTGCATGGACCTGAAATTTGCTCATGCGTGAGCATGTCATCAGATAATCTCCCTTTTTGTGTCGCCGCGCTTTACCATTTCACTTCTTTTCAGGATGTGGCGGCAATTCGCGACAGTTTGCAGACAGCCTGTGATGCGCTTGGCATCCATGGGATTTTGCTGATCGCCCCGGAAGGAATTAACGGGACGATTGCGGGATCTGACAGCGCCATTGAAGAGATTCTCGGTAAAATCATGTCTTTACCGGGCTGCGCAGGAACGGAAGTGAAGTTTTCGCGGGCTGCGGAAATGCCCTTTCTGCGGATGAAAGTCCGCTTGAAACGCGAAATCGTGACGATGGGAGTCGAAGGTCTCGATCCTGTTGAAGGGGTGGGGCATTATGTCAATGCGCAGGACTGGAACGCCCTGATTTCCGATCCTGAGACAATCCTGATCGATACAAGAAATGATTACGAGGTGGCGATTGGCACCTTTCGTGGTGCTCTTGACCCGCAGACACGCTCATTCCGGGAGTTTCCTGAGTGGTTTCGTGCCAGAAGAACAGCGCTCGAATCTGAAGGTAAGACACCCAGGATCGCCATGTTCTGCACGGGGGGGATCCGCTGTGAAAAAGCGACGGCCTTTGTCAGGGCAGAAGGTCTGGATGAAGTCTATCACCTTAAAGGGGGTATTCTTAAATATCTCGAGACTGTTCCCGAAGAGCAGAGTCTCTGGGATGGGGAGTGTTTCGTGTTCGACCGACGTGTCAGTGTCGGTCATGGGCTGAGACAAGGGAGTTATGGCCTGTGCCATGCCTGCCGTTATCCGCTGAGTGCGGAAGATCAGCAGTCTCCGCTTTATCAGGAAGGCGTTTCCTGCCCTCATTGTGCAGATGAGAGGAGTGAGGCGCAGCGTCACAGGGCGGCCTCGCGTGAGTTGCAGATACGGCTGGCCGAACAACGTGGCGAGTGTCATCTCGGTCCCAGGACCACGAAGCAGGACAACTGATCAGTTCCGGCTATCATCGCAGTCGCATCTGGTGCCAGCCGCAGATGGTAGAGGTCATTGAGCAATGAATGAAGCAGTCGAACAGACGTCTGGGGCTCAGGCGTCATTGTGGGTCCGGCTGGCATTGTTCACGGGACCTGCTTTGCTCGACAGCGTCGCGCAGTCTGCTTCCGGCACGATAGGCACCGTATGGCTGGGGCATCTGATGGGGCCTTATGCGCTGGGTGCGGCGACTTCCTTTTACCCCTTCCTGCTGCTGACGATTGCCTGTTCTATTGGCCTTGCCAACGGGGCGGCGATTATTACGGGTCAGCATTATGGAGCCGGAGCACTGGATCGGGCGCGGGATACAATGTCCGCAGGTCTTGTGATGGCGTTGCTGGCCGGGATTCTGACGCTTGTGCTGGGTGTGCCTGTAACTGCTCCGCTGCTGCGCTTTTTCCATACGCCAGACGCATTGTTGAGTGATGCAATGGCTTATGGCCGCCTGATGCTTTGCTGCGTTCCTTTGTTGATGCTGAGAATTGTTCTGGCCAATGAACTGCGAAGCATCGGGAATAGTCGTATTCCCCTGTTGATGACGCTTGCTGAGATTCCGCTGATTGCTGCGTCGGCTCCCCTGCTGATCAGTGGGACCTTTCTCACGCCGGCTTTTGGAATCAGGGGTGCGGTTCTCGCAACAGGGCTGGGCTGGGGCGTGCCGTTCTTTTCTGTTTTGTCCTGGATGCTGATTTCCCGGCATCCTCTGGCACCACATGCCGGTCTTCGCAAAACACTTGAAGTAACGAGGGTTTTGTTGCTTCCGGTCTTGCGGCTTGGCATTCCTTCCATGGCGGAAGTGTCTGCCATGGCGCTGGCTGAAGCCGTGCTGATCGGACGGATCAATCGCTTTGGTCCGGATATGACGGCGGCTTATGGCATTTTCACGCAGACGCTGACTTACGTTGATTTTCCCGGCATGACCATTGGCATGACGGTCTCTGTGTTCTGCGCACAGGCGATCGGGGCGCAGCGGCGGGATGAGGTATTTCGCGTGATCAGATGTGGTCTGGTCATGGCGTTGCTTGTGACCGGGATTTTGTCCCTGTTGGTCTCCGTCGGCGGGAACTGGGTGGCGCGGATGTTCACGCAGGATGTCGCGGTTATCGGGTTGGCAGTGCATGCTTTCCGGGTCGTGCTCTGGAGCTCGATATTCATGGCTTTGGCTGGTGTGCTGAATGCCGCCATGCGTGCGAGCGGCAATGTCGTTATCCCGATGGGGATTCTGCTGCTTGCTATTTTCTGTATCGAGCTTCCTGTCGGTTATATGGCTGCCGACAGATTTGGGGCGCCGGGTGTCTGGTTTGGCTATCCAGCCAGTTTTATGTCCATTTTTGTTCTGAGCGGTCTTTATTATGCCCTGTTCTGGCGGCACAAGCCGCTGGATCCATTGCATGGAAGGGAGCTCCGTTCAGATGTCTGAGCTTCCTGCCGGAGATGGATTAAACCGGACATAAGTCCTTTTGCGTTGTCAGAACCTGTGGACTGGGAAGCGGGCCGGGGGTTAACAATGATCTGAAGAGATGACGGATTGTCTTGAGCCGTCAGCGCAGAGAAGGAAGGTCTTCCGCTGTGGTGCCTTATGAGGTGGTTGATCCGTTTGAGCGGCCAGAAGATAAACGCCGCCGTAGATGGTTTCAGGTTCTTTTGCCGATTACGACAGTTCTTCTTATCCTGCTGTCGATTGCCGGGATCGGCTGGCATTCATGGAAGACCACGCAGCAGGGGACATTTGAGCTGACACGCCGACTGCTGGATATGGTCCAGAAATATGTTGTGCAGGATGTCGAAGAATATCTGGGATCAGCAACCATTGGGGCCTATTTTGCACGGGACTTCCTTGCGCATGCGGCGCCAGATGCGCTGAAGCAGGATTTTGACGATTATGGTTCGTCAATGTTGCGTCTGGTTCCGCAACTCCAGTCATTTTACGTTGCCGGTGAAGATGGTTCATTCATGCTGATCGAGCGTGATCCGAATGGCGACGGGATGGAATATACGACCCTGACGGTCAAGGATGGAGCCGGTATTTTCCATCATGATTTTTATGACGCTTCCGGCAAGTTCCTGCGTTCTGAGGAAAATCCCTCCGATGGTTATGATCCCCGCAAACGTAGCTGGTTTCATGATGCGATGCAGGTCAATGGGCTGACATGGAGCGCTCCGACGCTTTATGAGGCGACAAAGCATCTGGTGATCACGAGTTCTGCTGCATTTACGGGAAGAGATGGAATGCAGCGTGTTTTTGCGGTTAATACTTCCCTTGATCAGCTCAGCAGTTTCCTGACAAAGTTGCATGTGAGTCAGGGAAGTCGTGCTGTCATCGTTGATGAGCATGGTCACATTATCGCAGCCCCGGAATTTGATCGCCTCGAAGAGAAGTCAGGAGGAGATCCATCAAGGATGACCCTGCAGCTTTTCGGTGATGAGAAATTCGTCAAAATGTATGATCATTACAGGGTGAATGGAAAAGGAACGTGGCATTTCACTGCAGGAAAGGATAAAAAGGGTTATATAGGGATAAGTCAGCCTTTGCCGCAGACAGCGGGTTGGATACTGCTGATTTCGTCTCCTGAGTCTGATTTCGCAGGATTCATCCGGCGGAATGGACGTCAGAGTTTGATGTTCGCGATGATCGTTGTTTTTCTGGCGACGATTCTTGCCGGACTTCTGGCTGCACAGAGCAGAAAAACTGAGCGCGCACGGCGTAAGATCACGCGTATGACAGAGCAGGATCAGATGGAAAGCATAGCGTTGCAGGCTGTCGCCAGCACGCGTGATCTGTTTGATACTTCATCGGGCGCTTTTGTTCTGACTGAACAACTGGCTACAGTGGCGCAGGCGCGACGTTGTGCAGTCTGGCAGTTTCTCAAGAAAAACACTGTTCTGGTCTGTGATGATATTTATGACAGCACACTTGATTCTCATTCGGGCGGTTCGGAACTGACTGTTTCCGATTGCAAGGCATTTTTCGAACTGGTGAGTTCAGGTGTTTCTGCTGAAATCGTTTCAGCTGCGGCAGATGAACGAACGCGCAGTTTTGAACGGCTAGTGATGCGTGAAGCGCGTACATCGCGGCTTCTGGTCTGTCCCGTTGTGGGAGGAGATGGCGTACTGGGGGTCATTACGATTGAGGATTCCGCAGCAGATCATGATCTTGAATCTTTCATCGGAATGATGGCCGCGATTGTGGCGATGCGCTTTGATCATGTAAAAGAGGAAGCATCGACGGAGCCCGGTGAGAAACAGGATCTTCTGACATCCGGGCCACATCATCCCGTCCGGTTCGAGGATGATTTCCTTGGGGCGCGTAATGCATCCGAGATACAGGAAGCAGCCTGCCTGTATAAGGAAGTTGCGGTGATGGTGATTTCTTTCACTGATCCGTTCATGGAAAGCTCCGCCAATCCTGATACAGTCCTTGCTCTGATCAACAGAATTGCATGTGCGGGACAGGATATAGCCCGACAACATGATCTGTTTTCCATCAAGTTGGCAGGGCATCGTCTGATCTGTGTGGCAGGATGTTCAGGCAAAGCGGAGCCAGATGCGATTATCCGGATTGCCGAAGCTGCACTTGCCTTTCGTGAGGCCTGTGTTGCTGTTCTGGCAGAGGCGAATATTGAGCCGATTTTCAGTATCGGAATTGATTTCGGGCCTGCATTTGGTGGCGAATTGGGCAAAGACCCTACAATTTTCAATCTGTGGGGAGAGACGGTCACATTTGCTGAATTGATGGCGCAAGACGCTGCGGATGTCGGCACGATCGAGGTGAGCGAGCCGGTCTATATGGCGTTGCGTGATCGTTATCTGTTCCGGAGCCGGGGAGCTTTTTATACACCTCGTTCTGGAGCCGGGCAGATTTATGTGCTGGTGACACGCCGGTGACAGGAGCGCAAATTCCTTCACCCGAACAGGGGCGCAATATTTCCGCGCCGCCGGATACGCCGTCAGCAGGTTCTACAACTTTATATGGGAATATCTGGCTTTCCATTCGACGGTTTCTGGCCACTCTTGGACGACACACGAGATCCTTGCTGCATTTTACGCTTGTGATGATGGGTGCAGGCTGGGGGGTGGTGCGTGAAAGTTGCCGGAAGGATACGTGGCGACGGACTGTGCGTTATGAATTTCGGAGGACATTATCGGATGTCGCCGGACGTGGGTTGCTCAGTGCGCTGGTCACGGGCGTTCTGGCGGGAATTGCCGTCGTTTCCCAGGCGATTTACTGGCTTGGTCTGGCCGGAATGGAGGAAATGACCGGATCAGTACTTGTCACTGTGGTGGTTCGTGAGATTACGCCGATTCTGGTCGGAATTCTCATGCTCGGTCGCAATGGCATGCTGACTTTCACCGCGCTTGGACTCCAGACCACGGAAGGGCAGACACGGGCAATGATTGCTGAAGGTCTGGACCCTTTTCTGCTGATCGTCGTTCCTCGGACCCTTGCTTATACTGTAGCCAGTTTCACACTTGGGATTTTCTGTTCTGTCGCAGCATTGCTGACAGGCTATATCATCAGTCGTGTCACGGGTGTTGTTTCGCATTCATTGTTGTCTTTCCTTTATGATGTTGTGACGGCAATGACACCGGCGGATTATCTCCTGATTCCCCTGAAATTCGTGGTCGAAGGTTTTTTCGTTGGCCTTGGATGCACGGTTGGGGGGCTGACGGTGACACCGGAGGATACGATACAGACAATGATGCCGCGTGGCTTCGGACGAGGGATGCTGTTTGTTATGGCGGTCAGTGTTCTTTTCAGTCTGAGTTTTTAAGGGGAGGAGACTGATCCGAATGTTGGCTGGCTCTGTCCTCGAACTTGATCATGCCTGTCCGGATACGGACATTGGAAATCTGATGCCTGTTCCTTTTACCGCCCGTGTGGCGTCAGGTGATTGCATCATGATTGAATGTCGCCGCTCGGTGCAGGCCAGCGCCTTCAGCGATTTCTGTTCCGGCATGATTCCGCTGTCAGCGGGGGCCGTGCGTTTCATGGGGCTGGATTGGTCAGAACTTGGATCTCGTCAGATGGATGCGCTGCGCGGCCGGATCGGGCGTGTGGCTTTGTCAGGATACTGGCCAGAGCAGTTGGGGGTCCAGATTTCCATCATGATGCGTGGACTGCATCATACGACACGTTCGATTGATGATATTTCAGCAGAAGCCTTGCGGTTGGCAATTCGTTTTGGGTTGCCCGGATTGCCGATAGATCCACCTTATCGTCTGGATCGCATGGATCTGATCCGTGCAGCTTGTGTGAGAGCATTTCTCGGTAGTCCGGGACTGGTTCTGATCGAGGATTTTTTCACGGCTGCCAATCCCGTTCTTCTTCCTCCGTTATTGCACAGTATTGAAGAAATCCGGCAGCACGGTTCTGCTGTTCTCTGGTTTGTCAGCAATGCTTCCTCACATGATGATTACAGGCTGATCCGGAATGGTTTATGGCATCTGTCAGATGATGGATTGGTGACGGGATGAGGGGAAGCTGATGTTTCAGGTAAGATTCCGCCAGCAGGCAGGCTCATTGATCCGTCTGCGTTACGCCGATGAATGGATCGGTGTCCTTGTCCTGATCAGCATTGCACTGTTTGTCGGTGCTGTCATTGAGGCGGGTGTGCTGAGCGATTGGCTGAGTCCACCGATCCGCTTGAATGTCGTATTGCCGAAAACCGGGGTAGGGGGGCTTACAACCGGAGCAGATGTGCAGATTCTTGGCGCCCATGCTGGCACCGTGCGTCGGATAAAACTGAATCCTTCCGGAGATATGTATGCGATTGTCGATCTGGATCCTCAGGTCGAGCCTTTCATTCGTCGCGACAGCCGGGCCGTGATACGCAAGCAGTTTGTCGTTGCTGGCGCCAGCTACCTCGATCTGACACGTGGGTATGGCGAACCGATGGACTGGAGCTATGCCGTTGTGGATGCTTCTCCGGAGGCCAATCCGATTGATACAATCACTAAGACTTTTCAGGATATTCATGATGAAATCCTGCCGATGCTTGCCAATGCACGTGATCTGACGGCCCAGTTGGATGGCATGGCGAAAGATATTCGTGCGGGCAAAGGATCTGTAGGACAAATTCTTACGGATGATCGTCTGATCCGTCAGACGGAAGAGACTATTGCAGGATTGCACGATGTTATTCAGCGTCTGGAGCCGATAGAAAAACAGGTTGGAAGCGTTCTGGGCAAAGCTGATGTAACAATGGGGAATATGAGTGCTGCAACAGGAGATTTGAGGAAAGCTTCTCCAAGGCTTTCATCTGTGATGAAAAGCACGGACGAAAGTCTCAAGGAGCTTCCTGCGCTTCTGACGCAGGCTCGCGCTTCGATGTATTCATTGCAAAAACTTATGACCCAGTTGAGGGGCCTCTGGATTCTGGGTGGCAGTTCGACGAGTGATGCGGGAAAGCGCCTGCCGGCAGATGCGGTGCAGCCATGATAATCGATACATTGGCAAAATTTCGGGTTGTTTTATGCCTGCTATCATTGGTGATGGTTACATCCTGTGGTGGGAAGGTGAAAATACAGGAAACAGGTCTTGATGCTTGGAATCAGGCAATGGATTCTGGTCATGATGCCGTTATATTGCGACGTTATAGTGTTGCTGAAACAAATTATCAGGAAGCCCTGCGTATCGCCATTTTGCGCAATGATGCTAGGCGCATTGGAGAAGCCGGCTACAATCTTGCTGTTGTTGAGCTTTCCGGAGGATATCCGGACAAGGCGCTGAAGCAGATTAACCAGACCGAAGCATTGTTGAGTATTCGTTCCGATCATTCCATGGAGCGTGAGCTTGGTTTGGTGAAGGCTGCAGCTTTTTATCGTCTGGGGCAGGATCAGTCTGCCTTGAAAACGGCATTGCCTTTTGCATCTGCGCGCGATCCGGTCGGCCAGCATGCCTGTCTTGTTGCAGGTCTTGCTGCTTTTCGGTTGGGTGATATGACGTCCCTGGAACATGTTTCAAAAATTCTTGCCGAAGTAAAACGTGCTCCAAGTGACATGTTGCTTGCAGACAGAATGGAATTACTGGCTTTGGAAAAATTGCGCACGGATGCTGTTGATGCGTTGCATCTGGCAGAACGTGTTGCTGATCTACGACGTAAATATGGTGATTTCAGAGGAATGGAGCGGGCATTGCGTCTTGCCGCATCTGCTGCAGATCTGGCGGGACAAGGGGCAATGGCCCAATCCCTGAAGGATCAGGCGGAGCAGAGTTTGAAAGCGGACAAGGAAGGAACGCCGGAGGCCGGTGTTTCAGAAGAATTGTGAAAATTACTGTGAGTAAGGAATGAAATTCATGCTGAAGATATTCCGTGCAGGAACGTTACTTGGAGGAATGTGTCTCCTGTTGACGCTGGCGGCATGTGATGACGGAACGCCCGAGCCGCATCGTCTGCACACGAAGCATCATCATGGCAAGCATGAACCGCCCTGGTATAAGGTTCCGGAATGATTGTTGCCCTGCTGGGAAGGGAATTCCGCAATATGTAAACTGCGGTTACGTCCCTGCTTCTTGGCTTCGTAGAGAGCGCTGTCAGCATCATGCAGGAGTGACTGGAGAGAGTCCTGACCAACATGATGTTGATGCGAAACTCCGATGCTGATTGTGACCTGCAGTTTGATGCTGTCTTTTGGCTTTATTTCAAGCTCTGACACTTTCCGGCACAGCATATCCGAGAGCTGTATTGTAGCGTCAAGGCTTAGATTGAAAAGCGTTACAGCAAACTCTTCTCCCCCCAACCGACCGACCAATGCGTTATGTGGCAAGTGTTTCATCAGGGTTTCCGAGACGACGACCAAAGCCGTATCACCTGCAAGATGACCATATCGGTCGTTGATGTCCTTGAATTTGTCGAGATCGACCATCAAAACGGACATTCCCTGAAAATCATTGGGTAATACTCGATTTATCAGGGCTTCCGTGCGCTCGATATAGGCGCGCCGTGTCAGAGTATTTGTCAGGCTGTCATGCATTGCCATTTTATTGAGACGGGCAATGAGATTTTTCTGATTATTCATGACAACAGAAAGCATCTGAGGGCCGAGAAGCAGGAGAGTCAGACCGAACCGAAAAGAAGATTCTGCACATATGCTGCTTTTGAGGTGTAGCATTGTAAGGAAATGCAGATTCCAGATGGCTATGGCGCTTTCGTTAAAAAGAAAAAGAATCAGTGACATGGAAAACCAAGAATAGCTCAACGCACACCACATGAGTGCTGGAATGGGAGCTATGATGAATCCTGGGGACGGAATGTAGATGGCCAGATATGATGAGAGCAAAAGGCTGATAATCGGGCAGAGTTTTTGAAGTGAGTTTTTAAGTATATTTATCGATGAATATTTTATTTTATCATTATTATTCAAATTGTAGAAAGCGATTCCAATTGGGAAAAGTATTAAATATCGATTGAGTTCAGAGGTAAACCACAAGCTAAAACTAGTGTAGAATCTATGCGCAGACGTTGGCATTATGATTGCAGAGCCAAAGATAGCGGCGACTGCAGATGAGAGTGAACAGATAAGCAGAAGACGCAGTATTAACGTCGGATGGTCCATGTTTTTCTGTGGAAAACCTGATTTTCTGAATAAAATATATGCAGTCAGGATGCCACTGAAATTGGCGAATGTCAGGCCGAATACTTTTATAATTGGATCATGAATAATGATTTCAACGAGAATTTCTGCAAGAATGGCTGTTATCAGGCATGGAAGTGTCCTGAATATTGGGAAAAAGAGAAACATCCATAACTGCATGACATTGGTTGGCCATAGAGCAGCCAGATGTCCCGCATGACGGGACAAAACGCCCAGAGTAGATGCGAAGAATGTCACCAGACCAATAAGGGCGGGTGGGAATAAATATTTCCGGGCGAATGATGAGGTCATGGATGGTTTACGGCATCTCGAGCAATATAGAGGCGCTGATCAGGAGGTCATAAATTGATAATGTGGCATAAGGAAAGCGATGAGCCATAATTCTTGCAGCCTTGCGTTGTTACGGACGGCAGACGGAATTGGCTGCGTGCAACTTTGCACTGAATATCTAGGGTAATTTTGTCAGAATATAGTTAAAATTAAGATAATTTTTCCGTTATTGGGCCGCCGTGCAATAAAACGTTTCATACATTTTATTGATATATAAAAATTTTCGGCTTTTCTACATTAGTTCGAGAATACAATTGTCTTATTTCTGGTCATAATTGCGCGTTGCTCAACAAAATAACGAACTGCCCGGGCAAGCACGCGCCTTTCAATGTCCCGACCTTTGCGGATCAGGTCATCCGGTGTGTCCGCATGTGAGATTCTTTCGACATCCTGTTCGATGATGGGGCCTTCATCCAGATCGCTCGTCACGAAATGTGCCGTGGCTCCGATCAGTTTGACGCCGCGTGCGAAAGCCTGATGGTAGGGACGAGCGCCTTTGAAGCCGGGAAGAAATGAGTGATGGATGTTGATGCAGCGACCGGAAAGTTGTGCCGCCATGGTGTTTGATAAAATCTGCATATAGCGTGCAAGAACCACCAGATCTGCTTCAGTGCTGTGGACCAGTTGCAGGATGGCGGCTTCCTGTTCTGCGCGGTTTGCTGATGATACGGGAAGGTGGTGGAAGGGAATCTCACCGAAATCGATGCCGCGATAGATTTCTTTGGGATGATTGGAAATGATACCGACGGGCTCGATCGCGAGTTCTCCGATCCTCCAGCGATAGAGAAGATCGACAAGGCAGTGATCGAATTTAGAGACGAGAAGGAGTGTCCGCAGCGGTCGCTGCGCATCCCGCAAGGCCCAGTTCATCTCCAGATCTCTGGCCAGTTCGGTGATGTTCGCGTGTAATTCTGATCGATCTGCAAGACCGTCGGTGTTGAAGGCGACCCGCATGAAGAACAGCCCGCTTTCCATATCGTCGAATTGCTGTGCTTCGGTAATATTGTAACCGAGGCTGAAGAGCATCTGTCCGATCGCGGCCACGATACCGGGGCGGTTGACGCAGGATAGGGTCAGTATGAAGGAGGGCGTTGTCGTATTCATGCTCTCTATTCGTAGAGCGAACTGGCATGAACAGGCAAGACGATGCGGGCCAGCAGGGTGAAAAGGTCAGAAACCCATCAACCAGATCATTGACGCGGATATTCAGAATTCAGCGACAGACGCGGCGACTGCCATCGGCTGCGATATAGGTCAGGGTGGAACTGTCGAAGCAGGCATTAAGGGTGCAACTATTCCCGACCTGAAGGGGAGCTGAGTAATTCGCGCTCGACATGGCGGCTGCTTCACGAGCGGCTGCACCACATAGCGGTGTGTCCTGTGGAGCGGATGGATCGTTGGTCAGTTTTTTATCTGAAACCGAGGCTGTTTCGGAGACGGTGCCGGGGGCAAAATCCTGGGGTGGAATTCTTCCCTGTGTCGCAGTGTCTTGTGATGAAGGTGCCGCACATCCTGCCGGGATAAGGGCGGCAACGGCCAAAAGCAGAAAAACTCTGGAAAAACCACGGTCTGAAAACATCCGCATGCTCCACTCCGTCTGGAAACAGGTTTTCTGCTCGAAGCCGGTCAGGATCTGCTCGTGAAAGCAGTCTGACCGGTTGGCAAGATTGATCAGGCGTTGCCGACTGTCTGGGGGAACTGCTCAGCGCGTTTTGCCTGCCACAGAGCGACAAAATCGATCGGCTGCAGCACCACAGGCGGGAAGCCGCCGTCACGGGTGATGTCACCAAGGATATTGCGCGCATATGGGAAGATCAGACGCGGAACTTCAACCAGAAGCAGCGGCTCTGCCAGTTCCTCGGGCGCATCGCCCAGAGTGACGACCGCAGCGTAGGTCAGTTCGGCGATGAAGACTTTGCGTCCGAGCGGTCCACCTTCTGACTGGGCGGGCTC
Organism: Drosophila lacertosa; assembly: GCA_004143845.1. Lineage (NCBI taxonomy): Eukaryota > Metazoa > Arthropoda > Insecta > Diptera > Drosophilidae > Drosophila > Drosophila lacertosa. The sequence continues at coordinate 185,713 of SCDZ01000004.1, read as the reverse complement.
ATCCGCTTCACAGCGGATCGTCAGCGCAACCTCGAAAACCGGCTGATTTTCCTGCAGACGATTGGCCTGAACGTCAATGTTCACCGAGATCTGCGGAGTCGTTTTCAGCGTGGCGAAGATTTCCGCACCTGAGGGAACCTCAAAAGAGAGGTCTTTGGTGTATTGGAGATTTACGCTCAGCGGCAGAGCAGGAGGAACTGGAGCGTTAGCGGGGCTTGCTGTGTCGGACATGAGTAAGAGGCGATCCCGGTTCAAGAGGAAGGAATATCCGTGTTTTCGCGGGTAGCATGGCCATGGCGTCACGCCAAGTCATCACGCCGCGTCAGGTGGGAGGTTCCCTTGGAAAGAAGGCATTTCAAGCCATTGGGCATTTTCCATGCTTTCTCCGGTCAGGGCAAAGAGAAAACCCCAATGGGAAACGACCAGAGTATCCTTGTGGTCATTCAGAGAGTCCATTTCCTTCCGAAAGAGCTCTGCGCGCTGGTCGACGGCGGCCTCAGGTTCGATTCCTTGTGTCCACCAAGTTTCTTCAAGCTGCGTGAAGTCGATGTCTGGCCATTGAGATGCCAGCAGGGACGGGGGTGATCCCACGTCACAGGAAAATGCAGCACGTTCGCGGACCAGCGGGTGTATTTCAGGAAGGAGGCCGCGCGCCTTGCAGAGAGGGTAAGCCGTTTGCAGCGTGCGGGTGAAGGGCGACACGATCACCCGGCTGAAATGATAATCCTTCAATGCCGTGACCAGATTCTCTGCCTGCTGCTTTCCATGAAGGGACAAGGGAGGATCCGGGATGCCCGGGTCGCGGCGTGTCGCGCTGAAAAGACGATTGAACTCACTTTGACAGTGACGGAGAACGATCATGTGGTGGTCCGGCATAATGTGGTTTCAATGTTCTTAAAGCATGAATCCGGTGTTGCGGTGGAAATGATCATTGGTAAATTCGGGCCCGATACTGAAACAGGGGGTTGCGTCGATGCACCTGATGCTGTCAGGAGTATCTGAATCAGGGCTTGTGTTCTGAAATGTCCAGTTCTGCGGGATGATCGACGATGGATTTTTCTGGCCGTTTCCCGGTCGATCTTGTTCTTTTTGCACTGATCGCGGTGTTCCTTGTTCTGCGTTTGCGCAGTGTGCTCGGTCGAAAGGTTGGCTTTCAACCCGGCATGACACGGTCGGTGCCCGCACCAGAGGCGCCAGGGCCTGTTGTGGAAGCGCAGGCTGAACCTGTGAAAAATGCAGTATTCGATATCCCAGCTCCGAATACACGTCTGGGACAGATATTATCTTCATTGGTCGGGCTTGATGCCAGCTTCGTGCCGCAGCAGTTTCTGATCGGTGTCGAGGGGGCATTTCGTCAGGTTGTCACTGCTTTTGCTGCCGGTGATCGAAGCACCCTGCAGGCGCGTCTGACGCCTGAAGCCTTCGCTGCTTTTGATTCAGCGATCACATCCCGTGAACAGGCGGGCGAAACACAGCGGAGTGAAATTCGCGCCGTTCATACGCTGGCGATTCAGGATGTGCGTCAGAAATCGCTTGAGGCGGGAACGGCTGTCGAGATTGATGTCCGTATCGTGTCCGACCAGATCAGCATGACGCTGGACAAGGACGGGCAGCCTTCTGCCGGCACGGATGCCGTGACGGAATTTTCCGATCTGTGGACTTTCGTTCGTCTGTTTTCCGGTTCGGGCAATTCAGCCTGGCGTCTTGCTGCTGCCCGCAGTGCTTGATCCTGCTATCGTTGTCATCATGCTATCGTCTGGCAAGGTGACAGTGATTCCCGGAGTGTCATGACCTCTCCCTCCGTGCCGCGTACACGTCGTTACCGTTCGGGCAGACATCAGATCGTGCATGGCGATTGCCTGCGCGTGATGCGTCGTATGCCAGCTGATTCCGTTGATGTTGTGATCACTTCGCCGCCTTATAATATCGGTCTGGCCTATGATACCTATCGGGATCGGCTGCCTGAAGAGGTTTATCTCGACTGGATGGAAGAGGTGTGCGCGCTGGTCCGTCGTGTTTTGCGGCCCGGGGGGTCTTTTTTTCTAAATATTGCCGGCACTTCCGCGCAACCATGGCTGCCATTCGAACTGGCGATCCGTTTGCGCTCTCTGTTCGTGCTGCAAAACCATATTTCCTGGGTCAAATCGATCACAGTCGGTGGAGACACGATCGGTCACTTCAAGCCAGTGAACAGTCAGCGTTTCCTGAACCGCAATCACGAACATATTTTTCATCTGACCCATCACGGGGACGTCAAGCTCGACAGAATTGGTGCCGGCGTTCCCTATAAGGATAAAAGCAACATTTCACGGCGCGGTCATACGCAGGACCGACGTTGCCGTGGGGATACGTGGTTCATCCCTTATGAAACCGTGCGCGACAAGGGACAGAAATATCATCACCCGGGCATATTTCCGGTCGCCTTGCCTGAGCTTTGTCTGCAACTTCATGGTGAAGATGCCGTCGATGTCCTTGATCCATTCATGGGCACGGGAACAACTCTCGTGGCAGCCGAGCGGTTGGGGCTGTCAGCAATCGGGATCGATCTTGATCCGCAATATATCGCGATTGCACGTTCCCGCCTTGCTGAAGAACGATAGATCGATATTCGCGTGGGGATAATCGACCCGTTCGATTGTTTCCATGCATTTAATTACTTTGATCAATAGTTCCAATCGGTTGTATTAACAAGCAAGAGCAGGTCGATATGACCGGGTGTGTGTGGAGATTCAATCAGTGTTGAGACGTATTGTTCTGGGTATGATTGGTGCGGGAATCTTGGTTTATGGCGGGACAGTCGCCTGGCTGACCCGCTTTGATCATGAAGGACAGCCACGACTTAGTGCAGAAGGGGAAGTCGACCCACAGACCAAGGCTGCTTTCGCCGTAATGGCGGAGGCACGTTGCGATTACTGTCATGCAAAAGGCACTTCCTTGCCTTTCTATTTCAACCTGCCAGTGGCGAAGCAGATCATGCAGCGTGATCTGACGCAGGGGTTGAGGCATTTCCGGATCGAGCCAGTGTTCGATGCAATGCAGCAAGGTAAGGCGCCGACGCAGGAGCAACTGTCACGCATTGAAGAAGTCATCCGGCAGAACCGGATGCCGCCCATGCAATATCTGGCTCTTCACTGGCATGCTCATCTTTCAGAAGCCCAGCGGCAGACCGTTCTTGACTGGATCAACACGACGCGGGCCAAAAACTGGGCCAGCCCTGATGTTGCTGAGGCATTCCGGTCGGAACCGATCCAGCCATTGCCGGAGAGTGTGCCGGTCAATGCGGAAAAGGTGGCCTTGGGGCAGCGCCTGTTTTTTGACAAGCATCTGTCGGGTAACGACACACTCAACTGTGCGAGTTGTCATGACCTGAATAAAGGTGGCGTCGATAATCTGGTTACGGCCACAGGGATCAATGGGCAAAAGGGACCGATCAACGTCCCGACTGTTTATAATTCAGTCTTCAACGTGAAGCAGTTCTGGGATGGGCGTGCCAATGATCTGGCGGATCAGGCGGCGGGTCCTGTGATGAACCCTCTGGAAATGGGATCGCATGACTGGGGACAGGTTGCGCATAAACTGGCGCAGAACCCGGAATATGTTGAATCCTTTGGCCAGATTTATCCGGGGCAGGATATCGGCAAGGACACGATCACGGATGCCATCGCTGAATATGAAAAAACACTGATTACTCCGGACAGCAGGTTCGATCTGTATCTGAAGGGCGATAAATCGGCGATCACGGCTCAGGAAAAGCGGGGGTATGAACTTTTCCGCAGCATCGGGTGCGCCAGCTGTCATAATGGTCCCGCCGTTGGTGGAGGGGCATTTGAGGTCATGGGGCTTGAAGGCGACTATTTCGGTCATCGTGGAGGCTCGCTCACCGACGCGGACAAGGGTCGTTTTGCAGAAACAAATGATCCGCTGGACCAGCACCGCTTCAAGGTTCCTCTTCTGCGCAATGTTGAGTTGACTGGCCCCTGGTTCCACGATGGAAGCGTAAAGACCTTAAAGGAAGCTGTTCGTCAGATGGCGATTTATCAGACGCCGGACAAGACGATTTCTGATAAAGATGTCGATGATATTACTGCGTTTCTCAGAACACTGACGGGACGTTATCAGGGCAGGAGTCTGGTGCCGGCGAAAGAAAACGTCGCGAACTGACGGGAGAAAACGGGGAGCAGTATGGCGCGGCGTCCAATCGGGGAAGAAGAGAAGGCTTTATGGTTGCAGGCCATGCGTGGCGTGCAGCCTTTGAAAGCCTCTGTCAATCCCGCTCCCTTGGTTTCAGTCAGACCGAAAACACTTCGTTCATCTGAGTGTGCCACGCCGCAGGTGTCCCCTCAGCCTTCCAAAAAACGCGGACAGGATCCTCTTGGTGATGGCTTGCCACGGATTGAGCTTTCTTTCTTCTCTTCTGATTTGTCAGTCGGTGAGGCTGGGCAGAAAAAATATTTTGCTGGGAAAGTCAGAAAGGGCCGAGGCGTTTCAGGCAATATGCTTCCTTCGGACCATCTGACGGGGGATCTTTCCGCCGGGCAGCATGGGCACGAGTTTACGCGCCGTCCTGAGCGTCGTCTCGATTTGCATGGAATGGTTGCTCAGGCAGCTTTTTTGCGTCTGCATGGATTTCTGGCGAGCGCCAGCATGGATGGCGTTCGCTGCGTTGAAATCATCACGGGTCTGGGGAGCAGTCAGGAAGGCGGTATTCTGCGACGAGAGCTGCCGTTATGGCTCGATCATCCAGATTTACGGCGGTTGATTGTTGCCGCCGGTTATGCGCACCCCGGCAATCAGGGTGCAGTTCGTCTGACGCTCAGACGCGCACGTTGAGGTGCGTCGGAGGCCCTCATGATGCAAGAGATCATCATGAGGGCGTTTGACGTGAGAACGGGAATTACTTCCCGCTCATGATCCGGTCGATCAGTTCACCGACTGTCGGGATAAACCCGTTTGCATAAAACGGGTCAGTCGCAAAACGCCATGCGTTTGTGCCGCCAAACATCAGATTATTATCAACAATCTGATCCTGATCCGCTCCATCAGCATGCGAAATGGCCTGAAGGGTTTTCTGGATGCAGAAAGAGCGTGGATCGGCCTTGTGGCCATTGGTGTAACCTGGGCCCCTCTGGCTCCAGTTGGAAAAGCGGCATTCAGAGAGGCAGCCCATGCAGGCAGCCTGATCAGCATTGATTTCGCGAGCCTTGTCAGGCGTTACAAAGATCAATGTTGAATCCGGAGTGCGAAGTGCTTCAGTAAAACCCTGCGCTTCCCATGCTCTGATGCGTTCCAGATCGGCATCTGCGACAAAAACTTCGCGTTTGCGGGCGCCGACACCATAAGAGGCTGTGTGTTCCCCGATAGCTTCAAGAGAGAAGGGAACCTGATGTTCCAGTCTCTGACGCAATTCCTGGATAAAGCTGTTATTGACGGCTGAGGAATAGAAGCCGGTAGGAGAGAAGCGGTTCAGGTAGACGTCCCCTTTTTTCAGGGTCATCAACCGGCGTTTCCATCCTTCGGGGATCGGGCTTTCCTGTGTCAGGAGCGGACGTGTGCCAAACTGGAACATGACTGGCCCCAGTTCCGGATTGCCGATCCAGTCTTCCCATTCTTCCAGACACCAGACACCGCCAGCCATGATGATGGGTGTATTGTCCAGTCCGAAGCTGCGCATCAATTTGCGAAGTGCTGCAACCCGGGGATAGGGATCTTCGGGCGCAAGCGGGTTTTCCGTGTTGGAAAGACCGTTATGTCCTCCGGCTCTCCATGGATCTTCATAGACGACGCCGCCAAGCAGATCGGCTGTCTTGTGATAGGAGCGCTTCCACAAGGCGTTGAAGGCGCGTGCGGAGGAAACGATCGGGAAGTATTCAATGCCAAATTTGGTCGCGATCTCTGACAGGCGATAGGGCATGCCCGCACCGCATGTCAGGCCGTTAATCATCCCTTTCGTGCCTTCAAGGACACCTTCGATGATTTGCTCTGCGCCGCCCATTTCCCACAGGATATTGGCGTGGATGCGCCCTTTGCCGCCTGAGATCTCGTGGGCGATCCGGGTCTGTGCGATGCCGCCACGGATGGCGTAATCGATCAGTTCATCATGTTTTTCGCGGCGGGTGCGGCCATGATAGACCTGCGGAACGGGCTGACCATCGGCGTCATAGCTGTCCGCATTGACGATCGAAACAGTTCCGGCGCCTCCGGCCGCGGCCCACGCCCCGGCGGAGACTCCTGTTGAGATAGAAATACCCTTACCGCCTTCAATAAGCGGCAAAATTTCCTGTGTGCCGATACGAACTGCGTTGATCGCCTTCATAGTGTGGCCAATACCATCTCTGTATCCTGTCAGTTGTTTTAGCCAACCGCGCAGGATGTATCAGTTTAATTCATTGTAACCGAAGAATGCGCTGGAGCCAGACAGGCGATATCCCCGCTTCCGGAGTTCGCCGATCTGTATACCACTATCCTGCCTCCGTCATGGGCCGGAGGCAGGAAAAGCGGATCAGTCCGCGCGACGTGGCGGGCGTGCCGCCTTTTCACCGACTTCCGTGGTGATGTCTTCACCGGTTGCCTGATCGACAACACGCATGGACAGCTTCACTTTGCCCCGATCATCGAAACCGATGACCTTCACTTTGACGCTGTCACCCTGGCGAACGACATCGGTGGTGCGTCCAACGCGTCCCTGTGCCAGTTCGGAGATGTGAACCAGACCATCCCGTGCACCGAGGAAATTGACGAAAGCCCCGAAGTCAGCGGTTTTGACGACCTTGCCGTCATAGATATGACCGATTTCAGGTTCGACGATGATTCCGTTGATGCGTTCCATTGCCTTCTGCGTCTGCTCTTCAGACGTTGAGGAAATGGTGACCTTGCCATCATCGTTGATATCGACCTTCGCGCCGGAATATTCGACGATTTCACGGATGGTCTTGCCACCTGATCCGATGATGTCGCGAATTTTTTCCTTCGGCACAGTCATCGTCGTGATGCGAGGTGCGCTGGAGGAAACATCCGAACGGCCTTCGGTCAGGGCTTTGGACATCTCGCCAAGGATGTGCATGCGTCCTTCACGGGCCTGCTCCAGAGCGATTTCCATGATTTCCGGCGTGATGGACGTGATCTTGATGTCCATCTGCAGGGCCGTGATGCCCTGCTCGGTGCCGGCAACCTTGAAATCCATGTCGCCGAGGTGATCCTCGTCGCCCAGAATGTCGGACAGGACGGCGAATTCTTCGTCTTCCTTGATCAGGCCCATGGCGATACCGGCAACCGGACGCTTCAGGGGAACGCCCGCATCCATCAGTGCCAGTGAGCTGCCGCAGACTGTTGCCATGGAAGAGGAGCCGTTGCTTTCCGTGATCTCGGAAACGACACGCATCGTGTAGGGGAAGTCCGCCTTGACCGGCAGCAGCGGGTGAATGGCGCGCCAGGCAAGCTTGCCGTGTCCGATTTCGCGACGACCCGGAGATCCCAGACGACCGCACTCACCAACCGAGTAGGGAGGGAAGTTGTAGTGCAGCATGAAGTTGCTGCGGTATTCGCCTTCGAGCGCATCGATGATCTGCTCGTCCTGAGCTGTGCCCAGGGTGGCGACGACCAGCGCCTGTGTTTCACCGCGCGTGAAGAGCGATGAACCATGGGCGCGGGGCAGGATGCCAACTTCGGAGATGATCGGACGAACGGTCTTCAGGTCACGGCCATCAATGCGCAGGCCGGTCTTCAGAACGGAGCTGCGGACGACGTTTGCTTCCAGATCCTTCAGCATGCCTTTGGCCATATCGGCGTCCAGACCGGCATCCGTGATCTTTTCGAGTGTCGCCTGACGTGCGGCTGCAAGTTTTTCGTAGCGCGCCTGCTTGGCTTTTTCCTTGTAAGCGGCAGCGATGGAGCGGCGTCCTGCGGTATCAACCTTCTTGCGAAGAGCGATTTCTTCCTTGGACGGGCCAACCAGATCCCATGGGCTTTTGGCTGCGTGCTCGGCAAGTGAAATGATGGCGTCGATGACCGGCTGGAAAGCTTCGTGACCGAAGGTGACGGCTCCGAGCATGGTTTCTTCGGAAAGCTCGGAAGCTTCCGATTCGACCATCAGAACGCCTTCGGATGTTCCTGCAACCACCAGATCGAGATCGGAGGTCTTGGTCTCTTCCAGTGTCGGGTTCAGGACGTATTCGCCATTGATCAGGCCAATGCGGCAGCCGCCAACTGGACCAAAGAAGGGAATGCCGGAGAGTGTGAGCGCAGCGGAGCAGCCGATCAGGGCCGGAATCGCCGGATCATTCTCCATATCGTGGCTGAGAACAGTCGCGATGACCTGCACTTCGTTGCGGAAATTTTCCGGGAAGAGCGGACGGATCGGACGATCGATCAGACGTGAGTTGAGAGTTTCCGCCTCGCTGGCGCGACCTTCGCGCTTGAAGAAGCCGCCCGGGATCTTGCCGGCTGCGTAGGCTTTTTCCTGATAGTTGACGGTCAGCGGGAAGAAGTCCTGTCCCGGCTTTACGCTGCGTGCGCCGACGGCGGTGCAGAGCACGATGGTATCGCCGTAGCTGACGACCACGGCGCCATCAGCCTGACGGGCAACCTTGCCGGTTTCGAGGACGAGCGGGCGACCGCCCCATTCGATTTCCTTACGGAAGTAGTTGAACATAGTGTTCCTTATAATCTGTCCTGATCGTTCCGGGCTTCGTGGAGGCAGGATGTCCGGCGAACCGGAGGCCTGTCACATCTCCAGATGTAGACAGCGTCTCGGACGGCATGGTGGCTGGCGGATGCGCCAGAGCGCCATGTGGCCTGAAACGCCGTGGAGGACCGAAAGCGTCACGAGTCAGGTAAACGAATGCGTGCCGTCCGGGGCCGGCACATAAAAAAACCCGGAACCGTCCTGTGAGGGACGCTTCCGGGTGAGGCATACAGGATCACAGGCACTGACCGCAATGCGCATCCGCGTAGAGAACTGCACAAACAGCGGTAAGAGCCGGATTCCGTAAATTAGCGACGCAGTCCGAGGCGTGAGATCAGTGTGGCGTAACGGCCATGATCCTTGCGCTTCAGATAGTCGAGAAGACCACGGCGTGTGCCGACCATGACCAGCAGACCGCGGCGGGAGTGGAAGTCCTTCGCGTGGGTCTTCAGGTGGTCGGTCAGGTTGTTGATACGCTCTGTGAGCAGTGCAACCTGAACTTCCGGCGAACCGGTGTCGCCCGGCTTGGTCTTGTATTCTTCGATAAGCGCCGTGCGGCGTTCTGCTGTAATCGACATCGTCAACTCCATGTCGTCGGGTTTCATAAAAGGCGTATGGGCTGCAACCATCCGTCTTCCAGACGGCACAGACCCAGAACGCGCTCACCGTCCATTGCGCGGACAATGCCATCAGGCCCGGTTTCGGGGATACGTCCGACGAAATCGAGCAGACCAAGGGCCTGTCCATGCAGCAGGAGATCTGTTTCGTCTCGGGTCAGGGCCAGCGCCGGGATGTCGGCCAGCGCGGTCGCGACCGGACGCAGCAAATCCGGAGAAGCTGGGGCTTCCTGCGCGCTCTCCAGCAATTTGTCCAGAGGAATCGCATCTTTTTCGCTGAAAGGTCCGACCCGGAGGCGGCGGAGGGTCGAAATGTGACCGACCGTACCGCAGGCGAGGGCGATATCGCGTGCAAGGGAGCGCATATAGACGCCCTTGCCGGATTCGACTTCAAAAATGGCATGATCAGCGTCGGGGCGTGCAATCAGTTCGAACCGATCTACGCGCGCCGGACGGGGTGGCAGGTCTGGTGGACGACCATCGCGCGCCATGTCGTAAGCCCGTTCACCGGCGACCTTGAGGGCGGAAAAGACTGGGGGCACCTGCATGATGTCGCCGCGGAAAGCGCCGAGGGCCGCGCGGAATTCATCATCTGTCGGACGAACGTCGGACGTGCCGGTCACTTCACCATCGGCATCGTCACTGTCACGGGATTCGCCGATCCGCAGGGTGAAGTGATATTTCTTCGTGCCATCCATGATGTAGGGCACGGTCTTGGTGGCCGCGCCGAACGCAATCGGAAGAAGGCCTGTGGCCAATGGGTCCAATGTTCCGCCATGGCCGGCTTTTTGTGCGTTGAACGCACGCTTCACCTGGGCGAGCACGGAAGTCGATGTTGGTCCTGCCGGTTTGTCGATGACCAGCCAGCCGTCGAGAGGACGGCCTTTTCGAACCCGGTTGCGCGCCATTATTTTTGTCCTGTTGTCATGACGGAAAGGGGGGCGATTAGCGCATCCGGGAGGGAAAAGGAAAGTTCTGTCTTATATGTGTGCTGCAACCGGGAAGCATGAAATCGCGTGATCACGCAGTTTCTGGCATGCGCTGGAGGCTTCGGAGGCCTGAAAACCCGTGATGCGCGCACGATATAAATGACCAGCTGTGGTGCTGACTGGTGTGACTGTGTCTGGTCCTGTCAGGGTTCCCAGAACAGAGTGGGCATGGGTTAGAACCTGATGGGCATCCGTGTTCGAATTGAAAGCGCCGACCTGCACGGCCCACTGGCTGTTGCTTGCTGGAGCCGCCATGGGACGATAGCCGGGCGGCGTTCTCCGGGCACTGAGTGTATCAGCGTGGGCTTCGGGGACCACATAGGAAGCCAGTTCCACGGGCAGGCTGCTATTCTCTTGTGTCTCAGCGGAAGCCAGACGGGTTTCGGGGGGATTATCGTGAGGTGTGTCCTGATCGACGAGGCAAGGTGATGCAGGGTCATAAGCCTGGTCGGCGTTACGCAGGCAGCCATCCCCTGTCCTTGTCAACTGACCGGCGGGTCGTTGCGTTGCGACTGGAAGCGGTGCTGCTTCTGAACGAATGCGATTATAGCTTCCGGTATTGCTGGCCAGCATGACCTCGCCACTGATCTGGCCGGGTTTCCGTGAGCCGAGATGAGGAGAAATAGCGGCAACGTAATTCACCGTTTCATCAGGGAGAGAGGCTTGGCCCATGCTGTATTGCGTGACGCGGGTCGGGCCTGCGTTATAGGCGGCGAGGAAGCCAGGTGAGCCGAAGTGATCGTAAAGCTGCCGGATGTAACCGGTGCCGGCGACGATATTGTCATGTGGATCATAAGGGTCATTGCCGAGATGATATTGCGCTGCCAGATCTCTCCATGTGTCAGGCATCAGCTGCATCAGGCCGATTGCTCCGGAGTGAGAGCGGGTCAGCCTGCCGTGCGTATATTGATGGCCACCGGATTCCTGATGCATGACAGCGCGAATCCACTGTCCGGGGACTGAAAAACGACTGGAGGCTTCCTGAATATAGGGCTTCCAGGGATCTCCGGATGGCCCGGGTGGCTGATAGTTGCCGCGTCCCCATTGGCTGCTGTCTCCTCCGGGTTGAGTTCCGCATGCGGCAAGCCCCAGAAAGGCCATCAGAGGCAGCCATTTCAGATGTATCCGGAGCGGGTTTTTCCGTGTTGTCGGGATTATGAAAACCGCGGCTGAATCGAATCTGTTGTGAGAGCTGGTTTTCATTCTGTCAGTCCCCGGAGCGGAGCCGCATTCTGGCGGCCCCAATTGGCCAGAGCGGGATTTTGTTGCGGCAGTTCTCTTTGATAGCATGACAAAATGTTCAGGCGAATTTATGGCGATGAAGTAGTTTCCTATAAAAATGTCAGGACGATTTCTTCAGCCGCATTGCGTGTGCGTGGAGGCCGGGCATAAAGTTTCTTTCCCGATATGGAGCAAGCGGTATGCCGGATGAGTTGATGCCGGGCGATCCTGCCCCTTGGTTTTCTCAGAAATGCACTACTCCATATGGTGGATATAGTTTTGACATGGCGGCGGGACGAGTGTGCCTGCTGTTTTTTTTCTCCTCTTCATCCATCCCCGAAGTGGCACGTTTTCTTGAGGTCATTAGGGAGAATGTGAATTTTTTTGATGGAGCCGAGCGCCTGTTTTTCGGTGTTTCAGCAGATCCGTCAGACGTGGAGCGGCTTTCTTTTCATCCACCGGGGATACGTTTTTTCTTCGATGGGGATGGGAGTGTGGCACGCGCCTGGAGCGTTGGGGCGGATCCCTGTCTTGTCCTGACTGATCGTTTTCTCCGGGTGCAGGCTGTAGAAAAACGAGTCCCCACTTCCGCGGACAGATTGCTGGAGGAGATAAATCGTCTGGTGCAGATGCCGGATCGTGCCGCCCCGGTTCTGGTGCTGGACCGTGTTTTCGAGCCTGCATTCTGTCAGGAACTGGTGCGATATTACGGAATGCAGCAGACCGTGCAGTCCGCTATCTATACAGCAGATGAAAGTGGTCAGTCGCAGGCTGTGATGTCCGTGGGATATAAGCGGAGGCGTGATTGCCCGGTGCGGGATTCCGGACTGGTGCGGCAGATTCAGGCCAGGCTGATTCGCCGGGTTGTTCCCGAGATACATAAGGTTTTCCAATTCACCGTATCAGAGCTCGATCGACTGCTTCTGTCCTGTTACGACGCGGAGGATCGTGGGTGTTTCGGGCCGCATCGGGATAATACGATCGGGGCTACGGCACATCGGCGCTTTGCGGTATCAATCACGCTGAATCGTGGGTTCAACGGAGGCGGTCTGGTTTTCCCGGAGTTCGGAAGGCAGGCGATCGAAGTTGATGCCGGCAGTGCGGTCATTTTCTCATGCAGCCTGTTGCATGCCGTGCAGCCTGTGACCCTTGGGCGGCGATATGCCTGTCTGCCTTTCGTCTATGACAGGGCGGCTGCGGCTGTGAAGAAAGAATATCGGGCGCAGGCTGCTCATCGGTCTGTAACAACCTGAAAAAAACATCACGTTTGCGCTCGGCGCAGGAGAGAGTAAGAAGGATTGCATGTCCACTCCTGCGTCGTCACGCGCTGCCCGTTCCCTGCCTGCATTCGGTCTTCTGACTTTCGACCGTTATGTTCTCGGTCAACTGCTTGTGGCGCTTCTGGCGACGACAGGCGGTCTTGCGGCGTTGATCTGGCTGACACAATCGCTGCGATTCGTGTCGCTGGTGGTTGATCGCGGTTTGTCCCTGCGTGTTTTTCTGGAACTGACCAGCCTGATGCTTCCGTCCTTCGTGGCGGTGATTCTGCCGATCACGACCTTTGTGGTGATGCAGTTTATTTATCAGCGTCTGGTGGGTGACCGTGAACTGACGGTGATGCGTGCGGCCGGGCTGTCTTCCTGGGCATTGGCGCGGCCCGGACTGATCTGTGCGACCATTGCGACGACCCTGACGCTGATTCTCAATCTCTGGCTGGTGCCTGTTTCCTATCAGCATTTTCGTAAATTCGAGTTTCAGATCAGAAACAAGATTGCGGCTTTCATGTTGCAGGAAGGTGTTTTTACGCATGTTTCCGACACATTGACGGTTTATGTGCGTGAAAAAGATCGGGAAGGGATGCTTCGGGGGATCATCGTGGAAGATGATCGGGATCCTTCTTCTCCGGCTACGATTCTTGCGGAGCGCGGAACGATCGTCGTGGTGAATGATCAGCCCCGGGTGGTGCTTTATGATGGTTCCCGTCAGGCGATCGACCGGCAGACCGGGCGTCTGACGATGCTGTTGTTTCACAGCAATACGCTGGATCTGTCGTCGCAGAAAAAAGACGAGGTTCGTTACCGCGATGCTGCTGAAATGTCGCTGGGTGAGTTGTTGTCGGGCACTGCGCCGGGAGTGAGCAAGCGCGACCATGGGAAGTTGATGGTTGAAGGCTGGCGTCGATTGACGTCACCTCTCACGGCTTTTTCCTATGCCATGATTGCGTTGGTGGCGGTCTTGCGAGGGGCCTTTTCACGTCATGGGAATCTGGTGCGCCCTCTTGTCTCGGTGATGAGTGTCGTCGGGTGTCTGGCGCTGGGTTTGCTGCTTCAGAATCTGGCGGGACGGAACACGCTGCTGTTGCCGCTGATTGCGATTGAAGCAGCCCTGCCGTCTTTTGTCTGTGCGTTTCTGCTGTTCTGGCCCGAATGGCGCGTTGCTGCGTCTATGCCGTCCGTTGCCTCCGACGACAGGGGAGCATGAGTGTGACCGTCGCTGTTACCTTCTCCTGGTATATCGCCCGGCAGTTCATGTTTTCGATTCTGGCGATGATTGCGTTTCTGACGGGCATCGTTTGTCTGTTCGATTTCATCGATCTGCTGCGCCGCGTTGCGACCAAGCCAGACGTTCCGACCAGTCTCGTTTCCTTTATTGCGCTGCTGCATATTCCTTATTTCATGATGGAAATCCTGCCGTTTGGCGTTCTTCTGGGCGGAATTCTGTGTTTCTGGCGGCTGACACGCTCATCGGAACTGGTCGTTGCACGTGCAGCGGGCATTTCGGCATGGCAGTTTCTGGCCTCCCCGTTGGCTTGTGCGCTGCTGCTGGGAGCATTCACGACAGCAGTGATATCTCCTTTATCGTCGAGCATGTATGCAAAGGCGGAGGCCCTCGATAACCAGTATCTGAAGACTGGTGGTGGTCCTCTGGTTCTCAATGGGCATGATCTTTGGCTCAGGCAGATGGATCAGGAGTTTGATCCGAAGGGTGTCGCAATTTTCCATGCCCGGGATACGCATCTGAAGGACGATCATCTTCTGATCGGGCAGGTCAGCATTTTCAGAATTGATAGCCATGATCATCTGGTCATGCGGGTTGAAGCGCCTTCCGGTCGTTTGGAGTCGGGTCATTGGGAGTTGACGGACGCCCGTTCGATGCGGCCTTATGAACGTGCATCTGATAAGCAGACGCTGCGTCTTCCGACGGATCTGACATTGCAGCGTGTTCAGGAAAGTTTTGCTTCCCCTGATGCGTTGTCAGTATGGGCCTTGCCGGGATTTATCGCGCTGCTTGAGCGCTCTGGATTTTCGTCCATTCGCCATCGTCTGCATTTTGAGACCCTGCTTGCCCTTCCCATTCTGGCAGGCACGATGACATTGGTGGCTGCCGGATTTTCCATGCGCCCGACCCGCCGCGGTGGCATTGCAAGAATGATCGGTTCAGGTATCGGCGCTGGATTTCTGCTGTTCACGGTCTCGAAAGTTGCGGAACAGTTTGGTAATTCAGGGGCGCTGCCCCCGCTTCTTGCGGCGTGGGCGCCTGCGGGGGGCGGGCTATGCCTTGCTGTTGCTCTGTTGCTGCATCTGGAGGACGGCTGAATTTTGGACGTCGGTGACACATATCTCGCGTTTCGCGGATTGAAAAAGATCGTTTCCCGTGAAACGCGCAACTCGCTGTCATGGCGACAGATGCTGCTGCGTACGGTGGTTTTCTGCGGGGGTGGTTCCGCACTTCTTGTGATGTTGCCGGGAGTGGCGCACGCGCAGTTCAGGGCGCAGCCACTGCACGTCAATACGGGGAAAACCTCATCTTCTGATGAGCCTGTGACGTTCCAGGCGGATCATGTCAGTTATGATGAGCATGCCGCTATTGTCACGTGGACCGGCAATGTTCAGGTCTGGCAGGGTGATCGCGTCATGCGGGCGGACACCATGACCTATGATCGCAACACCGGCATTGTGGTGGCGAAAGGGCATGTGGCTTCGACGCAACCTGACGGATCGGTTCTCTTTTCCGATTATGCCGAATTGACGGGCAGCATGCGGGATGGCGTGATGATGAAGATCAGCACGCTTATGGAAGATAATGCGCGGTTTGCAGCCAACGGCCTGCGACGCACGAACGGCAAGATCAACGATATGAGTCGTGCGGTCTATACGGCCTGCATTATCTGTCAGAAGGATCCTTCCCGTGCGCCATTCTGGCAGTTTCGGGCTTATGACGCGACGCAGGATCTTGAGCATCAGCGTATCGACTTCCGGGATGCCTATTTCGACATTCTCGGCGTGCCGGTTGTCTGGCTTCCGTTTTTCTCGATGGTCGATCCTTCAGCCAAACGAAAGAGCGGTTTTCTGATGCCGGGGATTACCCCGCATGACCGTTATCTTGGGACTTACTTCACGATCCCGTATTACTGGGTGATCGATGGTCAGTCTGATTTGACGACGCAGTTGCTGGTTTCGACAAAAACCGGACCACAGCTCAAGGCGCAATATCGTAACAGCCTGAATTTTGGATCGCTGAAGATTCTGGGGGCGCTTGCTTACGATACATTGTCCCAGGAAGGGTACAGAAACGGCTTTGGCGAGGAAGTCAAACGTCAGAAAAGTAACGGCATCCAGGGATTTATCGATCTTCAGGGGCGGGCGACGATTTCACGTGAATGGCGTGCCGGTGTAAATGTGCGTCTGGCGACTTCTGCCAATTATATGCGTGACTATCGTTTGCAGGGTTATGGCCAGGACACGCTGAATTCGAATGCCTATCTGGAGGGATTTGGCACCGGGTCCTACTCCCGCGTCGACACACAGTTTTATCAGGGTTTGAACCGCGGTGTCATGCATGACAGCCAGCTGCCGTTCGTGCTGCCAGCTTATCAGTATGCATTTCTGGGACAGCCTGACGCTCTGGGCGGACGTTTCGGCCTTGAAACGCGTGATTTCGATGTTTATCGCAGCAACGGAACCCGAGATCAGCGTGGTGAACTGGCCATGCATTGGGACAGGCCATTCCTCAACAGCTGGGGGCAGAAATATCTCCTGACGCTTCGTCTGGATTCGATGCTCTATCACGCCTCCAATTTGTGGCAGCAGCCAAACTATTATGTCAGCAGGCAGAGTGTGACACGTGGGCAGGTGCTTCCCACTGTCGCTGTGAAGATGAACTGGCCGTTCCTGCGCAGTTTTGCGCGTGGGCATGGATCGCAGATTCTGGAGCCGATTGTTCAGGCGATCTATGCGCCCAATACGGGTGACGGCTCGGGCAATCTGCTGCCGAATGAAGACAGTTTTGCCTATGAATTCACGGATTCGACGCTGTTTTCACTGAATCGCTGGCAGGGGACGGATCGTCTTGATGGCGGATTGCGGGCCAATGTCGGTGTGCATGGATCATGGACGTGGAATGGTCATGTCGTCGATGTTCTGGTCGGCGAGAGTTTCCAGCAACATATCCAGCGTGATCGGCTGCCTTACTCGGGTCTTGATCATCATATTTCGGATGTTGTCGGCCGTGCGCGCGTGGCACCGAATCAGCATTTCCAGTTTGTGGCGCGTGGCCGGATTTCACCACAGACAGGGAAGTTCGATTTCGGTGATGCCCTGTTCAGTGCCAATGTCAGGCATTTCGCCTTGAATGGCGGATATGTTTACGAGCCTGTTACGCCTTTTTACTACTATGCTCAGGACTATCGGGACGGGTCACCCACCAATCTTTATTACAGGAAGATGAACGAGATCACGGGTGGTGTCTCCACCAACTGGGAATCGTGGCACGCTTCAGGTTTCGCCCGTCGTTCTCTTTCCAGGAAGCAGTTCGTCTCTCTGGGGGCGAATATTGGCTATCAGAATGACTGCTTCGGGTTCGATTTCATGTATCTGAAGCAGTACACGACGATCGGTGGTCAGCAGCGGAACTCTTCGTTCCTGTTCACGCTGACATTGAAGACAATCGGTGCCTTTGGAATCAAATGATCTGCGGCGGGCGAGACAGACCTTCAAAAATCCTCTCCGCTCCGCTAGGGATAAAGTGAGCTTTTATGGCCTTGGTTCCCGGGCCGGAATTCAGGTGAGAGTCTGCTGGTAATGCGTTCAAGCTTTTCTTCTGCGGGGTCTGTCTTCGCTTTGACTGCGTTGCTGGCAGTGTCGCCTGTTCTGTCGGCTCATGCCGCGCAGGAACATGCCAAGGCGCCTGCCGCGAAAAAAGCAGATGCCGGTCAGCCGGAAGATAATATTCTGGGGATCATCAACGGCATTCCGCTGACCAAGCGTTCGGTCGATGCGCGTGGACGTCTGTTCGCGCTTTCGACCGGAATCGGTATCAGCCCGGACGTCATGGAACGTCTCAGGCCCCAGATTGTTCGTCAGTTGATAGATGAGCAGTTGCGGACACAGGAGATTCTGTCCCGCCATATCAATATTACCCCAGAACAGATTGCGAATGCGATTTCCGGGATCGAGAAACGCAACGGGATGGAGCCTGGCGCACTCAGAAGGCATCTGGAGCAGGATGGCGTTTCTCTTGGGACGCTGATTGACCAGATTCGCGTGCAGATTGGCTGGGTACAGGTTCTGCGGCAGGAAATGGGATCGCGGGCGCGTATTACGTCCAAGGAAATCGCCCAGCGTACTGAAGCCATGGAGCGGGAAGAAGGTCGTAATGAATATCTCATCAGTGAGATATTCGTGCCGGTCAAAGATCCGCGTCATACGGAAAGCGAGCTTCAGTTTACCGAGACCATCATTCAGCAATTGCGTCGTGGTGCACCATTCCCGATCGTGGCGGCGCAGTTTTCGCAGGCCCAGAGTGCTCTGGATGGTGGTTCGATGGGATGGGTGCAGGAGGACAGTCTTGACCCGCAGGTGGTTGAGATGATCCGTCAGATGCCGATCGGAGCGATATCCAATCCTATCCGCGTGGCGGGTGGTTACGTGATTGCGACTGTCGGGGGTAAACGCGTTCTGGGTCATCAGCCCGGTACCATGCTGACATTGCGGCAGGCCTTCCTGCCGTTCTCATCGCCGCTGGACCCCAGCAATCCGACGGAGCAGCAGCGGGCTGCCCTCGAAAATGCAGTGAAAATCAGTAAGTCCGTCCACTCCTGTGACGAGATGTCTGAGGCCAACAAGAAGCTGGGTGAAGTGCGCCCATCTGATCCGGGGCAGCTCCAGCTTGAGCGCCTCAATCCGCAGATGCGTCAGGTCCTTTCCAGTTTGAAACCGGGTCAGGTCACGCGTCCTCTGGTGTCCGGAGAGGGAATTGATCTGTTGATGCTCTGCAAGAGCGAGACGAAGAATCTTGCCGCCCGCACGCCCAATGAAATTGCAGACCAGCTTCTGAATGAGCGTGTTGAGCAGACGGCCCGTCAGCTTGACCGTGATCTGCGCCGTCGCGCAGTGATCCAGATGCGCAGTAACAGCTGAGTTAATCCCCTGTCCGAACCTGTTTCTATATCCCGTGAGCCTTTGGCGGATGTTATTGCCCGCCATGGTCTTGATGCGCGTCGTTCTCTGGGGCAGCATTTTCTGCTCGATCCCGGAATTACTTCCAAAATCGCCTCCTTTGCCGGTTCGCTGAAGGGAAGGCATGTGATTGAGGTCGGACCCGGACCTGGCGGGCTGACACGTGCGCTGATCGATAGTGATGCCGATGGGGTCACGGTTGTGGAGCTGGACTCCCGCGCCATTGCTGTCATGGATGAACTCGCGGCCGCTCATCCGGGACGTCTGCGCATTGTTGAAGGTGATGCCACCAGCATTGACTTGACCAGCCTGTGCAGCGCTCCCCGCCATATCGTTGCCAATTTGCCTTATAATGTTGGCACTCCCTTGCTGATCGGCTGGTTGCGCCAGGCGGTTGAGTGGGAACGTCTTACGCTGATGTTCCAGCTTGAAGTCGTCGAGCGGATCTGTGCAGCGCCTGGATCATCGGATTATGGCCGTCTGGCGGTGATTGCCCAATGGTGCGCTGATTGCGCGATGGTGATGCGTCTTCCACCCGGCGCCTTTGCGCCGCCGCCAAAGGTGTGGTCCGCTGTTGTTGTGATTCGTCCCCATGCGCAGCAGCCGACTCCCGAACTCTTTCGTGCGATGGAGAAGGTGACGGCAGCGGCTTTTGGACAGCGCAGGAAGATGCTGCGTGGTTCTCTGAAAGGGCTGGGGGGTGATGATCTGCTCGCGGCTGGCGGGATTGATGGAACCCGGCGGGCTGAAACGCTTTCTGTAGCTGAGTTTGACGTGCTTGCGCGTGCATGGCTTGCACGTTCGTCCGGAGGCTGATTGAGGCGGCATTCCGGGATATCGTCTTTCACCTGTAAGGGATTGGGAAGGATGCCGCGACATGACTGAAAATTTTCCATCTGTTCCGCGTATTCTGGCGATTCATCCTGTTTTTGATTTCAAGGGCATCATCTCGTCATGGGGTGAAGCTGTGGAATGTGTGCAGGTGGCAAGCCGTCGTGAAGCAGGACAATTTTTGCCGGAAGCCGATATTCTGCTGACAATGCTTTGGCAGAATGAATTTCTCGAAGGCTCTTCAAGGCTGCGTTATATCCAGAGTGTTACATCCGGAGTCGAGCAGTTCGATCTGGACGCCATCCGTGCGCGGGATATCCGGTTATGCAATGCCCGAGGAGCGAATGCGATCGCGGTAGCGGAGCATGCGCTGGCGCTCATGCTGGGTTTTGCCAGACATCTGCCGATGGCACGCGATGATCAGAAAGAGAAATTATGGCGCAGGCTGGATGTCGAGTTGCGGCGTCGGGAAATTTACAACAGCCACATTGTCATCGTTGGATATGGAGCGATTGGCCAGCATCTGGTGTCATTGTGCCGCGCGCTGGGTGCTATGGTGACGGTCGTGCGGCGCAATGTCGAAGCCGCGTCCGGGTTGGACGGGGTTAGGTTTGTTGGTGATGACAGTCTGTCTGATGTTGTGAAATCGGCGGATTATCTCGTTCTGGCCTGCCCATTGACGGATGACACGCGTGGTCTTGTGAATGCACAGCTTCTGAAGGCGATGAAAGCTGATGCGACACTGATCAATGTGGGACGTGGCGGTCTGGTGGTTGAGGCTGATCTTGTGGCTGCGCTTACGGAAGGCAGAATTGGTGGAGCCGGGCTGGATACATTCATTGATGAGCCATTGCCTGAATCTTCGCCTTTCTGGATGTTGCCGAATGTGGTTGTGACACCACATCAGGCAGGTGAAAGTTCGATGTATGAATATCGCGTCTGTGATATTCTACGTGAGAATATAGAAAAATTACGAAATGGGGCTTCAGGTCTTCTCAATGAAGTGGTGTGATGAAGCGTTGGTTTCTGCATCCATCATGTAATCCCGGGTGAACGGCACGGCGTCGATTGCGCGTGTCAACTGAATCTGAAAATTCATATGTCCTTGCACGCGGAATGAAAGTTCCGCACCGGCAAGATAGAATTCGAACATTCGGCAAAAACGTTCATCATAAAGTGCCTTGGCTTTTTCGCGTCCGGCGGCGAAACGTTCCCGCCATAAGCGGAGGGTTCTGGCATAGTGCAGGCGAAGGATTTCGCAGTCTGTCACCCAGAGCCCGCATTTTTCGATTGCTGCGAATGTTTCACTGAGCGCTGGGGAATATCCCCCCGGGAAAATATATTTATCGATCCAGGGATTGGTGGTGCCGGGACGATCATTGCGACCGATTGAATGAATGACGGCTACGCCGTCGTCATTCAGGATGTCCCGTATTTTCATGAAAAAATCATCGTAATGTGCGATCCCGACATGTTCGAACATGCCGACGGACACGATCCGGTCGTATTTTTTGCGCACCAGACGATAATCGAGCAGTTCAAATCGAACGCGGTGGCTGAGCCCTTCGACTTCCGCCCGATTGCGAGCCCAGGCGAGCTGTTCGGTGGACAGGGTGATGCCGGTGACGCGGGCACCATAATCACGGGCGAGCGTCAGTGCCATTCCGCCCCATCCGCATCCGATATCGAGCACTTCCATGTCCGGTCGCGACAGGCAGAGCTTTGATGCGATGTGATGCTTCTTTGCTTCCTGTGCTTCGTCGAGCGTTTCGTTGCCTGTTTTGAAATAGGCACAGGAATACTGGCGATCCTTGTCGAGGAAGAGATTGTAGAGGCGGCCATCGAGATCATAGTGATGGGCCACATTTTTGCGGGATCTTTGCACCGGGTTGAACTGGATCCATGTGCGCCGGGCATAGCGCAGGATGGAAGCCGCCTCTTCCAGAATATGTCCCCGCCTCATGCTGTTGATCATCAGGAGGTTGAGAAGATCATAAAGCGTACAGCCATCCGGCTCGATGGTTTCGTCCATCCAGGCCTCACCAAACGCCAGAGCCGGGTTGAAAACCAGATGCCGTATGGCTTCGGTCGTTCTGATGATCAGTGCTGCCGAGGGGCCTTCGGTTGCGCCGCGAAAGATGGATGTGCTGCCGTCCGGCCATGTCACTTTCAGGGTGCCGGTTGCGATGAAGCGTGACAGGATTTGCACAAGGAGACGTTTCATCTGTGTCTTTTCCCTCATCTTGTTGAGCGATCATGACGCCTGAAAAGCAAAGGATAAAGGCCGAAGCGAAGGATTGAATGTGTGACAAAATATGTCTGGTTGTGTGGCTGCGAGAGGGCGTAAAATTTTCTCCCGCATTCAGTGTGGTTTTCTGTGGGAACTGAAAATTTCTTGTGGAAATCTATGGTGTGGTTTTGCGTTGAGGAACAGGAAAAGGGGGGATTTTCTGTTCCGGCTGCTTTGCGTGTGGGAATGCAGGGATTGGGGAATGAAAAAAAATCCGGGAAGAATGCGTGAAAGATGAGGGTTTGCTTGACAGAAAATTGCCATATCGTTAGCAAGCGCGTGCACCCGACTGGAGGTGCGGATGGCTGAGGAACATAATTCTTTCGATGAGCGTCTGAATGCTGCTGAGCGGCGTCAGGGAATCGTTCAGGAACAGCCAGTATCGCAGGATGACGATAGTGCGTCGCTTGCGGGTCTGGCCCTGAGAGCAGGAACTGAAATGGTTGCTGCGCTTGTCGTTGGGTGTGCTATTGGCTGGGGGCTGGACCGATGGTTTGGCTTTCGTGCTCTTTTCCTCATCCTGTTCGCATTTATGGGCGGGGCTTCTGGAGTGCTGAACGTCTGGCGCCTGTTTCGGCCGCCGGATGATACCACGCAGTCCTGACTGTCGCGCCGAAGAACGGCGGACATTGTGCTGGTTGAGGAGATGAGTGTTGGCGAGCGGTTCAACGATTGACGTGCTCGGGCAATTCGAGCTTCACCCCATCCTGGGTGATCTGGGTGTAGCCCTGAATCTCAGCCAGTCTCCGATCTATATGGCGGTGGCCTGCTGTCTGGTCCTGGCCTTCCTGTATTTCGGGATGAAGCCGGCAGCGATTGTTCCAGGTCGTCTCCAGTCAGCTGCTGAACTCTGCTATGAGTTCATCCGCAAGATGGCGGTTGATACGATCGGCCCGGAAGGTGCTGGTTTCTTCCCGTTCATCTTCTCCCTGTTCTTCTTCATCATGGCCGGCAACTATCTTGGTATGCTGCCATTTGCTTTCACCTACACCAGCCATATCGCCGTGACGTTCGCGATGGCTCTGATGGTGTTCGTGCTTGCGGTGATCGTATCCCTGAAGGTTCAGGGTCTGCATTTCTTCGCGCATTTCATGCCTGCTGGCGCGCCAAAATGGCTCGCGCCGCTGCTTGTGCCGATTGAGATTCTGTCCTTTCTGTCGCGTCCTGTCAGCCTTTCGATCCGTTTGTTTGCGAATATGGTTGCCGGACACGTCATGTTCGATATTTTCGCCAGCTTCGTTGTCATGCTTGCCAGCCTTGGTTTCATTGGCGACGTTCTGGCGGTTGGCCCGCTTGTCATCAACATGGCGCTGGTGGGTCTTGAATTGCTGGTGGGGGCCCTGCAGGCGTATGTGTTCGCCATCCTCACCTGCATTTACCTGAGGGAAGCCGTCGCTCACTGACAACAGGGCCCCCTCCTGACTGCCTCCATCTTGATCTGAAGTTAAGGAATAACCAAAATGGACATCGCTGCTGCTCGCGAAATCGGTGCCGGTATTGCTGTAATCGCCCTCGCAGGCGTTGGCATTGGCCTTGGCAACATCTTCTCAACCCTCGTTGCCAGCATTGCTCGCAACCCGGCTGCCCGCCCGCATGTGTTCGGTCTTGGCATGCTCGGCTTTGCGCTGACGGAAGCTGTTGCTCTGTTCGCACTGCTGATCGCCTTCCTGATCCTCTTCGTCTGATTCTGGGGGTTAACCCGTGCGTGCTTTGAAGACTGCCCGTACCGGCATTGTCCCGGCTGTGCTGTCCGGCATCGGAGTCCTGTTCGCTGGAACTCCTGCCGCGCACGCAACGGGGATGCCACAGCTTGATTTCGCCAACCCCCTGACCCTTGGTCAGGTCATGTGGGGCGGCGTGATCTTTCTGATATTTTTTCTCGCGCTGCGCAGCTGGGCTCTGCCGAAAGTCGGTACGGTTCTGAAAAACCGTAGTGACCGGATTGCCGGTGACCTTGAGCTTGCGCGCAATGCAAAGAGCGAAGCAGACGTTGCTGTTGCCGAGCTTCTGAAGGCGCGTCGTGAAGCACAGGCAGAGGCTCAGGCCCATGTCGAGCAGGTTCTGGATGCAGAGCGTGCAGCGGTTGCGGAGCGTCTGGCCAACATGAACGCAAAGCTGGAAGCTGATATTGCTGCTGCTGAAGCGGCTGTTGCTGAAGGTCGTCGTCGTGCTCTTGAAGCTTTGAGGCCTGCTGCTGCTGATACAGCTTCACTGATTGTCAGTCGCATGACTGGTGTGAAGCCGGATGAAGCTGCGGTGCTTGCAGCACTGCCAGCGAGTTCTGTCTGAAGCAGGGTTTCTGCCCTGCGATCCCGCCGTTTCCCGTTCGCCGGACGGCGGAAATATTTTAACAGGAAAAGCGGAAGCCGAATGTTCGGGTCTTCCGGTTTTTGTGTCTGAGGGGAAAGTCCCGTGTCCAGCCTTTTCCACGAAGCGGGTTTCTGGTTCACCGTTTCTCTCGTTCTGTTCTTTGTTCTGTTCGGGAAGAAAGTCTGGACTCCTCTTGCCGGACTTCTGGACGCACACGCCAATGGCGTGCGTCAGGATCTTGACGAAGCAGCCCGTCTTCGTCGTGAAGCCGAACAGATGCTTGAAGATGCAAAGCGTGATCGTGAACTGGCTCTGGTCGAGGCACGTTCAGTTGTTGAGCATTCCCGCGTTCAGGCTGAGGAAATGGCAGCACGTGCCCGGACTGAAGCCGAGGATCTGATTCGTCAGCGCGAGAAGCAGGCTCAGGATCGTATCGCTGCGGCAGAACGTGCTGCTGTTGATGAAGTCCGTGTCGCTGCCATCGAAGCGGCTTTTGCTGCGTCTCATAAGCTGATCGAACAGTCTGTTCCTGCTGTGAACGAAAAACTGATTGATGATGCTCTTGCTGCTCTTCCGTCTGCCTTGACGAAGCGCGTGGCCTGAGCGAAGTTTCCCTTGTGACTGCAACATCGGGCAATATGGAAAATATTTCGGCGGGACCTGTCCCTGTTCTGAGTATTGTCGTTGCAGTTCTGAATGAAGCCGAGAATCTTCCCTCTGTATGTCGGGAGATTTCTCAGGCTCTTTCTCAGCTTCCTGAGACCGAAATCATATTTGTCGATGATGGCAGCAACGATGCTACGGCAGATGTTTTGCGCCAGATTCGTGAAGAGTCCGATATTGGTTCGATGCGTCAGCTTCGAGTGCTGAGTCATGACAGGCGTTGTGGAAAATCTTCTGCACTGAAAACCGGGATCGCCGCGGCCCGTGGCCGCTGGATTGCCACGCTGGATGGTGATGGGCAGGATGATCCGGCAGAAATTCCAGCTCTTCTTGACCTGGCTGTGTCTGCTAAAGGTCGTCCGCCGCTTGTGGTGGGAACCAGACCACGCCGCAATGATCGTTTGTCGCGCCGTATAGCAACCCGTTTCGCGAATGGTTTGAGACAGCGTATTCTGCAGGATCGTTGTCCGGATACCGGGGCGCCGATGAAGCTGTTTCAGCGAGAGGATTTTCTCGCGCTTCCTCAATTTGAGGGCCTTCACCGTTTTCTGCCGGCACTTATGTCTGTTTATGGCGTTCCGTTATTGTGTCGTCCGGTCAGGCATCGTTCTCGTCTGCATGGCCAGTCGAAATATACCAATTTTGGACGTGCTGTTGTCGGAGTCCGCGACCTTCTGGGTGTGATCTGGCTGCGTAATCGCACGCGTCTGCCTGGTAATGTGAAGGAATGGTGAGAGCGCTGGTGTCCTTTCTTCGGAAGAAAGCCACGGGCTCCCCAAAAGATCAGCGCGACAGAAAATGGCGTCTCCGCCTGCTGTTTTTTGCTCTGGGTGTTTTCTGTCTTTTCCTGCCCGGGCGCGCGAGCATTCCCCCTTTTGATCGTGATGAACCGCGTTATATGGAAGCGACCGCCCAGATGTTGGGCAGTGGTAATTTCGTTGATGTGCGCTTTCAGGACAAACCCCGTTACCTGCAACCTGCGGGTATTTACTGGCTGGAATCAGTCGCAGTTTCTGCAGCGGGGAAGCAGAATTTCTGGCAGGTCTGGCCTTATCGGATTCCATCTCTTCTGGCGATCGTTGCCTCTGCTGTCCTGACAGCACGGATAGGTGCGCTTTTGTTCGGCAGGGCGGCGGGTCTGACTGGGGCTGCTTTGCTGGTTACTTCGGTGCTGGTCACGGCCGAAGGGCGTATGGCGACCATCGACAGCGTTCTGTTGCTGATGGTGATGCTGGTTCAGTCATTGCTCCTGCGTGTTTTGCTGGATCGCAATGCGAATCGGGAAACCTCGCTTTTGACTGCTTTGGGATGGTGGGCGGCTCTTGGCTGCGGCTTGATGCTCAAGGGGCCGGTCATTCTGATTCCGGGTTTTGGAACGATTCTGGGTCTCTGGATTGCTGAACGCGATCGCTCATGGTGGAAACGTCTTCGGCCCGCATGGGGCTGGCTGGTGATGTTGCTGGTGGTCCTGCCGTGGTGTGTTGCGATTGATGTTGTCAGTCATGGTGAATTTTTCAGCCATGCTGTCGGACGCAACTTTCTGGGGAAAATAGGTCATGGTCAGGAAGCACATGGTCTTCCACCCGGATATCATATCCTCGTCTTCCTTCTGACTTTCTGGCCGGGTTCCCTGTTCGCTGTCATGTCGGTGCCAGCGATTTTTGCCGCCCGAAAGAATTTTGCTGTCCGATTCTTGTTGTGCTGGATCATCCCGCATTGGATGGTGTTTGAACTGATTGCAACGAAGCTTCCTCATTACGTGATGCCCGTCTGGCCGGCGGTTGCTTTGCTGACCGGATTTATTCTTGTCCGGGCCTGGCACGGTGAGGATATTCGTCCGAAATCCCGTACAGCCCGTGTTTTGATTGGTCTTTATGGAGCTTTATGGGCTCTTCTCGGGCTGGCTTTGATCTGTGCGGGTGTCGTTCTCTCATGGGTTCTGGAACATCATGTTCCGCTGTCAGCCTGGATTGCGACGGCCGGGTCTTTGCCTTTGCTGTTTATTGTTTTGCGGGAAATTATAAAGGGACGTGTCTGGCAGGGAGCGATGGGGGCCATGGGAATGGCAATCATCATTTATGCGGGATTGTTCCTGTCGGTGATTCCCGGGCTGCACTCGATCTGGTTGGCACCACGTCTGGCTCAACTGGTTGAAGAGTATCGCCCGTGCCCGCAGACACAAGTGATCTCGACATCATTTTCTGAACCAAGTCTGGTCTTCATGATGCATGGCGATGTTCAGTTGAAAGGTGTGCCCGACGCAGTGGCGGCCATGAAGAAAAATCGTTCCTGCACACTGGTTTTGATTGATCGTCGATCCGAAGACGAATTCCGTAAAGGATTGGCTGGATCAGATGTCTCTCTGGTTGAATTCGGCCGCGTAAAAGGCGTCAATTATTCAAACGGGAAACATCTCGATATCGGTCTTTATGGCGATTCAGGGAATTGATTTCTACTCTGGCGTCGTCCTGAAAATCATATCAGTGGTCACGCCGGATTTGCCATCATGTCTCGCAGACAATCGTAATCGCGTATCCTGACATTTCTGGAATCGTAGATCCGGAGTGTCATTTCTCTTTTTGGGAATGGTGTTTTCCTGATGCGGGGACAGCGGATATATAGCCCGGAAGGCAGCGTCGGACGCGCGCAGGTGCGCGACGCATGACAAGATCTCTTTGTCTGGCGTTGAGCTGTTTCCACGCAAGATGTGGTGTGTTGGCAGCTGATGGCAGGAAATCCGGACGTCCGAGCAAAAGAGAAATCGTGACGCGTTCAGTCATTGTTGTGATGCCCCATAAGATTTCGGGGGCCAGAACGCCGGTAGATATGAGTCGGGTCGCTTCCAGAACGCGCATGATGACAGTCCCTGTTCAAGAATACTGTCTATTTTCACGTTAAAATATTTAGAAAAAATTAAAATTCTAAGATTTTATAATGATCTTCACGTTTCATAAATGACGTGTCGTGAAAAGCCTTCCGTTGTGAAATGGATCACATGGAGGTCGAATGTTTTGTGAACAATTTATCTGTGCTTCGCGGATGAAGAATCCGGAAGAATTTTCCAGAATGTTCTGATGATCGCGACATCAAGCACGTCTGTTTCTGATGTTACGCACAAAGAAATCTTTTCGAGTGTGCCGAGTGAAATTCAAGGTCTTTTTGTCAGAAGAAGGATCGCCAACAGGAAAAATCATTATTGAAAGAGGCGTGTCGTCTGTCACCAAAGATGAACTGACGACACAAGATGCAGCATTGGGCTGTCACAGCCTCTGTGGTGTTTTCTTATGCTTGGCGTGGTTTTGCATGGCGAATGAACCACCAGCATGCTGCGATAAAGGCGATCAGACCGCCGATCATGGTGAAAGTTTCGCTGCCGGGGCCTGTCACAGCCAGCGCGGAATCTGATCCGCTGATGCCGGAAACAGCGGCCAGTCCTACGCCGACAAGGCTTTCTCCGACAATCAGACCTGAAGCGATCATCATGCCTGGACCAGCTTCGCCTTCACGGTGTTTGCGGTGCAACATCCATCCGATGATGGCGCCGATCCCCAGTGTTACGGAGATATCGGGAGGAAGATAGAGACCGATTCCAACAGCAAGGGGCGGAAGGCTCATGCGGAATCTGCGCAGGATTCTGTCGGCAATAATGAGAACACCACCAAGGAAACAGCCAAGAAGCAGCATGGACCAGTCGAGAGTGCGATTCAGCATGCCATCGGCGATCATGACGACCAGAGCCGGCTGTGGCGCGGAAAGAGCATGTGATGGATCCATACCTGGTCGTGGCATGGCGCCAGGAAATCCATATGCCTGATAAAGCAGATTCAGAACCGGAGGAATGACGGCGGCACCGATCAGACAGCCGACGATCAGGACAACTTCCTGCTTCCATGGGGAAGCCCCGACAAGCTGTCCGGTTTTGAGGTCCTGTAGATTATCATTTGAAATGGCGGATGCCGCAGTGATGGCCGACAGAAGAATAATAGTGAAAGCGATGGCCAGATGATGATGATCTGCGGACATGGAAGCAGGAAGCAGGCCTGATGCTTCCGCTCCAAGCAACAGAAGACAGATCAGGACGTTGGCGATCAACGTGATGCCCGAAATGGGTGATGAGGAAGATCCGACCAGACCGGCCATATATCCGCAGGCTGAGGCTGTCAGAAAACCGAACATAAGGAACAGAACGGTTCCACCAAATGCCAGAGGTATGGCGTATCCCGTGGAGGGGGCAAGGAAGACATAGAAAAGCGCGAAGAGGATGGCAGAGGATATGGCAGCTATAATACTGATGATTTTGGGAGAAAGATCAGAGTCATCGGTCGACAGTCCTCCTTTGCTGGAAGCAAGGGCTGAGCGGATGCCTTGGGCGACGGGCTTTGCGAGTTCGCCAAGGGTCCAGGTAGAGGCGACAGCTATTGCGCCGGCACCGATGAAACGGACCTGATGTGACCATATCGACATAGCCAGAGGCAATGGGGCCAGATGTTCGAGGTTACTGCTTGTAGCTGTCATCCACGGGACGGCTATGCCCCATGCGATCGCAACACCTGCGAGCATGGCCATCCCGCCCGCGATGCCGACCAGATACCCTGCGCCGATCAAGGCCATGGAGAAGCTTGATGTATAACGAAAGACCGCCTGCCCCGCAGTGAAGACGTATGAGAAACCGTCTGAAAACAGACGGAGTCCTCCGGACAGGAATGTAATTCCGCCGGAAATTGCGGCCCCACGCAGCAGCAGTTTCAGACGAAGAACGGCGCTTTCTGCACCTTCGGTGGTTTCCCCTGCGCGCAGAATTTCAGCGGCGGCAACGCCTTCCGGATAGATAAGGGGGGAGTTTTTCACAAGTGCGTGACGCAATGGGATGGTGAACAGAACGCCAGCAATGCCGCCTGCCGCAGTCAGTCCTGCGACCATCATCCATGGAAAAGATGCCCAGTGTCCGATCAGGATCAGGGCGGGAAAGGTGGAGAACACACAAGAGAGGGTTCCCGCCGCCGATGCCTGACTTTGCACCATGTTGTTTTCCAGGATGGAGCTTTTTCCCAGAAGACGCAGAAACGCCATGGAGATGACGGCTGCGGGAATGGAGGATGCAAAAGTCAGTCCGATTTTCAGAGCCAGACATATATTTGAGGCAGTGAAGACAACCGTGATCAGGGCACCAAGGAACAGGCCACGAAAGGTAAGTTCGGCAGGACGGGCCATAAATTACTCCAGATGGCCTTGCTGGCCCTCTTTTGTGTGAACAGGATTGCCGATAACCATAGAGGAAGAGGGACTGGGTGTCAGTCGTGATGGGGAAGGAAAGTGCTTGTGTGCTGCGTGCAGCGCCACCTTCTTCTGGCGAATGATGGAAGGGACGGAAGGTAGAAAGTGGATTTGAATGAAAGCGACTGAAGCAAAGGCAGGATTTTTCATGCGGCCTGTGATCTGCGTGTTTGCACTTCTGATGTTTTTGCCATGGGCCGGATCGGCTCTTGCTGAAGATACCTCTTCCAATCTCATTTCCGGTCCCAGCACAATCGCCACGGATGAATCCCTGTCTGCCATGGGGAAAAAGATTTCCGATATCATCAGCATGCGTGCTGAGGCGAACGGTCCGCCGGGAGCTTCACAGGTGACGCTTGCGACCCGTCAGGCTGCTGCGGTTCAGGCGCAGGCTGCCGATATTATCAGGCGACTTGAGCCTTATGAAAGTCTTCTTCAGTCCTTGCGTGACGTTCTTGGTCCTGTGCCTGCAGCGGGAGCACAGTCTGAAAGTCAGGCGATAGTTCATCAGCGTGAAGTCATTGGTAAGGCAAGCGTTGATCTCGAAAATCGTCTGAAGCAGGCAAAACTGTATCTTCTTGAAGCCGGGCAGTTGCTGACATCGCTCGGGCAGAAGGGAACGGATGTTCAGCAGGCCAATCTGTTCAGGTATCAGCCTGCCCTGGTTGGCACGGCATTCTGGCGTGGTTTGATGCTGGAGCGTGGGCATCTGATGACGAGTGTTGGAAACCTGTTTTCTGATATCGGGTTTTTTATTAAAAAAGCCACCGTTTCTAGCAATATCTGGCAGATTTTCCTGTCTCTTCTTTTCATTGCGCTATCTGTATCAGGTGTGATTTCTGGTCGTCGGGTCTGCCGGCGTGTGGCTCGGAATATTATTCCGGAAGGGCATTTGCGCTTAAGTGTTGCTGCATTCAGCTATGTTGTCGTGGCAGTTGTTCTTGCCTGTTTGGCGGTGCAGATCGCTTTGACGGCGCTGGGGATCGTTTCTGACGTTTCCGAAAATGATGCGGCCCTGTTTCTGGAAACCCTGTTTACACAAATTCCCGTTTGCGTCGTTGCCATAACGCTTGGTCGAGGCATGCTATCGGGGCGGAATCCGGAGTGGCGGCTTCTGCCGGTTACCGATAAGGCAGCTCATTTTCTCAGGAATTTCCCTTACTGGTTTGGCTTCATTCTTTTGCTGCGTGGTCTGAGCCGTTATGTAAGCATTTCGGGCGAATATGGTCCGATTTTCGTTGAGATGACGGAAGCGTTGTTTGTTTTTGCTTCTGGTCCGCTTCTTTTTTCCATTCCCCGCGTCATGTCGCGTTATCCATCTCATGAACGGGAAAATGGAATAGGGCAGTTGGGTCGTTCCGCCGCCATGTTGACTGCATGCATGCTGAGTGTGGCAACATTCAGCGGATATGCTCATCTTGGATATGTTGTGATGTCATGGATCTGTTCCATGAGTCTCTCTGTCCTTGCGGCTGTGCTGTGCTGGATGCTCGTGCGTGATTTCTGCACGACAATGTTGACACCGACGGGGCGTGCAGGGCGTTTTTTGATTCGCCTTGGAATGTCTGCTTCTGTCATCAGCCAGACTTCGGTTGTCTTTAGTGGCCTTTTCTCTGTGTTCCTGTTTTTTCTGCTTGGTGCAGTGGCGGAATCCGGCGGTAGTTTTGATCCGGAAATCCTTCTCGGGAATATCAGATATATGCTGGTGGGCCAGAAAATAGGGCGGATCAGTCTTTCCTATGATGTGATTCTTCAGGTGATCATTATTCCGGTTGCTTCTGGCTATGCTTTGAAAATCATCAGAAAATGGATGAAGGATCGTCTGTTCCCGGTGACATCTCTCGACACAGGCGCGCGCGTTTCCATTCTGGCTATTTTTACTTACACAGCGTGGATTCTTATTGGTCTTACAATGCTTTCGGTTCTGGGAATTACGGTGCAGAGCATGACATGGGTGGTGAGTGCCCTATCTGTTGGCATTGGTTTTGGTCTTCAGTCCATCGTTCAGAATTTTGTATCCGGTATTATTCTTCTGGCTGAACGTCCGGTAACGATCGGAGATACGGTTGAGATAGCGGGTGTGAAGGGAGATGTGAAAAAAATCAGCGTCCGCTCGACGGATCTGAGTCTCTCCGATGGTTCCACAATGATCGTTCCAAATTCACAGTTTATTACATCGGCCGTGAAAAACAGGACATTGGGATATCCGCTGGGTTCGGTATCTGTTCTGATTTCACTGCCTTTAACACTGGATGTTGCTCGTTCCTTGCAGGTTCTGGAAGAGGTTGTAAAAGATGCGCCCGGTCTCCTGTCTGAGCCAGTGCCTGTTGTCAGTGTTGCAGATATCGGAAAGGATTATGTATCGATTGAAGCAACAGGAAAAACCAGGCATCCGAAGGATGTGGCTTCTGTTCAAAAGGCTTTGCGTCTGCTGATGTGGGAAGCGCTGGAACAGAAGGACCTTATGAAAACGTCTTGAACTGCCTTTCAAGATCATGCTGTGAATATGTGCAAGCTGATGAAAGGCACAGGATCAGACATCTATACGTTTTGATAGATGTTACCGGGGCATCATGGTGCCAGTCTCCATAAGACGCTGGTGCCATGAAAGTGCTTCGGAAAGGATATGAGGTGTATCTCCACCCGGCTGGCGTTCAGCGCGCTGCATATAATCCAGAAGCAGCGGGCGATAGTCAGGATGAGCGCAATGGGTGATGATTTGTCGTGCCCGATCCCGTGCGCACAGGCCGCGCAGATCGGCTACGCCCTGTTCTGTTACCACGACCTGAACATCCTGATTGATGTGATCAACGTGGGATGCCATTGGAACGATAGACGAAATGGCGGAATTTTTCGCGATAGATGGTGTCATGAAAATGGACAGCATTGCACTTCTGGAAAAATCACCAGAGCCCCCGATTCCATTCTGTACGCGCGAACCTGCAACCCGGGTTGAATTGACGTTGCCGTAGATATCGACTTCGATTGCTGCATTCATGGTGATTGCATTCATCGAACGTACGACGGATGGGTTGTTGCTGATTTCCTGGGGGCGCAGGACAATCTTGTCACGCAGACTGTGCATGTGTTCGTTGACGAAATCAGCAGAGGCCGGGCTGAGATAAAAGGCTGCTCCTGAAATGGCAGTCATTTTTCCGCTGCGCAGCATGTCCAGCATGCCGTCTTGAATGACTTCTGTATAAGCAGTCAGATTTTCGAAGGGTGCATTTGCCAGACCACCCATGACAGCGTTGGCAATGTTGCCAACACCCGATTGCAAAGGCGGCAAGGTGCGTGGCAAGCGACCACGTGCTACTTCATTCTGCAGAAAATCGATGATATGTCCGGCGATAATTGCGGCATCGGGTTCTTCCCGGAAAGATATGCTCTGTTCCGCTTCATGTGTGAACACGATTGCCGCGATCTTGTCGGGATCTACGTGCAGAGCTGTCTGGCCGACACGCATGCTTGGTGTCGAGATTTGCGCCAGAGTTGCTGCAGCATCTGAGGAAGACGTATTCCAGATATCGTGCAGCCCTTCGATTTCGGGGGTGTGCCACGTATTGATTTCGATAATGACCTTGTCGGCCAGATGGAGCCAGGTCTGGGCATTGCCGATTGCAAAAGTGGGGATGATTCCACCATCTGTTCGGATCAGCGCTGCTTCGACGATAGCCACGTCGACCTTGCCAAAAAACCCCATCCGCGCCCATGGCGCTACACGACTGAGATGTGTGTCAACATAGGCAATACTGCCTGTGTTGATTTTTTTGCGCATGGTCGGGTCGCTCATATATGGCAGGCGGAAGCTGACCGCATCCGCATCAGCCAGCACACCATCGACATCGGTCATGGTCGAAGCGCCGGTAAATAACCTGAGGGCAAAGGGTTCGCCCTGCGCGTGCAACTCTTTTGCCATGGCTGCGATAGCTCGTGTCACGGCTTTGGGCGTGCCACCGGCGCCGAAACCGCTGGTGGCAATCGTTTCCTTGTTTTTTACCAGCCGGGCTGCTTCATCGGCGGTCATCACTCTGTCGCGAAATGCGTGGTATCCGATCCGTTCTGTTTTCATGGTCTGTCAGGCTTTCCCGTTTGCTTCGGTTTTGGAAAGGCCGAAGCGTTTTTTCTTGTTTTCTCAGGGCAGTTCCACAGCCATGGCGATTGCTTCGCCACCACCGATACAGGCCGAGGCCATGCCTTTGTGTTGGCCCCGTGCCTGAAGGGCGTGGATCAGAGTCGTGACCAGCCGGGCGCCAGTCGCTCCAATGGGGTGGCCGAGCGCACAGGCACCGCCGTTGACATTCAGCCGTTCACTGGGAATGTTCAGTTCTTTCTGCGCGACCATGGCCGTGACAGCGAAAGCTTCGTTTACTTCGAACAGATCGACATCCTGCACACGCCAATCGACCTGTTTCAGCAGTTTTTCCATGGCGGGTACTGGGGCTATTGTAAAATCCCGTGGAGCCATCGCATGAACTGAATAGCCCCTGATCGTTGCAAGAATTGGCAGTCCAAGTTTTTCAGCATGTGTCCGTCGCGTCATGACCAGAGCTGCCGCACCGTCGGCAATGCCTGAAGAACTTGCCGGAGTTATGGTGCCATCCTTGCCGAAAGCTGGTCGCAGGGTCGGGATTTTTTGCGGATCGGCCTTGAGAGGATTTTCATCCTGACTGATCACAACATCGCCTTTTCTGGTTTTGATGGTGACAGGCGTGATTTCGTCGGTGAATGCACCACTTTCCACGGCCTTGCGGGCCCGATCAAGGGTCTGGATGGCGTAGTCGTCCTGCTGCTCACGGGTAAAGCCGTATTGTTTTACGGTCAGTTCCGCGAAATTTCCCATAAGTTGGCCGGGTTCATAGGCATCTTCCAGGCCGTCATAGAACATGTGGTCATAAATCTCACCGTGACCAAGTCTGTAACCGGAACGTGCTTTTTTCAGAAGATAAGGGGCATTGGTCATATTTTCCTGCCCGCCTGCGACCAGAAGATTGGCCGATCCGGCAGTCAGCGCGTCATATCCCATTCCCATGGCCATCATGCCCGAGCCGCACAATTTATTGACGTTCAGGGTGGGGGTGCTGAATGGCAAGCCGCCATGATGGGCGGCCTGACGCGCCGGGCTCTGACGCAGGCCTGCGCTCAGCACACAGCCCATGAACACGTTGTCAACCAGAGCGGGATCTATGCCACTGCGTGTGACAGCAGCGCGGATGGCAGTTGCACCCAGAAAGGGTGTCTCGATCGTGGAAAAATTTCCCTGGAACCAGCCAATGGGTGTGCGCGCTGCCGAAACGATGACGATGGAATCAGAAACAGTCATTTTCAAAAACTCCCTGGAATGTGGCTGGATCAGCCCAATATGTTCACCAGTTCCGGAACAACGGTGAAAAGATCGCCAACGAGACCGAAGTCAGCGACATTGAAAATGGGAGCATCAGGATCCTTGTTGATCGCAACGATCACTTTCGAATCTTTCATCCCCGCGAGATGCTGGATGGCTCCGGAAATACCAATTGCGAGATAAAGCTCGGGAGCAACGATCTTGCCTGTTTGCCCCACTTGCAGGTCATTGGGCGCGTATCCGGCATCCACTGCTGCGCGGGATGCTCCGATGGCAGCGTGCAAACGCTCGGCCAATGGTGTGAGCACTGTCTGAAAGGCCTGAGCCGATCCCAGACCGCGTCCACCCGAGATGACGATCCGCGCAGAAGTCAGTTCTGGCCGTTCACTTTTCGTCAGTTCCTCACTCACGAAATGTGCTTTCCATGCTTTGGATGGCAGGCTGATATTTTCCTCTGGTGCTGCGGTCGTGGTCTGGGGGGAGGCGTCGAAAGCGGAACTGCGTATGGTGACGACCTTGAACGCATCACTGCTTTTCACGGTTTCGATAGCGTTTCCGGCATAGATTGGTCGTTCGAACGTGTCGGCAGCGATGACGCGTGTGATATCAGAGACCTGCATCACATCGCGTCGGGCGGCGACGCGGGGCAGGATATCCTTGCCGATAGAGGTCGCGGCCGCGATGACGGCTGTGTAGTCTTTGCTCAGTTCGATCAGAAGTTCCGCCACCGGTTCGGCGAGCAGATGCGCCAAGGTGGGATCATCGGCCACGAGAACCTTGTCCACGCCGGATACATGCGCTGCGGCCTGGGCAACGGGTCCGACGTTTTCACCTGCGACAAGAATATGAATGGCGTCACCCATGTAACGGGCGGCACTAACAGCGCGTGCTGTAGCGTCATTCAAAGAGTGTCCGTCATGGTCAGCGAGAATAAGAATCGTCATGTCATTGCTCTTTCCGTTCGGGTTGCCGGTCTCAGATCACCCCGGCGGTGCGCAACTCGGTGACGAGTTCGTTTGCATCGGCAACGCGGCGTCCGGGCTTGCGGGGTTCGGGGGACTTGACGTTCAAGACGTTCAGCCGCGTCTCGATATTCACCCCGCAAACCGAAACAGGGGTGATATCCAGTGCTTTTTTTCGTGCTTTCATAATGTTGGGCAGAGAGCAGTGGCGTGGTTCGTTCAGGCGCAGGTCGGTCGTCACCACCGCCGGGAGTGGCATGGCGAGTGTCTGATGTCCGCCGTCGACCTCACGCGTGACATGCAGTGTATCTGCTTCCATTTTCAGGGCAGAGGCGAATGTTGCCTGTGGCCAGTCCAGAAGAGCTGCCAGCATCTGGCCGGTCTGGTTGCAATCATCATCCACGGCCTGCTTGCCGAGAATAATCAGATCCGGCTTTTCTTCTTCTGCAACGAAGTGGATCAGTTTGGCTGCGGTCAGAGGTTCGATAGGCTGGTCGGTTTCGATCAGACGCGCACGATCTGCCCCCATGGCCATGGCCTGTCGCAAAACATCCTGCGCTTTGGCCGTGCCGATGGAGATCACGATTATCTCCTCGGCCAGTCCTTTTTCCTTGAGCCGAACAGCTTCCTCGACCGCAATTTCACAA
Organism: Drosophila lacertosa; assembly: GCA_004143845.1. Classification (NCBI taxonomy): domain Eukaryota; kingdom Metazoa; phylum Arthropoda; class Insecta; order Diptera; family Drosophilidae; genus Drosophila; species Drosophila lacertosa. The sequence goes on along the minus strand of SCDZ01000004.1, from coordinate 148,428 downwards.
AACGGGTTGATCGACAGTTTCATGCCTGACAGATCAATGCCGCTTCCGTCCGTTTTCACACGGGGACGCATATTCGCATCCAGAACCATCTTTATAGGGACAAGAATTTTTTTCATGGCGTTTTATCCTCTCTTGTCGTGTTCTGTCAGAACATCTCGTCGGTCGGAGCCATGATTGATCCTGCGCCCGCGCTGATCTGCTGGCTCAGTGCGGTGGCTTGTGGCAGCACCCGCTTCATGAAGAAGGTTGCTGTTGCGCGTTTGTGCTGCACGCGTGCTTCCGGCAGGGTTTGTCCGGGGGAAGTGCAGGCCAGAACCATACGCACCCACATCCAGCCGAAGCTGACCAGCGCGAACAGCCGTAGATAATCGACGGCAGCAGCATTGCGGTCATCGGCGTTTGCGAGATCACCACTGACAAGTCGGGTTGTAATATCCTCGAGTTGCTTCAGTGCGGTGCGTAATGGCTCGGCCAGAGCAGAGGTGTATTTGTCTTCTGCCGCGTCGGCGAGTGTCTTGTGAATCTCGGCGAAATAGGCACGAACCGGACGTCCATCGGCGAGGCCCAGCTTGCGGATCACAAGATCCTGTGCCTGAATTCCGTTTGTTCCTTCATAAATCATCGCGATCCGGGCATCGCGCACATACTGTTCCTGTCCCCATTCCCGAATGTAGCCATGTCCACCAAGAATCTGCTGGCCAGAGACTGTTGCCTCGAACCCGAAATCTGTCAGTGCGGCTTTGATGACGGGTGTCAGAAGAGCGACATTTTCGCCTGCCTGTTCGCGGATGGCTGCATCGGGATGGAATTTCTCCCGGTCCATTTCCAAAGCCGTATAGACCACCATGGCGCGACCTGCCTCGATGAAGGACTGCATGGAGAGCAGCATGCGGCGGACATCCGCATGGGCGATGATCGGGACAGTGCCGTTGCGGTCCGGGGAGCGGCCCTGCAAGCGTTCGCGTGCATAGGTCAGCGCAGTTTGGCCCGATGCATCGGCAACCCCAAGTCCCTGCACACCCACGAACAGGCGTTCTGCGTTCATCATGGTGAACATTGCGGCAAGTCCACGATTTGGCTCGCCGACCATCCAGCCCTGACATCCGTCATAATTCATCACGCAGGTCGGCTGGGCATGGATCCCCATCTTGTGCTCCAGGGCGCCGACGGAGATGGAGTTCCGTTCCCCCAGTGAACCGTCATCGTTCACAAGCACTTTGGGGCACAGGAACAGGCTGATTCCTTTTGTTCCGGCAGGAGCATCGGGAATACGTGCCAGGACGAGGTGAATGACATTTTCCGCCATGTCATGATCACCTGAAGAGATGAAGATCTTCGAACCGGTGATCGTCCATGAGCCGTCAGGACGTGGTGTGGCGGTTGTCTTGAGCAGTCCGAGATCAGAACCTGCATTGCCTTCTGTCAGCGCCATGGCGCCCGTCCAGACACCACTGATCATGTTGGGAAGATAGGTGTCCTTGAGCTTCCGGGTAGCGTGGGCTTCGATGGCCTCACATGCTCCGCGTGTCAGGCCGGGGAACAGGCCAAAGGAAAGGTTGGATGCTGAAAGCATCTCATCAACCAGAATCTGGATCGTGCGTGGCAGGTTCTGTCCGCCATATTCCGTCGAGGCGGACAGGCCGCCCCATCCAGCTTCGGAAAACGCTTTCCATGCTTCGGCGAAGCCTTTTGGTGTGTGGACAACACCATTTTCCAGACGGCATCCTTCGATATCGCCTGTTGCATTCAATGGATAGAGAATTTCCGAACAGAATTTCCCTGATTCCTCAAGGATGCTTTCTATGGTTTCGAGGTCATTGTCTTTCTGCTCTGGCAATTCGGCAAAGATTTTATCTGCACTGAATACATCGCGCAGGAGAAACATCATATCTTCGACAGGGGCTTTGTAGTGCGGCATTTTTTTTCTCCGATTTCGAATAAAATATTAATTTTTGAGTGGTTTTCCGGTCTCGAGCATGTGCGCTATGCGTGCGCGTGTGGGGTCTGTCAGAACAAGTTCAAGGAAATGTCTGCTGACCCGGTCGGTTATCTCGGAGAGTGGGACAGGTGTTTTCGCATCGCCTGACAGGATTTCCACCAGAGCAGCCCCCAGCACGCGATCATGGGGAGACAGGCTGTCTTCCTGTTGCGCCAGGAGTTCGGTCAATATTGTGCGTTGCGGCAGAACGAGGCTGGATGACACAGCGGGGCTAAAGTCGGCTGCCAGTTCGATTGCCCAATCCCGCGCGGTTGCGATCAGGCGGTCCGCATTCATCACCACCCGATCAGTCTGACGGATCAGATGCTGTGCCTGAGCTGCAAAGCCGCAGGGTGTCGCCACGCCGCGCATGACTCCTGCAAAAACCTGCTTTGCAGCGTCTTCTGGTGACAGACCGGCTTCATGGTGACGTAGCAGCCAGCGTGCTATGCCGCCCCAGCCCGGCAGCAGGCCAACCCGACTTTCGACCAGCCCTATGCTGGCTTCCGCATGCAGCGCATCGGCGCTGACATGAAGCAGGAATTCGCATCCTCCACCCAGTGCCAGAGCTCCGGCAGCGCCAACGATGGGAAAAGGGGCTGCTGCGAGAGTTGTAAAACTGTCCACACCATCGGCGAGGAAGCTTGCAAGGCCAGCCTTGTCGTTCTTTTCAGACATGGCCAGCATGCCCTTGAGGTCAGCTCCGGCACTGAAGACACGCCCATCGTTCCCGGCAACAAGGGCACGAAAATTCTTGGGTGTTTCAACAAGAACACGACGCAGACTGTCCAGAAGCGCGGGTGTGAAGACGTTCATGGACGTGCGGAATTCGAACAGGCCCACACCGTCTCCGATATCCCACAAGGAGGCAGTGTCTGTTGTAAAGACTGGCTGTTTTGCAAGACGCAGGGCAGGTAGTGCGATGACACCTTCAGGCAGGATGACGGGTTTGCGTGCGACTTCCGTGCCGACAGGGACGATGATTGTGCGCTGGCCGTTTGTCTTGCCGTAAAAATCGTCCCCTGCTGCCGTCAGCAAGGAGGGAACAGCCTGTCCGTCCAGCTTCAGGCGGATGGCGAAATCTGCTGCCCCCAATTGATCGATCAGTTCGAACGGGCCAGCACGCCAGGCGTATCCCAGTCGCATGGCCGTATCGACCTGATCTGGACGATCCGCGATTTCGGGCACCAGAGCCGCAGCATAGGCCAGCGTGCGGGACATGACGGCCCAGGCATAGTGCCCGGCCAGTGTGTCTGATGCCATCAGGGTCGCCGCGTCTGTATGGGGCAGGGCGGGTGTTTCACGTGGACGCCAAGTGCGGGTTGTGGGGTCGAAGGTTTCCTTCACGCGGCGATCTGCGCTTTGACGATAAAACCCACCGCCTGATTTGCGGCCTTTCAGCCCTTGAGCGAGCATGGCGGTCACGAGTTCGGGCTCGGCTGCATAAGCCTGAATGGGGTCGTCAGCGGGAAGGGTCTGTTGCAGCGAGCGGATCAGCCCGGGCATGAGATCGATGCCGATCAGATCCCACAATCCAAACATGCCAGTGCTGGGGAAACCGAAGGGGCGTCCCATGACGACGTCGGCCAGTTCAGGTGAAACGCCCAGCCTCAGTGCTTCGCACAAGCCTGCGACCAGCCAGTAGCAGCCGATGCGGTTGGCGATAAAACCTGGAGTGTCCTTGCACGGTACAATGGTTTTGCCCAAGGCATGGTCAATGAAATGTGTGATGCGTTCGATTGCGGCGGGGTTGGTGCCGGGTCCTGTTACCAGTTCCAGCAGTCGCATGTGGCGCGGTGGATTAAAGAAATGTGTGATCATCATGTCGCCTGCAAGTTCAGGCGATGCATGAGCGACCAGTTCTGCCAGAGGAATGGTGGAAGTGTTGGAAGAGACGATGCATCCTGGCTTACGCACCGTATCGATCTGCGCGAACAGATTGCGTTTGATATCTATCCGCTCCGCGACAGCTTCCACGATCCAGTCGCAGTCTTTCAAAAGATCCAGATCTGTCTTGCTACTGCCGGTCGTCACTCGGCTGGCGAAGTCAGGCATCATGAAACCGCCGGTTTTCACCTGTCGCGCCACGCCATCGGCTGCGAGTTGCCCATCCAGATCCAGCAGCACGACATCCACACCGCAATTGGCCATATGAGCTGCGATGCCTGCTCCCATGGTTCCTGCACCAATGACGCCACATTTACGAAATATATTTTTTTTATCAGACATGTTCAGTTCCTTGTCGGTTATCAAGAATGCGATGGGACGTTCCGTTTACATGCCGACATAGATTGGGCCGCCGCCGCCTTCCGGCGGTGTCCAGTTAATATTCTGGCTCGGGTCCTTGATGTCGCAGGTTTTGCAATGCACGCAGTTCTGAGCATTGATGACAAAACTGTTTGATTTTTCTGGTTTATTTTCGACTTCATAAACTCCGGCGGGGCAATATAGTCGTGCGGGTTCTCCATAAAGCGGCAGATTCCGTGTCAAAGGCGTGTTGGGATCAGCCAATTGCAGATGGCAGGGCTGGTTTTCCGCATGCGTGGTTCCGGACAGAAACACCGAAGACAAGCGGTCGAAGGTCAGTACATTATCCGGCTTGGGATAGGTGATGGGTGTCACTTCGGACAGAAGCTTGAGTGATGCCCAATCAGGTTTTTCATGCTGGATTGTTCCAAAGGGAGATTTCCCAAGAAGCGTCTGGGTCCACATGTCGAATGCGCCAAGGGCTACTCCGACGGGCAGTCCGTAGCGTGACCAGAGCGGTTTGACGTTGCGCACAGGGAAAATATCTTTTCCGATAGAGCTTTTTTTCCAGCCATCCCGCCATGCTGTCAGTTCCGTAGCTTCAGGATCGGCGATAATGGCATCGGCCACCTGCATGCCTGATGCAATGGCGTTATGTGTTCCCTTGATCCGGGGCACATTCATGAAACCAGCAGCACAGCCGATCAATGCTCCACCAGGAAAAGTCAGGCGTGGAACGGATTGCCAGCCGCCTTCCGTCAGGGCGCGCGCGCCATAGGAAATTCGTTTGCCTCCATCAAGCAGGATGCGCATGCTTGGATGGGTCTTGAAGCGCTGGAATTCATCGAAGGGTGAAAGCGTGGGGTTTGTGTAATCCAGATGAACGACGAAACCCACAGTCAAAAGATTGTCTTCGCCGTGATAAACAAAGGATCCACCGCCTGTTTTGCGATCCAGTGGCCAGCCGAGTGTGTGCATGATGCGTCCAGGCACGACGCGACCGGGTGGAAGTTCCCAGACTTCCTTTATTCCCGTGCCAAATTTCTGGAATTTTGACTGCGCGTAGAGATCGAAACGCGCGATGGCGATCTTGCTCAATGATCCGCGTGCGCCTTCGGCCAGTAATGTATGTCTTGCGCGTAGCTCCATTCCCGGCGTGTAGTTGTTCGAATGTGTGCCATCTTTGTTGACACCCATATCGCCGGTCACGATGCCTGCGACGCGCCCTGTTGCATCGAATAGCAACTCTGTCGCCGCGATTGCGGGATAGATATCGACACCGATTTCTTCGGCTTTTTGCGCCAGATATGCGACCAACTTGCCCAGAGATCCGACAAAACATCCCTTGTTGCTCATGAGCGGCGGGAACAGTTTTTCAGGCAGAGCGAAGGTGCGTTTCTGTGTCAGGAAAGTGAAATGTTCTTCCGAGACTTCGGTCCGGAGAGGGCGGTCGGGATCATTGCGCCAATCAGGCAGCAATTCATCCAAAGTGGATGGGTCCATGACCATGCCTGAAAGACTGTGTGCCCCGGGTTCGGCGCCTTTTTCCACGACGATGACTGACATCTCCGGCGCGTGCTGTTTCAGTCTGATTGCAGCGGAAAGACCAGCAGGGCCTGCCCCTACAATCACCACGTCGCAGGTTACGTGATCTCGTTGCGTTACTTCGTCCATTGCTGGCGCCTTCCAGTCGGGAATTCTGCTCCCGATTATCAACCAAACATTTGTTAGAATTTAAGGAAGGCAATTTTTTGCGTGCTGTCGAGAAAAAATACACATAAGTATGGTCACAGTTGTATGAGCAGAGGTGTCCGGTTCGTTCGGACGTCCTTCTCAGGCCTTGATTCCCGGTTGCTTATGAAACGATCTTCCTTGCCCGTCGCAGCCCCCAAATCCCCGCGTATCAGGCGCACAAAAGACGCTCGGTCTCTGTCGGAAAACGGAAAGCCTGGTTCTCCGGGAGCCGAAGAGCAGGCAGACAGGCGGCACGAAATTCTGGAAATAGCGGCGGAGCTGTTTGCTGAGCGGGGTTATCGGGCTACGTCGATTCGGGATATTGCGGAACGGGCGGGTCTTCTTGCCGGGTCGCTTTATTATCATATCCGTTCAAAGGAAGCCTTGTTCGTAGAAATTCACAACACGGCTCTGGCTGCGGCGGCCATGCGTATCCATAACGCGTTGAACGGGCTGACGGATCCTTGGGAACGCCTGCAGGCTGCCTGTCTGGAGATGCTTGAGATTCAATTGAACGCCGGTTCCTTGACGTTGCCCATTATGAACAATCTGCGGAGCGTTCCCGAAACCGTTCGTGATGTTCTCATTCGTCAACGTGACGATTTTGAAAAGATTTTTCGGGAGTTGGTTGCTGCATTGCCGTTGGAGAGTGATATAGATGCAAATCTCTATCGTATTCTTTTGCTAAGTTTGCTGAATTCGGCGGATGGATGGTTTCGTGAAGGGCGTCTTTCCCGTGCAGAAATTGCTGCCCAGATTGTCAGGATTTTCAGGCATCCGAAAAATTGAGGATGGATACATGCCATCTTTCTTCGAATATGAAAATGACGACAGAAGTCCAGTTTGTTGTGTGTGCTGGAAACGAGGAAGATGAGACTGGGGAGAGAAAGCGCGCGTGGTCATCTATGTTTACTTTGCGTTTAAAGTAAATTTCCTCGTTATAATTTGCGATTTATTTCATTTTTCTAATGATTTTATAGACTGATATGCTCGAAATTCATATCAGTCTATAAAATCGCTTATTTTTAATTCAGATATTTTTTTCTTTGGATGTTTGACTAGGCCAATGGCTGGTCCGGTGCTGGTGAAAAGAGCGGATACGATGCTGATCAAAGCGCCAATCAGAATATATCCGTAAATAACCTGAATTAGGACCAGTATTTCGCAAATGCTGTCAGTGTGTCGCGGATGGATATCTCCATATCCCAGTGTCGTCATGGTGACTGTTGAGAAATAAAAGGAACTCACGAGAGAAATATGTTCGTTCATACTCTGATTTGTATAGTAAATCAGAGAAAATATTGTTGAAACCACTATATACGACATTATGACGCGTTTTGGAGATCTGCCATAGTCTGAATGTATCCAGAAAAATCTGGCAATGAGTGCGATGATGAAGTTGTTGTTTCCGTACCAGTCGATCCAGTTTTTCCGGCGGTTACAGTAAGCTGCTGTGTCCTGCATGAGGTTATAGAATGTTATTTTTGGAAATGTTGGTGATCTGAAATCTGTTTTTCGTGAAAAGATGCATGAATCGAAGTAGGTGTTTCCATCGAAATGCGCGTTTCTGAAATTGGCTCCACAAACGACGATAGGATCGTTCTTCTTGTTGAGGATATTATATCCGTTGCTGAGAAATCTTGTTCCTTCGAGATTGCTGTTCTGAAAGTCGCTTTCATAGAAACTTGAGGCAAGAAAATCTGTTTTACTGACGTTCGCGGCAATGAATTTTGCGCAGGAAAAATCTGATGCGTGAATGGTTGCCTGAACGCAACTGCTCTCGATCAGTTGTGTGTGGGTGAATATGCATCCTGAAATATTCGCTTGATCGAGTGAAGCTTCAAGGAGGGAGCATCTCGAAAAATCAACATTCTGAATATTCGATTTGTTGAAAGTTGATTTGTAGAAATCACCGCCTCTCCCATTCCTGTTCTGGAATATCAATCCGTTCAGGGAAAGATTATCGAAGCTGCATTCGCGTAATTTTATGATGTCATCGGTGCTGCTGACGAAAGCGTTCCACGCATCGATGTCCTGTTTTTCAAGGCATTCCAGCAGGAAGCCATAATGATCCAGGGTGCTATCCTGTGTCATGTCTTTTCACCATTGGAGCAGAACTGTTTTCGGCTGGTGCCGACCATGCTGAATATCGGAATGATATCGTATCATTCTCAGCATCTTGAAGCGATGATTGAAATATCATCGCTTCGTGGAAGGAATGCCGCAGTGAAGATTAATTGCGGCGCGTGATCTGCGTGATGTCACGGACGGCGCCGCGGGCGGCGCTGGTCGTGAGGGCGGCATATGCTTTCAGGGCGGTGGAAACAGTGCGCTGACGGTCTGGCTGCCAAGCCTGTGGACCTTGTTCTTCCATTGCAATGCGGCGCTCTGAAAGTTCAGCATCAGAAACAGTCGTGCGGAGCACGCGGGCAGGGATATCGATTTCGATGATATCGCCGTCGCGAATCAGCCCCAGCGCTCCCCCCTCTGCAGCTTCAGGGGAAATATGTCCGATGGACAGGCCGGAACTTCCACCGGAGAAGCGGCCGTCGGTAATCAGAGCGCAGCTTTCTGCCAGACCTTTGGATTTGAGGTAGCTGGTTGGATACAGCATTTCCTGCATGCCGGGACCACCTTTTGGTCCTTCATAACGGATCAGCACAACATCCCCTGCTTTGATTTTGTCGGTAAGAATGGCCGATACTGCCTCATCCTGACTTTCAAAAACGCGTGCGGGACCGGAGAAAACCAGAAGATTGTCTGCAACGCCGGCTGTTTTCACGATGGCGCCATCTTCTGCGATATTGCCATAGAGAACGGCCAGACCGCCGTCCTGACTGAAAGCGTTAGCGCCATTGCGGATTGCGCCTTTTGCGCGGTCAAGATCGGCTTCCTTGAAACGACTGCTCTGCGAGAAAGCTTCTGTCGTGCGGACGCCGCCGGGTGCAGCCCGGAAGAAGGCGTTGGCCTGTTCCAGATTATTGCCGTCTCCTGCGATGTCCCAGCGGGCAAGGGCGGCGGCAAGGCTTGGGCTGTGGACCATCGGGGTGTCGCGATGCAGCAGTTCAAGGCGGTCCAGTTCACCCATGATTGCCGGGATTCCTCCGGCGCGGTGCACATCTTCCATATGCACATCAGCCTTGGAGGGCGCGACTTTGCAGAGATTGGGGACGCGACGGGAAAGGCGATCAATGTCTGCCATGGTGAAGGCAACCTCGCCCTCATGTGCGGCAGCCAGAAGATGCAACACGGTATTGGTCGATCCGCCCATGGCGATATCGACTGTCATGGCATTTTCGAACGCCTGACGGGTAGCGATGGAGCGCGGAAGAACCGATGAGTCATCCTGCTCATAGTAACGACGCGCCAGTTCGACGATCGTGCGGCCGGCATTCAGGAACAGTTCACGACGGTCAGCATGCGTCGCGACCAGACTTCCGTTGCCTGGCAGGGAAAGTCCAAGCGCCTCGGTCAGGCAGTTCATGGAATTGGCGGTGAACATGCCGGAGCAGGAACCGCAGGTCGGGCAGGCTGAGCGTTCAATGGCTTCCGAGGCACTGTCGCTCACATTCGGGTTGGCCGCAGCGACCATGGAGGTCACCAGATCGGCCCGTTGTTCCACGCCATCCAGATTGACGCGACCGGCTTCCATGGGGCCGCCGGAAACGAAAACAACCGGGATATTCAGCCGCATGGCCGCCATCAGCATGCCGGGTGTGATCTTGTCACAATTGCTGATGCAGACCAGTGCATCGGCACAATGGGCGTTGACCATATACTCGACGGCATCCGCGATCAGTTCGCGGGAAGGCAGGCTGTAAAGCATGCCGCCGTGACCCATTGCGATTCCGTCATCGACGGCAATGGTGTTGAATTCGCGTCCGATCCCGCCAGCTTCTTCGATGGCACCGCAGACGAGTTGCCCAAGGTCTTTCAGATGGACGTGGCCTGGGACGAACTGCGTGAAAGAATTGGCGACGGCAATGATGGGCTTACCGAAATCTCCGTCTTTCATGCCCGTGGCGCGCCAGAGGCTACGGGCGCCAGCCATGTTGCGGCCGTGCGTTGTGGTGCGGGAGCGGTAAGCGGGCATGGATCGGGCTTTCTCGGGAATGATTGAATGCATGAACGAAACGGAGGCACTCTAGCCCGAACGAGCGTCGAGGGGAAAGGCATCGCTCTGCCAGCCTTTGCAGGCATGAGGTGAGATTTACGCCATTTTTTAAAGACAGGATTGAAGGATGTTTATTGGACAGCCGTTATTGCGATCTCGTACTGCCAAAAGGTCCAGAGAGGGATGGAAAATATCCCAGCCCTGGGGTGCTTTAAATTAATTTACAAAAACATTTAAATAAAATGATTTTTCACTATTTTGAGTTGTAATATTTAGGTGTGAATCGGAGGTGATTTGCAAATTTTGTGGTGAATTTTATTATAAAACCAGAAGATAATGTAATAGAATTTTTCCATTTCTGCATGGCATGTCTGCATCCGGAGATATCTTGACGAATAAAAATAAATGACTTTATTAAATTGAATAACACTAAAGGAGATCCAGCCATGTCTGATACGGCTCTTGTGGCTGCAACAGCTCAGATCGAAGCTGTTGTCACAGGTCAGGCAACAGCTCCGTCCGTGAAGACATTTTTCGATCCTGTCACATTTACGGCGAGCCACGTTGTCTGGGATCCGCTCACAAAAGAGGCTGCCATCATAGACAGCGTGCTGGGCTATGACCCGGCCTCTGGCCGCACCCGTCATGATGAAGCGCAACTGATTGAAACCTTTGTCCGGCAGACAGAGCTGAAGGTCGTTTGGCAGTTGGAAACCCATGTGCATGCGGATCACCTGTCTGCGGCGCCGTGGTTGCAACAGCAATGCGGGGGCAAGCTGGCGATCGGGGCAGCCATCGTTCGTGTGCAGGATGTGTTTGGCAAGATTTTCAATGCCGGGACCGAATTTGAACGCGATGGCTCCCAGTTCGATCAGCTATTCCGGGATGGCGACAGATTTGCCCTGGGTCAGATTCCCTGCATCGCCTTGCATGTTCCGGGGCACACACCTGCTGACATGGCATTCATCATCGGTGATGCGGCATTTATTGGCGATACGTTGTTTATGCCTGATTATGGAACGGCCCGGGCGGATTTTCCGGGAGGTGATGCGCGACAGCTTTTCCAGTCCATCCGTCGTCTGATGCAACTGCCTGCGGCAACACGCCTTTTCCTCTGTCATGATTACAAAGCGCCCGGGCGAGACAGCTATGCATGGGAAACAACGGTGGGAGCGGAGCGTAAAGGTAATGTGCATGTGCATGATGGTGTGACGGAGGAGGCATTTGTCACGATGCGGATGGCTCGGGATGCAACGCTTTCCCTGCCGAATCTGATCATGCCATCTGTGCAGGTCAACATGCGGGGTGGGCGTTTTCCCGAACCGGAAACGAACGGCACCCGCTACATCAAGATTCCCTTGAACACGCTTTAAGGTCCATCATCTCCGTTTATTCTTCGCAATAAGGTCTCCCGATGTCATTTTCACCGCGTTCCCTGACCGGGAATTTTTCCATCTCCCCGCAACTGGATGCCGCAGAAGTCAGCGAAGCGGCGGCACGTGGTTTCCGCAGTATTATCTGCGCCCGTCCCGATGATGAGCAGCCGGGTCAGCCTTCGGCGCGGGATATCGAGCAGGCAGCCATTGCCGCGGGTCTTGATTTTGTAAGTATTCCTGTCGTTTCAGGCGTAATTCCGGACAGCATTTCCGTTGCCGCCATGAGAAAGGCTCTGGACAGCTTGCCGGGGCCGGTGCTGGGTTATTGTCGCTCGGGAACGCGGGCTGCATGGTTGTGGGCGATGGCGGAGCATGGTCGTCAGACAGTTAGTGAGATTTTAAGCGCAGGCACGGCCGCCAGCATTGATCTGTCTCCTTTGAAAAAGGCTCTCGAATCCAGCGGTCAGGAGACAAAACCGGCTGACACGTCTTCTGCAACCCGGAAATTCGATGTTGTGATCGCAGGCGGTGGTGCCGCAGGAATCTCAGTTGCCGCAAGCATCCTGAAGCGGCGTTCTGGTGTTTCGATCGCGATTATAGAGCCATCTTCGGAGCATTATTATCAGCCCGGCTGGACGCTGGTCGGTGGTGGCGTGTTCCGTCAGGAGCAGACGCGGCGTCCTGAAGCGCCCCTGATTCCCAAAGGTGTGACGTGGATCAGGACGGCGGTTACAGGCTTCCAGCCGGAAGCGCATGAAGTCGGGTTGGGTGACGGAACGACTGTGGCTTACAGGGTTCTGATCGTCGCCACGGGTATCGAACTGAACTGGGGTGGGATTCCCGGTCTGGAAGAGACACTTGGCAAGAACGGTGTGACCTCGAATTACCGCTATGACCTTGCGCCCTACACCTGGAAGCTGGTGCAGGAACTCAAGAAGGGGAATGCGGTCTTCACGCAGCCTCCCATGCCGATCAAGTGCGCAGGCGGACCTCAGAAAGCGGTTTATCTGTCCTGTGATCACTGGCTGAAAGAAGGTGTCCTGCGTGACATCAATGTTTCGTTCGACACCGCGACGCCCGCTCTGTTCGGGGTTGCGGATTATGTTCCGGCGCTGATGAACTATATTCGCCGTTACAATGTTGATCTGAAACTGAAATCGAAGCTGGTTTCCGTTGATGGGGCAAAGCGGATTGCAACATTTGAGAGAGTGACTGACGAAGGAACCGTTCAGGTTCAGCGTGAGTTCGACATGCTCCATGTTGTTCCGCCGCAGGTTGCCCCGAAAGTGGTGCGTGAAAGCGCGTTGGCGGGTGCCGATGGTTTTGTTGCTGTTGATCCGGCAACATTGCGGCACGTAACCTGGTCGGATGTTTTTGCGTTAGGGGATGTTGCTGGCACATCAAATGCAAAAACGGTGGCAGCCGTGCGCAAGCAGGTGCCGGTCGTGGCGATCAACGTTTTGGAAGTGCTGGACGGAAAGGGTGCGATCGCCACCTATGACGGTTATGGGGCATGCCCATTGACGGTCGAGCGTGGCAAGATCGTTCTGGCGGAGTTTTCCTATGGCGGCAAACTTTGCCCGACATTGCCTGTCTGGCTTCTGAACGGAACACAGCCGACATCTCTGGCATGGTTCATGAAGAAAGAGATCATGCCGCGGCTTTATTGGGATGGCATGTTCAAGGGGCATGAAATTCTGGTGGCGCCCAAGGTGACCAGAAAAAGCTGATCCAGAACGACGATGCTTCACCTTTTCACGGAAATTGTTTCCGGCTCTCTGGTCGGGTTCATATTGGGGCTTATCGGCGGCGGCGGGTCGATTCTCGCTGTTCCGTTGATGGTTTATGTCGTGGGGGTGAAGAATCCGCATATTGCCATCGGGACCAGTGCATTGGCGGTTGCAGTCAATGCGCTGGCCGGTCTGGTCAGTCATGCCCGGTCTGGCACGGTCAAATGGCGTTGCGCAGGTATTTTTTCCATCAGCGGAATTCTGGGTGCTTTTGTTGGTGCCGCGATGGGCAAGGCAGTAGATGGTCAGAAGCTGCTGCTGTTCTTCGCGCTTCTGATGATCGTGGTTGGCGTGCTCATGATACGGGGGCGCAAGAATCCGGGTTGTGCGGGGGCTGCATGTAATCGCAGCAATGCACCCAAGGTTGTGATGTTTGGTGCTGGTTCCGGTCTTCTGTCCGGGTTCTTCGGAATCGGAGGAGGGTTTCTGATCGTTCCAGGGCTGATCGCCTGCACGAACATGCCCATTCTGAATGCAATCGGAACGTCTCTGGTTGCTGTTGCCGCTTTTGGGCTGAGCACGGCCATCAGTTACATTCTGTCCGGGATGGTGGACTGGCAACTGGCCGGTATGTTCATCATTGGTGGCGTGGTCGGAAGTTTTGCGGGCACCGCAGCTGCCCGACGTTTATCCGGTTCGCGTGGTGCGCTGACGACATTTTTTGCAGGCGTTATCTTCTGTGTCGCGGCTTACATGATCTGGAAGAGTGTGCAGGCATTGATGCTGGCCTGATCTGGGAAAATTCTGCGCAGATTATTCCCTGCGCAGCACGGCATCGTTCAGGAATGATGCCAGCTTCCCGGAGACGAAATCTTTCTTGAGAGCGACTTCATCATATTCATGCTCGACCCAGTCGAGGAACGGAAGGCGCCCCTCCGCATCCGTACGGTAGCGCAGGAAAAAGGCGTCGAGAATACCGGTGCGTGATCTGTTGAAATGTCCAAAGCGCCATGACAGCTGGGCAAGAGCCTGATCTGCGGTTCCACCTTCGAACATAATCACCAGACCTGAAGCCAGTCCCGCCCGGTCAGCACCTGATTTACAGTGCATCAGCATGGGGAATTCCATGTTCCGGTAAAGATCGGCAAAGCGGAGAATACGGTCGCGATGCGGTGCGCCGCGACTTTCGAATGCCATGTCGATATGGGTCAGTCCGACCTGTTGTGCTGCATCGCGAGAGAGGGCGTCTGAACCACAGCGCCTGTGGCCGCGGAGATTGACGAGCGTCTTCAGTCCAAGGCGAGGCGTCAGCCGGGCCAGTCGAGCGGGTGTTGGATGGTTGCATCGCCAGACCTTGCCGGGGATGACTGGTGCGAGGTTGGTCCAGACCAGACGAAAGATCGAGTGATCCTTGAAAAGACTGTCGTTCCAGGCGCGGAGACGATCTGGAGTGGATGTGACATCACCTTCGAACACGCGCGATGGCTCCCGGATTGAAAAGAAAAGGGCGTCGGAGGTGTCCCATCCGGCGCCCTTTTCGTCAATCGCAGAGGATCGAAAGGAATCAGAGTTTCCGTTCGACCTGCAGTTCCTTGATCCGACCGATGGCTTTGGCCGGGTTCAGACCTTTCGGGCAGGTCTGGGTGCAGTTCATGATGGTGCGGCAGGCATAGAGCTTGAAGGTGTCTTCAAGAGAATCAAGACGCTCACCTGTGTGCTCGTCACGGCTGTCGGCGATCCAGCGATAAGCCGCCAGAAGGGTTGCCGGGCCGAGATAGCGGTCGCCGTTCCACCAGTAAGACGGGCAGGACGTTGTGCAGCAGAAGCACAGGATGCATTCCCACATGCCATCGAGTTTTGAACGTTCCTCGATAGACTGACGCCGTTCGCCATCCGGTGGGGGGGCGCTGTCGGACTTCATCCACGGCTCGATTGAACGCAGCTGCGCATAGGCACCATCGAGATTGGACACAAGGTCCTTCACGATCGGCATATGGGGCAGTGGATTGATGATGACGTCACCCTGCATGTCCTTGATGGGCTTCAGGCAGGCAAGGGTGTTTTCACCGTCAATGTTCATCGCGCAGGACCCACAGATCCCTTCGCGACAGGAGCGTCGGAAGGTGAGGGTCGGGTCGATGTCGTTCTTGATGTGGATCAGGGCATCGAGAACCATTGGGCCGATGTGATCAAGATCGACTTCATAGGTGTCCATGGCCGGATTTTTGTCGTCATCCGGGGACCAGCGGTAGACTTTGAAGATGCGTACATTCTTAGCGCCGGGCTGGGCAGGAAAATACTGCCCTTTCGTGACCGTGCTGTTACGCGGAAGGCTCAGTTCAACCATGATGCGTTTCCTTTACTTTCCTGCGTTCCAGATCAGTAAACGCGCTTCTTGGGCGGGAAGACTTCGACTTCGTCAGTCAGTGTCTTCATATGGACGGGGCGATAGGTCAGTTTCGTTGCGCCTTTTTCGTCCAGCCAGGAAACGCTGTGCTTCATCCATTCTTTGTCGTCACGATTTTCAAAATCGTCACGGGCATGGGCACCGCGGCTTTCATGGCGGAGAAGTCCGCTTTCCAGCGTAACGGTTGCGTTCGCCAGAAGGTTGTCGAACTCCAAGGCTTCCATCAGGTCGCTGTTCCAGATCAGGGAACGGTCAGCGACGGAAATGTCTCCCTTGCCAGCCCAGATTTCACGAATCTTGTCACAGCCTTCCTTGAGGCTGTCTTCCGTGCGGAAGACGGCGGCATGTGTCTGCATGTCACGCTGCAGGCGATCACGCATGTCGGCAACGCGCGTGCCGCCCTTTGCGTTACGCAGCGCATCGAGACGATCCAGAGCGTTTTCACCGGCGCCGGCGGGCAGAGGCTTCACGAAGTCGGCTGGTTTGATGATTTCTGCGGCGCGACGGGCTGCGGCGCGACCGAAAACGATCAGATCGAGCAGGGAGTTCGTGCCAAGGCGGTTTGCGCCGTGAACGGAAACGCAGGCAGCTTCACCAACGGCCATCAGTCCGGGTACGACTGCATCAGGATTGTCTTCCGTCGGGCGGATGACTTCACCATGAATGTTCGTCGGGATTCCGCCCATGTTGTAATGGACGGTCGGCAGGACCGGAACCGGCTCTTTCGTGACGTCAACACCGGCAAAGACGCGTGACGTTTCGATGATGCCCGGCAGACGTTCATGTAGCAGATCGGAGCCCAGATGCTCCAGATGCATCATGATGTGGTCTTTTTTCGGACCACAGCCACGGCCTTCCTTGATTTCAAGGGTCATGGCGCGGGACACGACGTCGCGGGATGCAAGATCCTTCGCTGTCGGTGCATAACGCTCCATGAAGCGCTCGCCTTCGGCGTTGGTCAGATAAGCGCCTTCACCACGGCAACCTTCGGTCAGCAGGCAACCTGCCGGATAGATGCCGGTCGGGTGGAACTGAACGAACTCCATGTCCTGTGTCGGCAGACCTGCGCGCATGACCATGCCGCCACCGTCTCCGGTGCAGGTATGAGCGGAGGTACAGGACTGCCAGGCACGTCCGTATCCACCCGTTGCCAGAACGACGGTCTTGGCATTGAAGCGGTGGATGGTGCCATCATCAAGGCACCAGGCCATGACACCGCGGCACACACCTTCATCGTCCATGATAAGGTCGATGGCGAAATATTCGATGAAGAATTCGACGTTATGCTTCAGGCACTGCTGATACAGCGTGTGCAGAATGGCATGGCCGGTGCGGTCTGCGGCCGCGCAGGCGCGGGGGACCGGCGCCTTGCCGTATTCGCTCATATGACCGCCGAACGGACGCTGATAGATGCGGCCGTCTTCGGTGCGTGAGAAGGGAACGCCGAAATGCTCCAACTCGTAGACAGCGGGCACGGCCTCACGGCACATATATTCGATGGCGTCCTGATCACCCAGCCAGTCCGACCCTTTCACGGTGTCGTACATGTGCCAGCGCCAGTTGTCTTCGGCCATGTTGCCGAGAGAGGCGCCGATACCGCCCTGAGCGGCAACGGTGTGGCTGCGTGTTGGGAAAACCTTGGTCACGCAGGCGGTGGAGAGGCCAGCGGCGCCCATTCCGAGGGTTGCGCGCAGTCCAGAACCGCCTGCGCCGACGACGACGACGTCATAGGCGTGATCGACGATGCGGTAGGCTCCCCGGGAAGGTGAGGAAGTGGCGTTCATTACAATGACGCTCCGTTATCTTGCGATCGTGAGTGCTGTCAGTTTCCGGTAAATATCCGGGATCTGAGGTTTTTGACGGCGCCAGCCCTGTAGGAATGGCGCAACGTCCTTCATTTTCCGGACGTTTTCCCCAGAGCGATCTTCAGAACTGAAATCACGCCCAGAAGTCCGATAAGCCAGATGCCGATTCGGACGGCCAGTTTCGCGGGGACATGTGCTTTGCCGTGAACATAGTCATCGACAATGACCTGCAGGCCCGATTCTGCATGGTAAAAGCTGGTTGCGACCAGTGCGAGCAGCAATGTCGCGTTTACGGGGCGAGCGCCCCAGCTGGTCACTTCATCATGGTCCGCTCCGCCAAGGCGGAACATCTGCACCACGAACCATCCTGAAAGAGGGAGCAGTGCTGCTGCTGAGACGCGTTCAGCGATCCAGTGTCCGGTGCCACCATGCGCAGCGCCGAGTCCGCGTGCGCGACCCAGCTGGGAGCGCATGACGTCGTGACGAATGTGTGAGGAAGCGTTCATGACTTTACCCTCTTATTTCGCGCGGCGGCTGCGGGCGCGGGCACAGGAAACACCCAGAAGAGAGAGGGCCAGAGTGATGCCGACGCTGGCGATGACGCCGACGGCAACAGGTCCGTCCTCATTGATTTCCTGCTTGCTGTCGCGTTTGCCGACATCCCAGAAGAAATGACGAATTCCGCCGACAGTATGCCAGACAAGGGAAACGATCCATCCGAACAGGACAAGCTGCCCCAAAGGATTTCCTGTGACCTTGCGCATGCAGGCAAAGGATTTCGGTCCTTTTGCTGCTGCAGCCAGCCAGCTGACGCCAAGTATTGATCCACCCGTTGCGACAACACCGGTAATGCGGTTCGCAATCGAAAGGAACATAGAGAGCCGCATCTTATAAACCTGAAGGTGCGGTGACATGGGCCTTCTGATCAGAGTGCCGTCACTGCGACTTCCAATATAAAGGGCTTCCCGGACATCCTGCATCATGGCCTCGCTGTCTGGATTGATAACAAAAAACCGGCTGTATCGCCTGTATGATCCAGAAATCGGTCCTACGCCCCACAACACGGTGGGTCAATTCAGGACCGGAACACGAGAGCGGGAGCAGATCAAACGCTGCAAATAAGGATGTCTTTGTTTTAAAATGATTTTATTCAGGATTGTTCTGTTTTTACACTTATGAGTGATAAACCGGCGAGGGAACATTCCCGAAATGCACTTATATGTGAAACTGATTGTTCCTGACGCATTAAATGATAGTAATTCTCAATTGATTTACATCAAATATTTGGCAACTGACATTTTTTTGTGAAGTGGATTGGAAAATCCCGCTGGAAGCGGAATTTTCCAGGAATGCAGATTTCTTAAAGAATCGGGCGATTGCCCAGAAGATTCATCTCATGCATTTTTTCAGCGATCTGAACCGTGTTGAGTGCTGCGCCTTTGCGGAGATTGTCCGAAACGCACCAGAAGGCGAGGCCATTGGCAACAGTCGGATCTATACGCAGGCGGGAAACGTAGCTGGCATCTTCGCCCACGCAGTCGATTGGCGTCACGTAACCGCCATCATCACGTTCATCGAACAGAATAACACCTTCAGCTTCACGAAGAGCGTCACGCGCCTTCGCCAGATCGACGGGCTTCTCGAATTCGACGGCCAGAGACTCGGCGTGACCAATGAATACCGGAACACGGACACAGGTCGCCATGACCGCAATATCCGGATCAAGGATCTTGCGTGTTTCAACGGCCATTTTCCATTCCTCCTTGGTCGATCCGTCCTGCATGAAACGGTCGATCTGTGGAATGCAGTTGAAAGCGATCTGCTTCTGGAACTGTTCAATTTTTGGCGGATCGCCAACGAAGCTGCCTTTGGTCTGCTGAAACAGCTCGTCCATACCTTCCTTGCCGGCTCCGGCAACGGCTTGATAGGTCGAGACAACAACGCGCTTTATGGTGAACAGGTCATGGAGCGGTTTCAGTGCCACAACCATCTGGATGGTGGAGCAGTTTGGATTCGCAACGATGTTCCGTCTGGCTTTGAGAAGCGCCTGCGGATTAACTTCGGGGACAACCAGTGGAACATCCGGCTCCATACGAAAATGTGATGTGTTGTCGATGACGACACATCCTGCCTTTGCCGCACGTGGAGCGTGAATGGCAGAAACGGCAGCGCCGGGGGAAAACAGTCCGACGTCCCATCCGGTGAAGTCGAAGTCTTCAAGATTGCGAACTTTCAGCGTCTTGTCACCAAAAGACACTTCACGACCGGCCGAACGCGCTGAAGCCAGAGCGACAATATCATCTATCGGAAAGCCGCGCTCAGCTACCGTTTTAAGAATTTCACGTCCCACCGCTCCGGTCGCGCCGGCGACTGCAACCTTATAACCCATTTCACACCTCTGTTTCGAAGGTGCGACATTTAGACGATTCTGGCGTTGATTGGAAATCAGGCGGCAGCTTTCGGCATTCTCCCGTGCTCCGGAGCGGTGAAATGGAATGAGAAATGTGCATCCATCAGTGCCTGCAGATTCATGCTCTGAACTACACAAGGAGGCGTTTTGGGAATGGTGAGATTTAGGAAATACGGCATTCTTCTGCTGGGAACAGTGGTTATCTTTGCTGATATACCATGGTCGATGGCTCAATCTGCCGGGCAGGAAGATGGAGGAGCGAAAACGATTCCTCTTGCATCCGTTGGATCAGGCAATGCGGTGGGTGTGCTTGAATATTGTGTGGCGAACGATCTTCTGCCCGGATTGCAGCGCAATGCGGCCCAGAGCACTCTGAATGCGCTGAATGGGCACACGGACCCGAAGGCTCAGCCGGGCTATAGTTCAGGGCGCATCGGTATGCTGAAGGTCGATGGCGGCCCGGTTAAGGTCCTGTCGTCTCTCGGTAGAGATCAGGGCGTGAAAATATGTGGTGATGTTCTGGAGAAGGTCCGCACCATTCGTTAGGCATCGGATATAAAAAAACCCTTGGAGCCGAAACTCCAAGGGTTGAAATCTGAGGATCAGAGTTTCTCGACCTGATTATATTCGAGATCAACCGGAGTTGAGCGTCCGAAGATCGAAACGCTGACCTTGAGGCGGCTTTTCTCTTCATCCACTTCTTCAACAACACCGTTGAAGGAGGTGAAGGGACCGTCTGCGACCCTGATCTGCTCGCCAACTTCGAAGCTGATGGCAGCGCGGGGACGTTCGACGCCTTCCTGAGCCTGCTTCATGATCCGTTCGGCTTCAGATTCGGGAATCGGGCTGGGTCTGTTTTTGGAACCGAGGAAGCCGGTGACCTTCGGTGTATCGCGCACCAGATGCCATGCTTCGTCGGTGAGCTCCATTTTCACCAGAACATAGCCTGGGAAAAACTTACGCTCCGTATTGATTTTCTGCCCACGGCGGACTTCGACAACATCCTCTGCCGGGACAAGAACCTGATCAATGTGATCTGAAAGCCCTTTCTGGGCTGCCTGTTCCATGACGTGACGGGCGATTTTCTTTTCAAAGCCCGAATAGACATGGACAACGTACCAGCGTTTGGCCATCGCGTTTATTAGCCTCCCAGACCGAAAAGCGTCCGAACGCCGAAGCCGATCAGCTGGTCGACGCAGAAGAAGAAAAGAGAGGTGAAGGCAGCCATTCCGACGACGGCACCCGTCGTTGTCAGGGTCGCGCGACGACCGGGCCATGTAACCCGTTTAGCTTCTGCCCGCACATCCTGCAGGAATTTCACCGGACTGAACGCCACCTGAACCCCTTGAGTCTTGTTAATGCCACATAACAGATAAAAACCCACTGTAAGCCGGAAAAGACCGACTTTGTGAGTCATTGACGATTCTACTGCACCTGAATTCCGCACCTTGGCGACAGATGATCTGACGCGGCCCGGTTGGAGCCATGCATCAGGGACATCTGGCAGGGGTGGAGGGTCTCGAACCCACAACCTCCGGTTTTGGAGACCGGCACTCTAGCCAATTGAGCTACACCCCTGCGGAGGTCTCTTATTCCTCTTCAGAACAGATCCTGAGTGGACTGTTGCTGTCGAGGGACGCGACACGAACCCGGCGCAGGAGGCGGAAGAAATAGCGAAGAGAGAGGAAAGTCAAGTGCCAAGATGCTCTGAATGCATGAAAAGATAGAAAATTTCTGAAATTGATTGTGGGGGGTTGCCCTGCATGTGCGAACTGGATATAGAGCCGCTCAGAGAGTGCGGGCGTAGCATAGTGGTAATGCAGTAGCCTTCCAAGCTTCTTAGGAGGGTTCGATTCCCTTCGCCCGCTCCATCATCCCCAAAAAATATCCTGATATGTGACTGTTCCTACGGTCGTAGTGCGTTTGCGGTTTGGCCAGATTCGCATGATCGTGAAGCTGAAGCTTTCCAGAATTTTGCATGGCGTTAATTTTGCGTGTTCCCCCACTCTTATGTCGTGGAAGCGGGAAGCTGTTTTCTGTATCAGGATCATTGCATTTCGCCCCGTTCTTTTGTCTGCGGAAATTTGCCGGTTCCCCGGTTTCTTGCCGTTGCGTATGGTGCGATGCCATGCTAGACGCCGCGCATGATTCGGGACCTTGATCTCCCGTCTGCTCCGGACGAATAATCTGTCCATGCGTTAATCCGCAGGACAGGTTTCAGTAAGAAGAAGGAAACAGCCGAGAGTGGCTCCTGCCGTTACGACATCCCGGACGAGCGCCGCGACTGCTGGCCTTCCGGGGCGCTATGCCGCCGCGCTTTATGAGCTTGCTGCTGAGCGTGTGAATCTGGATGAGGTTCTGCCGCAGGCGGAAGCCCTCGCGAGACTTATCGATGAATCTCCGGAACTGCGTGTTGTCCTGAAAGACGTGCGCCTGGACATTCAGAAGCAGCAGGCTGCGATGTCAGCTATTCTGCAGGCTCAGGGAATGGGCAAGCTCATTTCTGACTTCGTAGGTGTCGTAATTCGTAATCGTCGTCTTTCTGATCTTCGTCAGATTCTTGCCGCTGTCGCGGCTATCGCTGCGAAGAAGCGTGGAGAGATTGAGGCTGAGGTCATCAGTGCCCAGCCGCTTTCCGTTGCGCAGCGCGCCGGCGTGCAGGGCAAGCTTGCCGAAGCCGGTTATTCTTCTGTTCATATCGTTGAGAAAGTCGACCCCTCCATTCTTGGCGGACTGGTGGTGCGTGTCGGACCCTGGCTCTTCGATAATAGTCTTCAGTCCCGCCTTGTTCGTCTGCATTATGCCATGAAGGGAGCCGCGTGATGGAAATCCGTCCCGCAGAGATTTCAGAGATTCTCAAGAAGCAGATTGCTTCCTTCGATACGGAAAGCGAAGTTGCCGAGACCGGTACCGTTCTGACGGTCGGCGATGGTATCGCGCGTGTCTACGGACTGCAGAATGTTCAGGCCGGTGAGCTGGTCGAGTTCCCGTCCGCTGGCCTTAAGGGCATGGCGCTGAACCTTGAGAACGACAATGTTGGTGTTGTTGTTTTCGGTTCTGACGTTGATATCCGCGAAGGTGATGTTGTCACCCGCAGCGGCAAGGTCGTTGAAGTTCCGACCGGCAAGGCTCTTCTTGGTCGCGTTGTTGACGCCCTGGGTAATCCGATTGACGGCAAGGGTCCTCTGGGCGCTGTCGAATATCGTCGTGCGGAAGTCAAGGCGCCTGGCATTATGCCGCGTCAGTCCGTCAGCGAGCCAATGCAGACAGGCATCAAGGCGATTGATGCTCTGGTGCCGGTTGGACGTGGTCAGCGCGAACTGATCATTGGTGACCGTCAGACGGGTAAGACAGCGATCATCGTTGACACCATTCTGGCGCAGAAAGAGGTTAATGCACGTCGAGACGAGAAGTCTTCCCTGTATTGCATCTACGTTGCTGTTGGTCAGAAGCGTTCGACTGTCGCTCAGCTTGTTCGCACGCTGGAAGAGCGTGGCGCGATGGAATATTCCATTGTTGTCGCCGCAACGGCTTCCGATCCTGCTCCGATGCAGTATCTGGCGCCTTACGCCGGTTGCGCAATGGGCGAATTCTTCCGCGACAACGGCATGCACGCCCTGATCGCGTATGATGATCTGTCCAAGCAGGCTGTTGCTTATCGTCAGATGTCACTGCTGCTGCGTCGTCCGCCGGCACGTGAAGCTTATCCGGGTGACGTGTTCTATCTTCACTCCCGTCTGCTTGAGCGTGCGGCGAAGATGTCCGATGCGCACGGTGGCGGCTCTCTGACGGCGCTGCCAGTCATTGAAACGCAGGCTGGTGACGTTGCTGCATACATTCCGACGAACGTGATTTCGATCACCGACGGTCAGATCTTCCTTGAGACGGATCTGTTCTATCGTGGCATTCGTCCTGCTGTGAATGTCGGCGGTTCTGTGTCGCGTGTTGGTTCTGCTGCGCAGATCAAGGCGATGAAGCAGGTTGCTGGCAAGATTAAGCTGGAACTGGCCCAGTATCGTGAAATGGCTGCGTTCTCGCAGTTCGCTTCTGATCTGGACCCAGCAACCCAGAAGCAGCTTGCTCGTGGTGCACGTCTGACCGAGCTTCTGAAACAGCCTCAGTCTTCTCCGCTGTCGGTTGAGGAGCAGGTGATTGTTCTGTTCGCAGGCACACGTGGCTTCCTTGATGAAGTGGCGGTTGATAAAGTTGTGGCCTGGGAAGCGAAACTTCTGGCCGAGCTGCGTACGACCGAAATCGATCTGATTGCGACACTTCGTAAGGATCGTCAGATTTCGAAGGATGGCGAAGTAAAAGTCATCGAATTCCTTACGGCCTTCAACAAGCGCTTTGCTGGTTAAGTCGCGGATCGGATCTGATGCCCTCTCTCAAGGAACTTCGCGCCCGGATCACCAGCGTCAAATCGACGCGCAAGATCACGAGCGCTATGAAAATGGTGGCTGCAGCCAAGCTGCGTCGTGCACAGCTCCATGCGGAGGCGGCGCGTCCTTACGCTGACGCCATGCGCCGCATGCTTGCTGAACTGGCGGGCTCCATGACCGGGCGTGAGGGTGTCCCCCAGCTTCTTGCTGGGACGGGTGCTGATCGCGTCCATCTTCTGATCCCGGTCACAAGTGACCGCGGTCTGGCTGGCGGCTTCAATTCGAACGTCAACCGTACCACCCGTCAGACGATCCGCCGTCTTCAGGCCGAAGGAAAGACAGTCAAGCTGCTTCCTGTTGGCCGCAAGGGTGCTGATTTTCTTGCGCGTGAGTTCGCGGATCTGATCATTGATCGGTTGCCCGGTGGCTCGGGCAAGGAAATTCCTTTTTCTGCTGCCGGTGATCTTGGCGATAAGATCGTCAGCATGTTGCAGAATGGCGAATTTGACGTCTGCACGGTGATCTATAACCGTTTCCGCAATGTGATGTCCCAGGTGCCAACGCATCTGCAGATGATTCCGCTGGAGCTGGATGCTGCAAACAGCAACGCAGCAAAAGCGGATCCGGATGCGGCGCAGTATGAATTCGAACCTGGCGAGGAAGAGCTTCTCCAGAAGCTTCTCCCTCGCAATCTACAGGTTCAGCTTTATGCTGTGATGCTTGATTCTGCTGCTGGTGAGCAGGGCGCGCGCATGACGGCCATGGACAATGCCACGCGTAATGCGGGCAAGGCCATTGATCGTCTGTCGCAGAAGTACAACCGTACGCGTCAGGCCAACATCACCAATGAACTCATGGAAATCATTTCGGGTGCCGCCGCCGTTTAACGGAGGCCCTGACCTGTTTTCTGTTTCTTTCGATCGTCCCTGTCCGCAGGAGCTGACCAAATGTCGGATACCATGACCCAGACCACGGCCCCTGCGGCCTCCAGCAACAATGTCGGCCGCATCACACAGATTCGCGGTGCCGTTGTGGATGTGCAGTTTGAAGGCGAACTGCCGAAAATCCTGAACGCACTGAACATCAATTTTGAAGGCAGCAAACTGGTTCTTGAGGTTGCTCAGGAAATCGGTGAGCACGAAGTGCGCTGCATTGCCATGGACACGACCGATGGTCTGGTTCGCGGCATGCCGGTCGAAGACACCGGTGCACAGATTTCTGTTCCGGTTGGTCCGGGCGTTCTCGGACGCATCATGAACGTCACTGGCGAGGCCATTGATGAGAAGGGCCCGATCCGCAGCCAGATGAGGGCTCCGATCCATCGTGAAGCCCCTTCTTTTGAAGAGCAGGCTGCTTCTGCCGAAATTCTTGTCACCGGCATCAAGGT
This sequence comes from Drosophila lacertosa, assembly GCA_004143845.1. Lineage (NCBI taxonomy): Eukaryota > Metazoa > Arthropoda > Insecta > Diptera > Drosophilidae > Drosophila > Drosophila lacertosa. Next base: position 122,861 of record SCDZ01000004.1, on the reverse strand, counting down.
TGTCGATCTTCTGTGCCCCTATCTGAAGGGCGGCAAGATCGGTCTGTTCGGTGGAGCAGGCGTTGGCAAGACCGTTATTATTCAGGAACTGATCAACAACATCGCAAAGGCGCATGGCGGTGTATCCGTTTTCGCCGGTGTTGGTGAGCGTACCCGTGAAGGTAACGACCTGTATTACGAAATGCAGGATGCGGGCGTCATCAAGGTTGCTGAAGACGGCAGCACAGACGGTTCCAAGGTTGCTCTGGTCTTTGGCCAGATGAACGAGCCGCCGGGAGCCCGTGCACGTGTTGCTCTGTCCGGTCTGACCCAGGCAGAATATTTCCGTGACGAAGAAGGACAGGACGTTCTGTTCTTCGTCGATAACATTTTCCGCTTCACGCAGGCTGGTTCCGAAGTGTCCGCTCTGCTTGGACGTATTCCTTCTGCTGTGGGCTATCAGCCGACTCTGGCCACCGAAATGGGTGCGCTGCAGGAGCGTATTACATCCACGAAGAAGGGTTCGATCACATCCGTTCAGGCCGTTTACGTTCCTGCGGACGATCTGACCGATCCGGCTCCTGCTGCGACCTTTGCTCATCTTGATGCAACAACGGTTCTGAACCGTTCCATCGCTGAAATGGGCATTTATCCGGCTGTTGATCCGCTGGACTCCACATCGCGTTCGCTTGATCCGAAGATCGTTGGTGACGAGCATTATCAGGTTGCACGTGACGTTCAGCGTATTCTGCAGACCTATAAGTCCCTGCAGGACATCATCGCCATTCTCGGCATGGATGAACTGTCGGAAGACGACAAGCTGATCGTTGCCCGTGCACGTCGCATCCAGCGCTTCCTGTCCCAGCCGTTCCACGTTGCCGAAGTATTCACAGGCGCACCGGGCAAGCTGGTTTCTCTGGAAGATACGGTCCGCTCCTTCAAGCAGATCGTCGCTGGTGAGCATGATGATCTGCCGGAAGGCGCCTTCTATATGGTCGGTTCCATTGAGGAAGCGATTGCGAAGGCAGAAAAGATGCGTGAGTCGGCCTGATCCTTTCAGGTCTGTTCAGTCTGATATGTTTTTAGGACGTGTGATTGCCTGAACAAGGTGATCACACATTGTCGAAAGGACCTGGCGGATGCCGATCAGGGTCGAGATCATCAGCCCGGAAAAAGTGCTGGTCTCCCGCGATGTCGATATGGTTGTGATGCCAGGTGAGGAAGGCGATATCGCCGCCATGCCGGATCATGCACCAATGATGCTGAGCCTGCGTGGAGGAGTTGTCTCCTTGTTCGAAGGCGAGATCGTTACCGATCGTTTCTTCGTGGCAGGTGGCTTCGCCGATATGACGGCAACACGCTGCACCATTCTTGCAGATTCCGCGACGCCAGTCAGCAACATCTCCGTTGATGACGCGATTTCACGTCTGGAAGATCTGACGAACGCTCTGGATCTTGCATCAACAGCAGATGCAGATCAGGTGGAGACACTGATTCAGAAAATGCAGTCGGTTCGTGCTGAAATTGAAGCAGGAACTGCTGAGCACTGATTTTCATCATCAGTGTGTCGAATAAAAAAAGGAGCGGTTTTACCGCTCCTTTTTTAATGCCCATCTTCCTCCCAAGAGGAGGAAGATGAAACCAGCGATGATCAGGCGTTAGTCTGCTGGATTGCTGACAGGAGCCAGGCACCACCGCGTGATGGACGGATGAATGTCCAGATTTCTCCAATGGTGACAGGCTCATTGGGGTTTCCGTCGACAACATGTCCGGTCATGTTAGTGGTGATATCAATCAGGCTGTAACGCATGAAGACAGTGGCATAGTCATTGCCATTCTCTGACCATGCTTCAACCAGATCTCCGTTCAGAAAGCGGACATTTGAGACCTGATTGCGCTCTCCCCGGCTTGCCAGCGTGGAAAGCTGCTCATTGAAATAAGAGACCATTTCCGGCGTTGCCATATTCTGGAGCGAGCGGATGTCCTGAGTGTTCCAGGCTGCCTGAATGTTGAGCAGCAAGGTCTGAAAGGCCTGATAATCTGCAGTTCCGATGACCGGAGCTGGAGCGGAAGAGACGTTGCCAGCATTTCTTCCAGCAGGAGGAAAACCGGATATAGGGGCTGTGGTGCCTTGTCTTTGTCCGCTGAATTTACGGAACAGCCACATGCCAATTAGAACCAGCAGGCCAACCTGAATCATAAAGCCTAGCATGCTGAACAGGCCATGCACGCCACCAAAAAATCCGTGCCCTGTCAGAAGGCCGAACAGACCGGCCCCAAGCATTCCGCCAACAAATCCCCGGAATAGGGAGCCTCCCAAGCCCGAAGGACGGCGCTGTTGGAAAGGGGAATTTCCATAGCGATAGGCGTTCTGGCTTCCGTATGACGGGTTGCTGGGCGTAATCGAACGCTGCATTGGAGCGGCGTTATAGCTATTGGACGATGGGGCGCTCCAGGTACGGCTGCCACGGCTTCCCATGGAGGAACCGCCACCGGGACGCGCATCTGCATGGTACGGTGCAAGCGTGAACAGCAGTGGAACTATGAGGACAGTGGCCCGGATAGGGGAAGAAAATCGTGACATATATCTTTCTGACCTGAATGAATGGCCGGTCAGGTGCCGACCGAAAACATATGATCCTGTTATCAGGCCTCTCATGATCGGGAGGCTTGATACAGTGTCCCGTCAGATCCCGGCGATACTCATGTTATCGATACGAAGGGTCGGCGAGCTGGTTGCCGAACGGAATCTGAGGTCATTGGCAAGAATCACACGAGCGAACATATCATTAAGATTGGAAGCAATTGTGAATTCTGCAACAGGTTCGGCGATTTGGCCGTTACGAATCATGAAACCGGATGCGCCACGACTGTAATCGCCGGTCAGCGGATTGATGGAAGATCCCATCATTTCAGTAATATAGATGCCTTCCCGAATGTCGCTCATCAGTTCGGACGGAGTTACTGTGCCGGGACGGAAAAACAGGTTTGTGACGGAAGGAGAAGGTGGGGAGGAAGTCCCGCGTGCCGCACGACCGTTGCCGGGCAGGTTCAGTTGCCGGGCGCTGCGTGAGTCCAGAAGCCATGTTTGAAGATAGCCGTTCTCGACCAGCGTCAAAGGACGTGTGAGGACACCTTCGCCGTCAAAAGGACGGGATGCAGGGCCGCGACGCAGTGTTGGATCATCAATGATTGTGATGCTGTCCGAGAAAATTTTCTCGCCCATGCGGTTTTTCAGGAACGATGTTCCTCGGGCGACCGACGCTCCGTTGATGGCGCCAGCCAGATGTCCGAGAATGCTGGTGGCAACGCGCGGATCGAAGATGACTGACAGTGTGCCTGTTTTCGGGCGTCCCGGATTGAGACGGGCAACCACTTTTTGACCCGCATTGCGTCCCAGAAGTTCAGGCGCATCAAGGTCTTCATGGAAGACGGTTGAATGATAATCATAATCCCGCTGCATGCCTGTGCCGTTCCCGGCCAGAACACTGACGGATGTGGAGTAGGATGTGCGGGCCCACGAACCGGAAAAACCGGCGGAGGTCGCAAGTGTTATGTCCGTGCGGCCATAGCCGGCGCCGGCGCCCCCACTGTTGGTAACGCCGTTGATTGCGAAAGCGGCTTCCTCGGCTTTGCGGGCTGTATCGAGTAGGCTTTCGGCATCGGGAACGACGCTGTCAGTAAAGGCGCTCAGATCCGGCAGAACTGGCCCGGTCTCGGCATCGGGGGCAAGTCCACCGAATATATCGTCTGGCAGAATCTGCGCCATTGCGATGGCACGATCTGCAAGAGCCTGAAAACGCGATGGTTCCAGAGCCGTCGCCGAGACAATGGCGGATTTCCGGCCGCAGAAAACTCTGAGACCAAGGTCGCAGGTTTCGGAGTGTTCCAGACTTTCGGTTGCGCCGTTCCGGACACCTACGCTCAGGGATGTGCCGGAAACAAAGACGACATCGGCTGCGTCCGCACCATTCTTGATGGCGGTCTGGACCAGTTCGTTGATCAGGCTGCTGGTATTGTCTGTCATGCCGCCAGTCTGTCCCGGATATCCTGAAGGGGCAACACGCGGGAAATCGGTCCAAGAGATGTGAGTGTCGGTGCGCCACCAAAGATACGTGTTGCGACACGGCAGATATCGCTGGGGGTGACCGCGTTGATTTTTTCGACGGTTTCCGAAACGGGAATCAGACGACCGAAGATCTGCAACTGGCGGGCGATCTGTTCGCAACGGCTGCCCGTGCTTTCCAGTGACATCAGCAGAGACGACTTGAGCTGTGCTCTTGCCCGGTTGAGTTCTTCAACGGTGACAGCATCGCGGACTTTACGAAGTTCGTCGAGCGTGACGGGAAGAAGTTCTCCGGCCTCCTCGCTTCCTGTTCCGGCATAGATCCCGAAAATACCACCATCCATATATGGAGCCGAGAAGGAATAGACTGAATAGACCAGTCCGCGTTTTTCCCGGATTTCCTGGAACAGTCGGGAAGACATACCTCCGCCCAGAAGGGTGGAGAGCAACATGGCGGGGTAATAGTCAGGGTCACCGAAGCCGACAGACGGAAAGCCGAGGACGATATGTGCCTGATCCAGTTCCTTCTCGCGGCGGAAGTCACCACCCGTATAGAGAGAGGGAGCCGCTGCGTGCAGGGTTTTCTGCGGCAGATCCGCAAAATGGCGTTCAACCATTTTGACCACGGCATCATGATCGAGATTGCCTGCTGCGGCGACGACCATGTTGTCTGTTGAATAATGGGTGGACATGTAATTCATCAGCGTTTCACGCGACATATTACGGACCAGATCTTCAGTGCCGAGTGTGGGGCGTCCCATCGGCTGGCTGGCATAGGCCGTTTCCTGAAAATAATCGAAAACGATATCATCAGGTGTATCGTTGGACTGGCCAATTTCCTGAAGAATTACGCCGCGTTCTCGCTCGATTTCTTCCGGCGAGAATGTGGAGTGAGTCAGGATATCGCCGATAATATCGATGCCGAGCGGAAGATCTTCTTTCAGAAGTTTGACGTAATAAGCCGTCTGTTCCCGCGCGGTATAGGCATTGATATGGCCGCCGACATTTTCGATTTCTTCCGCGATCTGGACAGCGTTGCGTCGCGTTGTTCCCTTGAAGGCCATATGTTCAAGGAAATGGGAGACACCATTTTCTTCCGCGCGTTCATTCCGGGTTCCCGTCGCAACATAGGCGCCAAAGGAAACGGTTTCGACGCGGCTCATCCGTTCCGTGATGACGGTAAGGCCTGAGGGGAGGCGGGTCTGTCTGATCTGATCGGTCATTCTGATCCTGTTGGTGTTCCGTGCTGTGACGGAAGAAATCGGTGACGAAGGAAGGGAAGAAGGGCTGATCTTTCAGCCCGCGTTTGCGAGGACAAAGGAACGGACTGCGTCTTCCACCTTGCCCAGACTGTTATCGATAACCTTGTAGTGTTCGGGTCGATCAAACAGGTCCGCCAGTGAAGGCGGCAGTGCAGGATGGATACCTGTCGCGGCCACCATGGCATCCGGGAATTTGGCAGGATGGGCAGTGGACATGGCGATCATGGGCACACCCGGGGTCCGTGCAGCACGTCCGGCGGCAATTCCGATGGCGGTGTGTGGATCGGCCATATAGCCGCTGCTTTTCCAGAGATGACGGATTTCGGTTTCGGTGGCTTCATCGTCAAGGGCCAGACCTGAGAAAAGCTTCCGGGCCGACTGCCATACATCCTCTGGAACATCCATGTGCCCGGACGTGCGGAAGCCTGTCATGATGCGGGTACAGGCTTCCGGGTCGCGTCCCAGAAGTTCGAAGAGAAGCCGTTCGAAGTTTGATGAAACCTGAATGTCCATCGACGGTGACAGGCTTGGCACGACATCATTCATGGTCATGTCGTTGGCGTTGAGGAAGCGTGTCAGGATGTCATTGCGGTTTGATCCCACGCAGAGATGGCGAATGGGCAGACCCATCTGGCGGGCCGCCCATGCAGCGAGGATGTTGCCGAAATTGCCTGTTGGAACGGCAAAGGAGACTTCACGGTCCGGTGCGCCCAGAGAGAGCGCAGCATAGACATAATAGGGAATCTGCGCGGCGATGCGGGCCCAGTTGATCGAATTGACTGCCGACAGCTTCACGTCTTCACGGAAGGACTGATCGGCGAACATGGCTTTCACCAGGTCCTGACAGTCATCGAATGTTCCACGGACAGCCAGATTGGCGATGTTGCTGTCTGTGACGGTGGTCATCTGCCGCCGCTGCACTTCTGATGTACGGCCTTCCGGGTGAAGAATGACAACATTCAGGCGTTTGCGGCCGCGACAGGCTTCGATGGCGGCGGAGCCTGTATCGCCTGATGTTGCGCCGACGATGGTGACGGATTCGTCACGTTCGGTCAGCACATGGTCGAACAGACGGCCGAGCATCTGCATGGCCATGTCTTTGAAGGCGAGGGTGGGACCATGGAACAGTTCCTGTACGAACAGTCCATTTTCGACCTGCGTGACCGGCACGATGGCGGCGTGGTCGAAGCGCGCATAAGCTTCCTGCGTCAGTTCGCGCAGTGTTTCTTCGCTGATGCAGCCTGCCGTGAATGGGGCAATGATTTTGGCCGCCAATTCAGGATAGGACAGGGCGCGCATCTCTCGCCATTCTGCGGCGGAGAACTGGGGCCAGGTTTCGGGCATGAAGAGGCCGCCGTCTTCAGCCAGACCGGCGAGCAGAACGTCGGAGAAGGACCGGGGCGTTGCCCGGCCACGTGTCGAGAGGTAACGCATAACTGGCAATATACCCCCGATTTTCCGTGGCGCGAAGGCCCGGAAGGGGAGAACTGCCCCTCTTCCGGGCATTTCCTGACGACTATTTTTCGATGACGTCGGATATTGCGCGGTCGGGAATGTCGAGACTGCGGATTGTTACCGGTGGCACAACACGGGAAGGACCGTGTGTGAACCATGGTGCACGATCAAGTTGTGAGACCGGGATGAAGAGCTTGCCATGATTGTCTGTAGCCAGCCCGCCGGGCCAATGCATGTTTGAATCCGTAATGATTCGATGGGGAACCCGGCCTTGGGTGTAGCTTTCAATGCTGCCCGTCGTGACATCGGTCCAGTAAAGCGTTCCGTCTGATCCTGCGGTCAGGCCACCCATGGATCCTGTTTTGTACCAAAGGGTTGGGCTTTCATCCAGAGCGGTCACTGTTGTGGCTGGATCAGTCAGGATCTGGGTTTCAAGGCGATAGAGGGGGCCACAATAGGGCTGGAAATAAATCCAGCGTCCGTCAGGGCTGATTGTGATCAGTGAAGCGTCGATGGCCTGAAGATTCCCGTTTGCGGCATGCAGCATCCCATCGGGGCCGTTGATCGGGCGCTGCGCGGTCAGTGCGGCATTATGGTCGAGAAAACGTCTGGTGTTCCCGGTTTCAAGATCAGTCAGAAGGAGGCCGGCAACCCCGGAATCCAGTATATAGGCCTTGCTGCCATGAATGCTGATCCCGGCGAGAAAACTGTCAGGATGCATGGCATCGGCAGTGATCGGAATGATTTTTGTCACTGCATGACTGTCCGGATCGATGCGGATCAGGCGTGCTGCTGCGATTGCGGCATGATCACGTTGAGGCGCGCCGTTATCCAGAATCCAGATGGTGCCGTCCGGAAGCACGGTCAGGCCCGTCAGGGAGACGAAATGTTTGTCCGGGTCGCCATCGATTGCGTTCCATCCGGCATCGGGGAAAGGAACGGGATCGTTTCCTCCCTGCTGCTGGAGCAGAAGTTGCGGGCCAGTATTGCCGGGCCAGCGTGGAGCGAGGATCAGGAGGCCTCGGGATCTGGTCACTCCGACCTGTGTCCATATCTGCGTCTCTGTCCGGGCGACGACCTTCAGGGAGTCGGGCTGCAGGATGGGATGGGCGGGCATTGGCACGGCATGAGCCATGCCGGATGACAGGAACGCCATCGCGGCAGCCAGACGGAGAGCATTAGAAAAACGAGGAAAAGTCATGGAGAGCAGTTTGTCCACCTACCGGAGGTATGGTGCAAGCCTCACTTTTCGTTAGCTGTCTGGCCGCCTGAGTTTTCGGGGGCGATATTGGCTTTGGGAGGGTTGAATCTGCGCAGGAATTCCGGCAGCGACTCGGGAGGATGCAGAAGGTTCCCGCTGCCTTCCTCGCATCCATGTTCCTGAAGAAAATGCAGGGTTTCCAAGGAACATATGCCTTCGGCGCGTGTGGAGAGCTTCAGATCTCTGGCCAGACCGAGCAGTGCGGCTGCGAGAATATATTCTGAATGAACATGGCTGCGTTGCCGCATGAAAAGATGGCGATCAAGCGTGATCCCGGTGATCAGGGCGCTGAAGGTTCTGTCGCGCAGAAGGGTCAGGCTGGTTTGGGAATGTCCCATGCCGCTGAGAATAAGGCCAGCCCCGAGATCTCTGAGCGCTGCGAGCGTATAGGTAATCGCGCGGTCGTCGCTGGCGATATAGTTCTCTGTGAATTCGATGTCGATTTGTGATGCGGGGAGTTGCGTATAACGCAGCCACGCGGAAATTTCTGTTGGAATGTCGGTTTCGCTATTTTCGTTCCATGAGCAGGGGATCGTGATTCGTCCCAGAGTTTTTGATGATCTCAGAAATTCGCAGATCTGGATGAAGCGGGCATCTGGAGTGTTGTCTTTTATGGTGCGACGCCGAAAGACGCGGGCATAAGGGGTGCTATTCTCACGTGTGAGATTTACGCCTGTGAAGGTCAGGGTTTTCAGGGAGAAACGTGACCTGGCGGTAATTTCCTGAAAATCAGAGGATATTACAGGGGAATTGAGGCTTTCTTCACTGTCCTGAGCACGGGAGGAGAAGCAGGGAACGGATTCGGACAATGATGGATTTCTCTTTGAAGGAATAGACCGATGCGGCAGTTTCCCATTGAGAAATAACCTGGAAGTAAATTTTGTTTAAAAATATGTTGTTGTAAGGAATTAATGAAAATCAAGATGTTTTCTGTCCCGGAAAGACGGGACAGAAAACAGTATGCCATTGTTCAGGCGACGGCCTGTTTCAGGGCAGCCGTGAAGTCTTTGGTGTTTGCCGTGCCACCAAGATCACGTGTGCGGACTTCACCGGATGTCACGACTTTCGCGATGGCGCTGTCGATACGCTCGGCAAGGTCCTGACGTCCGATATGACGCAGCATCATGACGGCGGCGAGCAGCAGTGCCAGCGGGTTGGCGACGCCCTTGCCGGCGATATCCGGAGCGGAGCCGTGAACGGCTTCGAAGACGGCTGCGGTTTCACCGATGTTTGCACCCGGCGCCATGCCGAGACCACCGACGAGGCCGGCTGTCTGATCGGAGAGAATATCGCCGAACAGGTTGGTCGTGACGATAACGTCGAACTGCCACGGATTGGTGACCAGACGCATGGCGCAGGCATCGACGATGCTTTCATCGACTTCGACGCGGCCCTTATATTCCTCGGCAACCTTGCGGCCTTCTTCCAGGAACATGCCGGACATCTGCTTGATGATGTTGGCCTTGTGGACCAGCGTCACTTTCTTGCGGTTGTTCTGGACAGCGTAATCGAAGGCGAAGCGGACGATACGTGCGCATTCCTGACGTGTCACATAACCTGCGCTGATCGCCATGCCTTTCGGGTCACCATTGGCCGGGAGTGTGTGCTCCATGGCGGCATAGTAGCCTTCGAGGTTTTCACGGACGATGACGAGGTCGATATCATCGTATCGGCCGCCGGGAATGATCGTCTTGGTCGGACGCAGGTTGGCGTACAGGCCGAATTCCTGACGCAGGGTCACGTTGATGGACTTGAACCCGCCGCCGACCGGAGTGGTGAGGGGGCCTTTAAGGGCCAGACCGGTTCTGCGGATGCTTTCGATCGTCTCTTTCGGCAGAGGATCGTTGACGGCATCCACGCCTGCCATACCCGCAAGATGGGGTTCCCATGCAAACGGGGCTTCGACCGCGTCGAGGATTTCGGTCACTGAAGCCATGATTTCAGGACCGATGCCGTCGCCGGCGATCAGTGTGGCTGGAATGGTCTTGTTAGAGGACATACTTGAGCTCCCTGGCTGCGTACGTTGCTTTTCTTGCCCTTCATTGGAGCAGAATGCGATGCGCAAACGCGTGTTTTCACTTCCTGTTGATAGGAAAACAGCTATGCATCAGCCATGCATGGGCTTCGGGCGGCAGGAGAGGGCCGATTTCCCGCATGACTCTTGCATGATAGGCATTGAGCAATCCGAGAGTTGAGTCATCCAGAAGGTCAGGCTCAACCATCGTGCGATCAAATGGCACGAGCGTCAGGGTTTCAAATTCCAGAAAAGGACGATTTGCACTGCCTGCCTCTGACGGCTTGACCAGTTCCAGTGTTTCCAGACGGATGCCATATTCTCCCGGCTCGTAATATCCCGGCTCATTGGACAGAATCATGCCGGGTTCAAGAGCCAGTTTCTGGGGTGTCCGCACGATCCGGACAGGTCCTTCGTGGACTGAAAGATAACTGCCGACCCCGTGTCCTGTGCCATGGTCGAAATCCATTCCGACCTGCCAGAGGGCGTGACGGGCGAGGACATCAAGGTTGCTGCCATTGATTCCCCTCGGGAAACGTGTCGCCCCGAGAGTCAGATTGCCTGCGAGCACCCGAGTCCATGCTTCCCGGATGTGTTGGGGCGGGGCTGATGGGCCGGTCCAGACAGTTCGTGTAATATCTGTGGTGCCGTCCGGATATTGTCCCCCGCTGTCAATCAGGAACAATGTATCTGCACCGATAGGCTGGTTTGTTTCCGGAGTTACGCGATAGTGCATGATCGCACCATGAGCGCCGGCGGCAGAAATCGCAGGGAAGGATTCTTCACGATAGGATGGATCGTCCTTGCGGAACTGGTCAAGCTGTTGCGCGGCATCGAGTTCGGTTGTCGTGCCTGCGTTGGTGCTTAACCAGTGCAGGAAACGACATACCGCCACGGCGTCGCGTTTGTGGGCGGCGCGGGCACCTTCCTGCTCTGTTGTGTTCTTGAGGGCGCGTGGGAGGATGCAGGGGTCCGGGGCATGGACGATGACAGCGTCTGCTTCTTTCAGCTTTTGCTCGTACCAGACGGGAGAGCCGTCCGGATCAAGAACAACCGTTTTGCCGGTCAGTGCATGAAGAGCTTTTTCCATGTCTTGTGGAGCATGGATTGTAACGTCTGAGCCGAGCCAGTGTCGTAATGCTTCATTGACCTTACCCGGTGCGATGAACAGTTCGGCCGTACTGTCTGATTTGAGAATGGCCGTACACAATGCAACAGGTGTGCAGTCGATATCATGTCCACGGATATTCAGGAGCCATGCGATTGTCGTCGGGTCGCTCAGAATAACGGCGTCCTGTCCTGCGGACCGCATTGTTGCTGCAATCCGGCTGCGTTTGGCGGACGAGTCTTCGCCTGCATATTTCAGGGGATGCGGAGCGGCTTCTCCTGCCGGAGTGGCGGGGCGGTCAGACCATGCCCTGTCGATCGGATTGAAATCGAGAGGCATAAAGCGCAGGCCGGGTGTTTCGAGGGCTGCCAGAGCATTCTGACTGATGACTTTCGGGTCATAGGCGATGACGGCATTGGCTGGTGCTGCTTCCTGCAACCATTCACGCGGGGGCTGCTGGATAATGTGTCGCTGTTCCCAGAGTGAGGAGTCAAGCTGGCTGGCCATCTGGGTGATATAGCGTCCATCAGAAAAGACACAGGCGCGGTCATTCAGGATGATTGCCAGACCTGCGCTGCCGGTGAACCCGGTGGCCCAGGCCAGACGTTCGGCACATGCGGGGACATATTCTCCCAGATATTCATCGCTGCGTGGGATAATCAGTCCGTCTGCGTGGCTTTCTGCGATGATTTCCCGGAGGCGCGTGAGGCGTGTTTTCTGGAGAGTAATGTCGTCAGAGAGGGTCATGCCGGTCTTCAGTCCTTGATGAAGGTTACAGGTCTTGTGTCATACATTATGGGTTGTGAGCAGGTTTGTCCTTTATCTTCGGGGGGGATAAAGAGTCGTCGCTTGTTTTGTATTTTCAGCAAGGTCAGTTTTTCAATATGCCGCTTCCAATTCATGCTCTAGCCACAGAGAGTGCAGGTGATGTTGCTCGTCTGATTGAAACGGCTCTGACGCCTGTCTTCATGCTGTCAGGCGTTGGAACCCTACTGAATCTGTTCAACACGCGTCTGGCCCGGGTGAGTGATCACATCGAAAAAGCTGCCGATCTTCTGGAAAACTCAACGGATGAGGAGTTTCAAAAGGTTCTTGAGTCGCATTTGCTGCATCTCCGTCGACGAACGGTCGTCCTGGATGTGGCGATCCTGTTTGCTGGTGCTGCCGGAGCCACGACCTGCGGCGCAGCCTTTGTCCTGTTTCTTGGAAGCCTGAGCAATGCTTCGATCGCTTTCTGGCTCGTTCTGCTTTTTGGTGGAGCGCTGATTTCGACGACATTCGCTCTGGCCAGTTTTCTGGGGGATAGCATTCTGGCCTGGCATACGCTTCGGAAAGAAGGTCCGTTGCCGAAATCAGAGAAACGAAACGTCGAGACGGAATAAAAGGTGTTTTTTATTGGGGTATGGCGTTGGGCAGAACGCCGACAAGGATAATGTCAGCCAGCGTTCGAGCTGCCGTTTCGAAATCATGTTCGGTCAGTTTTTCCTGCCCGAGAACCAGAGCAAGCTGGAGGCCTGTGTCAGCATAGGCCTGTGTTATGGACCAGAGGCAGAACATCAGATGCGCAGCATCGGTTTCCGCCATCAGGCCTTTTTCTGTCCATGTCTGAAAAATAATCTTTCGATCTTCGACATGTCTGCGAAGTTCGGTGCTGAGATAATGGTGCAGGTGGGGAGCACCTTGTAGCATTTCCTGTGTGAACAGGCGTGAAGCATCAGGATTGTGATGGGCGTGGCGCAGTTTGGCGCGGATATATCCGGTAAATGCGTCGCGTGGGTGTCTGTCGGTCGTGAACCAGTGATCCGCATCGCTCAGCCATGCGATCACGTTATATTCCAGCGTGGCGCGGAACAGGTCTTCTTTTGTCTTGAAATAGTAATGGATATTGGCTTTGGGCAGTTTCGCTTCTTTGGCGATCGCGGTCATGCTTGCGCCCTTGAAACCATCCCGAGAGAAAATCTTTTCGGCAGCATTCAGAATTTGACGCGTGCTGATCTGACGGGGAATTCCTCCGGGCAGAACCTTTTCGGGGAGATCAGAATGATTCTGGTGCACTTCTGAAACATCTTGCAAGGCTGATGACATGCTTTCATCGTCGCTTGATCCTGACTGTCAGGCAAGAGAAGTTTTTGTGCCAGAGTTCAAAAAACAAGCAAAGGAAGTTCCATGAAGCTGATTCGAGGCGGCACTGTCGTCAATGGTGATGGTTCCACAACGGCTGATGTGCTGTGTGGTGATGATGGTGTAATTCTGAAGGTGGCTTCAGGACTGGAAATTCCGTCCGGGTGTGATGTGCTTGATGCGGGTGGTCTGCTTGTGATGCCCGGGGGGATCGATCCGCATACACACATGGAAATGCCATTCATGGGGTCGACGTCGTCTGATGATTTTTACACAGGGACGGCGGCTGGACTGGCCGGAGGCACGACCTCCATCATTGATTTCGTGATTCCGGAAGTTGGCGGTTCCTTGGTTGAGGCCTGGAAGCTTTGGCGGAACAAGGCGGAAAAAGCGGCTTCGGATTATGCGTTTCATGTTGCCGTAACGCATTGGGATGAGCGGGTTCATGAGGAAATGGGCATTCTTGCCCGCGATTGTGGCGTTTCATCCTTCAAGCATTTCATGGCTTATAAAGGGGCGCTGATGGTTGATGACGGGGTTCTTCTGAACTCTGTTTCACGCGCCATGGAGCTTGGCGCCCTGTGCAATATCCATGCCGAGAATGGTGATGCTGTTGCGTGGATGCAGGCTGATCTTCTTGCAAAAGGGATGAAGGGTCCGGCAGCACATCCGGCGTCACGTCCACCATCTGTTGAAGGGGAAGCGACGCAGCGTGTCATTGCCATTGCGGGTCTGATCGGGGCGCCGATTTATATCGTGCATGTTTCGACCGAAGACGCGACGGCTGCGATTACGCGTGCGCGCGCAGCAGGTCAGCGCGTTTATGGTGAGGTTCTTGCGCAGCATCTGGTGATTGATGACAGCGTTTATCAGAGTGACAACTGGTTGTCGGCTGCCCAGCATGTCATGAGCCCGCCTTTCCGTCCGAAGCATCATCAGAAAGCATTGTGGGCAGGATTGGTGTCGGGACAGTTACAGACCACGGCGACCGATCATTGCTGTTTCTGTGCACCGCAAAAGATGAACGGAAAAGACGATTTCACAAAGATTCCGAATGGAACTCCGGGCATTGAGGATCGCATGAGTGTTCTCTGGCATCATGGTGTGCGTGCGGGATATCTGACGCCGGAAGAATTCGTGAAAATTACCTCCACGAATACGGCGGATATTTTCGGCATGACGTCAAAAGGTCGCATCGTGGAAGGTGCTGATGCTGATATCGTTCTGTGGGACCCGGAAGCGACGCGGACCGTTTCAGCTGCCACACATCATCAGAATGTCGATTACAATGTTTATGAGGGCATGACGTTAACCGGTCTGGCACATACGACGCTGATGCGCGGAGACATTGCTTGGAAAGAGGGTGATCTCAGGGCCACAAGGGGTGCGGGGCGCTATGTTTCCCGGAAAAGCGGAGGTAGCGCCGTAGATGCTCTGAAGCGTCAGATGGCTGAGAAGAATCCTCTGTCTGTTGCCTGATTTTTGTATGATTTCATAAGTAGAATGAAATCTTCCTCCTGCTGTTCTTGTCTGTTGAGAGCGAGGTAGGAAACCGGGGTGGTGTGATGCCGTCCCGGAATATATTTTTCTTTAGTTTACCTCCGCCGACTTTCCCGTAATGGAATGCTCAGGGTCATTGTGCGTGTTTTCGTGCTCTGGAGCGGGAAAAATCTTGATGTGACGGAAGTGGAGAAGTGCCCCGCTCTGTCCTGTTATGTCGTTAGGCGGGAAATGTTATGCTGCCAGGCCGTCGGATGAGACTGTTTGCGTGTGAAGTTTGCGGAGAGTTCGGGATTTTTAGGAAATATATCAGTTGCTTGCTGTGCCTTCTGTGTCTTCAGGGATGTTACAAGGTTGGTCCGACCCGTCTTGATCGCGATCAGAGTGATTATTCCCGTGCGTTTACCAGTTCGGGAAAGCAGCAGACCCTTCTGAATGTCATTCGTTTGAGATATGCCGATACACCGGGTTTTCTTGACACGATGCAGGTGATTTCCGGTTATCAGCTTCAGCGCAGTGTTTCTTTCGGGGTGGGCAGTTCTGACGTCACCCGGCCTTATGGCGGGGTCGGTGCGCAGATGCAGGAAAGTCCTACCTTCACATTCCAGCCTGTGACTGGAGATGCATATGCGCAGAGTATTTTGCGCCCCTTGCCTCCCGAAAATCTGTTGCCTCTTGCCATGGGTGGGTTGCCGATCGATGTGCTGTTCCGTCTTGCCGTGCAGTCGGTGAATCTGATCAACAACACGACGGCAATGGGACGGGAAGTTGGGCATGGCTCTCCTGAATTTTTCGATCTGATTTATGATCTGCGCATTTTGCAGCTTTCAGGACTGTTGGGGATTCAGCTGGAGCGTAGTCTGGCCAAGGATGTGCCGCAGGATCGGGTCTTTCTCAGCGTTGCTGCTTCGGACGATCCGGCTCTTGAACGTGTGGCACGGGAAGCGCGGCATTTTCTGGGCATGACGGATGATGAGGAAAGGATAGAGGTTGTCTATGGCGGAGGGCGTCCCAAAAAAGGACAGATACGTCTTCTGACAAGGACCATTCTTGGTGTGTTGGGGCAGATTGCCTACCAGATTGATGTTCCGGCAGTGGATGTGACATCCGGACGGACCAGACCGACAATCAGCCCGATTGGAAGGGAGACAAAACCGATCGTGACTGTCCATGTGGGACGAAAACGCCCGGAAGATGTCTTTGTCTGGACGACATATAACAGGAAATTCTACTGGGTTGCGGATGATGATTTTGACAGCAAACTCGCCTTTACAATGCTGCAAATTCTTCTTGAGCTGTCAAAGACCAGCAAGGGAACCAGTGCAGTTCTGACGATTCCTGTGAATGGTTAAACGAAAAGAAATAAGAGAATCTTGCTGGTCTCAACTTTGATTGTCATGTTTCGGCCGTGCGTAAGGGTGTGGTGCGATAGGGGATAACACCACGTTCCTCGCTTCCAGTGTCAATTGCCATGCCAGCAGAGGGAACGGCGCGGTGCAGGCAATCGGTGCGAATACAGGCACGACATCCCGGGCCGACGGGAATGATCATGCGGTTATCTTCCATGTCGAGACCTGCGCTGTAGACGATTGCAGGAGCATGAGCGACGGAGCACCCGAGAACAACGGCGGTCTGGCGTGGCCGGTCGAAATATGAATCCGGCTCGCGCCCGACTGTGCGTGAAACGTTCAGATAGACCGTGTTGTCTGTGGCCTGGGAAAGCTGCACATGCAATTGACCAGAGCTGGCGAAGCTGCGGAATACGTTCCAGCGGGGGCAGAGGCCGCCGAAACGTGCATGTGTGAAGCGGGTGGCGCTGTAACTTTTCAGAATATTCCCAGCAATATCCGTTTTGATGAAATAAAAGGGAATGCCTTCGGCACCGGGACGTTGCAGCGTTGAAAGACGATGGCAGACCTGCTCGAAGCTGACGCCGAAATGGCGTTGAAGCTGGTCAAGATCATGGCGCAGATCGCGTGCGGCCTGTCGGAAATGTTCGTAGGGCAGCAGAACTGCGCCGGCGAAATAATTGGTCATGCCGACACGTGCCAGGGCGCGCGCATCGGTTGTCGCCAGTCCGGACAGGCGAACGGGGCGTTCGAGTTCCTTGCTGTAGTCCAGTTTTCCGATGACCTGAGCAATGCGGAACATCATGCTGGCCTGAGGGAGGCCATTTGCAAGGATCAGACGGCGTTGGCGTCGATCGAATCTCCATGCAATTCCGTTTTCATCGAAGTCATTGCTTGTGATGACGCGGATATTGTGGCGATCAGAGAGATAACGCAGCAGTTTCCCGGCGAGGGTTCCCTCTTCCGGGGAAAGATTTTCATAAAGTTCTTCGGCAGCCCTATCGATACCATCGAAATAGTTCTTCTGTGCCTGCACCCAGTCACCCACGGCATCATAGGGGGCGGGGCCAGATTCTTTCGGAGTTTCCGCGCCTGCGCCGCCACTGATCCTGCCCTGTTCCAGCAGGAAACGGTCCGGATGGGTTCTGTCCGGTGTGTTTTCGATCTGGGCTCTCCATGTTCGATAGAGCGAGATGAAACGGTCCGTAAGGGCGGGCGCATGGGTGGCTGCGTGCTGAAGGTCGACGGGTGCCATCGCGGCATTGCGGAAAAGTGGATCCCCCATGATTTCGCGCAGGGCCTGAAGGCGGTGCAGTTCGTCGCTGTCACCGAACCAGACGGGTGAGACATCAAAAATTTTACACAGTTTCAACATTTGCGGTCCGGGAAGTGGCCGCTGGTCGTTTTCAATCTGGTTCAGATAGCTGCCGGAAATGCCGAGTGCGCGCGAGAGTGCGGTCTGCGTCATCTCGTGTTTCTGGCGAAGCTCACGAATTCGTGGGCCTGCAAATATCTTTGATGTGGTTTTTGCCATCTTCGCAACTTTTGCAAAACAGAAGATAACTCTCGCACTATTTTGCGAGAATGGCCATATCCCGAAGATCGGTTTTCGCGATACTCCAGAGTGATACCACGACCATTTAATGGTCATTCTGGAGATTCTTATGCAGCATCTCGATATTACCGTTCATCCGGAAAGCGATCGCTTGCCGCGCGATCAGCAGCTTGCCTGGAAAATAGCGGAAGTTGCATCCGACTCAGTTGAGGTCCTTCCTGAAGTCGAGGAAATGATCGTCAACCGGGTGATCGACAATGCGTCAGTCGCGATTGCCTCTGTGAACCGTCATTCAGTCATGAGCGCGCGTGCAGAGGCGCTTGCGCATCAGCGCGAAGGCGGCGCGACGGTATTTGGTTGCGGTCCTGATGTGCGTGTTCATGCGGAATGGGCTGCATGGGCCAATGGCACAGCTGTTCGTGAACTCGATTTCCACGACACTTTCCTTGCCGCTGAATATTCTCACCCTGGCGATAATATCCCCGGCATTCTGGCTGTTGCACAGCAGTGCGGGCGTTCAGGCCGTGAGCTGATCCGTGGTCTGGCGACAGGATATGAAATCCAGATCGATCTTGTGCGCGCCATTTGTCTGCACAAGCACAAGATTGATCACGTAGCGCATCTTGGACCGTCTGTTGCCGCGGGTATTGGCACGTTGCTGAGCCTGCCGACCGAAACGATCTATCAGTCCATCCAGCAGGCGCTGCATGTGACGACGGCGACCCGTCAGAGCCGTAAGGGAGAGATTTCGTCTTGGAAGGCTTATGCGCCTTCTCATGCAGGCAAGATGGCTGTTGAATCCGTTGATCGTGCCATGCTGGGTGAAACTGCCCCGAGCCCGATTTATGAGGGTGAGGACAGTGTGATTGCGTGGATGCTCGATGGCAAGGACGCGCATTATGTTGTGCCTCTGCCGGAAAAGGGCGAAGCCAAGCGTGCGATTCTTGATAGCTACACGAAGGAACATTCAGCAGAATATCAGAGTCAGGCTCTGATTGATCTGGCTTTCCGTCTGGGCAAACGTGTTTCCAACTGGGATGACGTTAAGGACGTTCTGATCGAGACCAGCCATCATACGCATTACGTGATTGGCACCGGGTCCAACGATCCGCAGAAGTTCGATCCGGAAGCTTCGCGTGAGACGCTTGATCATTCGATCATGTATATCGTTGCGGTCGCTCTGCAGGATGGTTCGTGGCATCACGTTCGCTCCTATCTGCCAGAGCGTGCGCGTCGTGAAGACACGGTTCGTCTGTGGCGCAAGATCCACACGGTTGAGGACCCGAAATGGACGGAGCGTTATCATGCGACCGATCCGTCGGTGAAGGCATTTGGTGGACGCATCACGATCACCATGAACGATGGCAGCGTCATTTCTGATGAGCTGGCTGTTGCGAATGCTCATCCGCTTGGCGCAACACCGTGGGTCCGTCCGGATTATATCCGCAAATTCCGCACGCTGACGGAAGGTATTCTGGCACCCCAGGAAATCGAGCGTTTCCTTGATGTTGCACAGCGTCTTCCCAAGTTGACGGCGGCCGAGCTTTATCAGCTTGAAATCGCTCTGCCGGCAGGAACGCTCAAGAGCAATCCGAGAACGGGTATTTTCGGATTCCATAAATAAGATCCCGAAAAAACGGGACTGGACCGTCCTTCGTGGCGGTCCACAGTCTGGAGCACGAACCATGGAACAGGTCATTCAGGCCCGGCGCCCCAAAAAATCCGTAGCTCTGTCCGGTGTGGCTGCTGGAACGACGGCTCTTTGCACGGTTGGACATTCCGGTAATGATCTTCATTATCGCGGTTATGATATTCGTGATCTTGCGGAATCCTGTGAGTTCGAGGAAGTCGCATATCTTCTGATTCACGGTCATTTGCCGGACATATCTGAACTGGCGGCTTATAAGGAACATCTGCGTTCCTTGCGTGGGCTTCCGGAAAATCTCAAGCGTGTTCTCGAGAATATTCCTGCGGCTGCACATCCGATGGATGTCATGCGGACCGGTGTTTCGGTTCTGGGCTGCACTCTTCCGGAACGTGGGGATCATAATCCTGTCGGTGCACGTGATATTGCCGACCGTCTGATCGCCTGTCTCGGCTCCATTCTGCTTTACTGGTATCATTACGCGACGAATGGTCGTCGTATTGAGCTTGAAACCGATGATGACAGCGTCGGCGGACATTTCCTGCATCTTCTGCATGGGCGCAAGCCGCCGGAAGAGTGGGTCAAGGCGATGCATATTTCCCTGATCCTTTATGCAGAGCATGAGTTTAATGCATCGACTTTTGCAAGTCGTGTTGTCGCGGGAACGGGTTCCGACATGTATTCGGCGATCACGGCGGGTATTGGTGCCCTGCGTGGTCCGAAGCATGGTGGTGCAAACGAAGTCGCCCTGGAAATTCAGCAGCGTTATCGCAATGCTGATGAAGCCGAGGAAGATATTCGTCGTCGTATTTCCAACCGTGAGGTTATCATCGGTTTTGGCCATCCGGTTTATACGATTGCCGATCCCCGCAATGAAATCATAAAGCGTTGTGCGGAACGCCTTTCGCGCAGAGCTGGCTCCATGAAGCTTTATTCCGTTGCGGAACGGATAGAAAGCGTGATGGATGAAACCAAGAAGATGTTTCCGAATCTGGATTGGTTCAGCGCGGTTTCTTACAACATGATGCAGATTCCGACTGCAATGTTCACGCCGGTTTTCGTGATTGCCCGGACGACGGGATGGAGCGGCCATGTGATCGAACAGCGTGAAAATGGAAAGATCATTCGTCCATCGGCAGAATATGTCGGTCCTGAAAATTGTGAGTTCGTTCACATTCATAATCGTGGCAAACAGGAGAAAGCAGCATGATCTGGCTTGAAGGTGCGTCGTATAATACGATTCCAGCAGGAAAGCGCTTTCGCGAGCTTCTGAATTCTCCGGGTATTCTTCAGCTTCCAGGTGCTCATAATGGGCAGGCCGCGCTTCAGGCAAAAGATGCCGGGTTCGGCGCCTTATATCTTTCCGGCGCGGCGATGACGGCAAGCATGGGGCTTCCGGATCTGGGAATCATCACGGTGGATGAAGTGACTTTCTTCATCCGCCAGATCGTGCGTTCATCGGGTTTGCCGCTTCTGGTTGATGGTGATACCGGCTATGGCGAAGTTCTGAATGTCATGAACATGGTCAGGGCTTTTGAGGATGCCGGTGCGGGGGCTGTCCACCTTGAAGATCAGATTCTTCCGAAAAAATGCGGACATCTGAACAACAAGAAGCTGGCGACACCTCAGGACATGGCCATGAAGGTCAGCGCAGCGAAAAAGGCATCCCGTGATCTGGTGATTGTTGCCCGCACGGATGCGGCTGCTTCTGAAGGAATGGACGGGGCAGTTGCCCGTGCGAAGCTTTATATTGAGGCCGGTGCGGATGCGATTTTCCCGGAGGCTTTGAATAATGCCGAGATGTTCCGTGAATTTGCGCGTCGTATGCCGGGCGTTAAGCTGCTTGCGAACATGACCGAATTTGGACGGACACCATTTTATACTGCGTCCGAGTTTGAGGCGATGGGTTATTCCATGGTCATCTGGCCCGTCAGTTCGCTGCGTGTTGCCAACAAGGCGCAGGAAAAACTGTATCAGGCGATTGCCAGAGACGGCAGCACGGAGAGTCAGCTGCCAGCGATGCAAAGCCGTGAAGAACTTTATAAGACTCTTCGTTATCATGACTATGAATCTCTGGATCGGACGATCATCGAGACTGTCCTCCCAACGCTGGGTGAGAGCGCGGCGTAAGAAGAGTTTTCATAATTTCTGATGTGTTCTTCTTTTCCATAAACCGGCCTCCATGATGTGGCCGGCAAGAAAAATAAAAACAGACCGATCTGGCAGTTGGCTTTCCAATCTGTGTTATGGTGGCCAAGCCAACTGACGTGACAACGCAGGTGTTATGTGATGACCCCGATGAATCTGGAAGACGCTTTCACTGCACGCCAGAACAAGGCGTTGATTTCGGAGACGGTAACACCGGAAAAAACAGCTGCTTATGAAGCGAAAGTCGCGCAGGGACGTGACGATCCGGAAGGTTTCTGGATGGAGGAATCCGGAAGAATCAGTTGGGCAGTTGCACCGACTCATGCTTCCACTTCCGATTTCACAGGCAATGTTTCGATCCGCTGGTTTGATGACGGCAAGCTGAATCTGTCAGTGAACTGCCTGGATCGTCATCTGAAAGATCGTGGTGACCAGATTGCTCTGATCTGGGAAGGCGAGACTGATGGTGTGCGGCGTGAGCTGACCTATCGCGAGCTTCATGCCGAGGTTTGCCGGATGGCGGCTGCTCTTCGCGGGCTTGGTATCAAACGCGGAGATCGTGTGGCGATTCATCTTCCCATGGTGGTCGAAGCGGTTGTGTCCATGTTGGCCTGTGCGCGTATCGGTGCGCCGCATGTGGTTCTGTTTGGTGGTTTTTCTGCTGAAGGCATCAGCGAACGTTTGGTTGATAGTGGGGCGGTTGCCGTCATCACGGCAGATGCTGCACGGCGTGGCGCCAAGAGGATTCCGCACAAGGCCACGATTGATGATGCCCTGAAGCTGGCGGGGACGATTTCTTCTGTCAAACACGTCATTGTCGTGAACGTGACGGATACCGACGTGGAGATGAAGGCAGGAAGGGACCATGCCTATTCAGCATTGGTTTCGGCCCAGGCACCTGAGTGTGAGCCGGAAATCATGGATGCGGAAGACGTGCTGTTCCTGCTTTACACGTCTGGCAGCACCGGAAAGCCAAAGGCGATGGTGCATACGTCCGGTGGATATGCTGTTTGGGCATCTTATACGCTTGGAACCGTCTATCCCCAGCAGCCCGGCGATGTGCATTGGTGCACTGCTGATGTGGCATGGATTACGGGCCATACCTGCGTTGTTTATGGTCCGCTGCTCAATGGTGCGACGACGCTGATTTATGAAGGTCTGCCGTCATCTCCTCGTCCTGGGCGCTGGTGGGAAATCGTTCAGCGCAATCGTGTGACATCGCTGTTTACAGCACCGACGGCCATTCGTGCGCTGATGCGTGAAGGAGATGATTTCCCCAGGCAATTCGATCTCAGTTCATTGCGTGCTCTGGGAACGGCGGGAGAGCCAATCAGCGCCGATGCGTGGCTCTGGTTTTATGAGGTTGTCGGTCGTGGGAAAGCGTTGGTGCTTGATACCTGGTGGCAGACGGAAACGGCTGGAATCATGCTGGGGCCGGTGCCCGGGGCGACGCCATTGAAGCCGGGATCAGCCACGCGTCCCTTGCCGAGCCTTCAAGCTGTTTTGACGGATGAGAAAGGCAATATTTTTGAAGGACCGGGTGAAGGTTGTCTGTGTTTCACGCGTTCATGGCCGGGACAGGCACGCACGATCTGGCAGGGACATGAGCGTTTTATCCAGACATATTTCACCTTCGCGTCGGGGATGTATTTCTCGGGAGATGGTGCCCGCCGGGATGAGGATGGATATTTCTGGATCACGGGACGCATGGATGATGTGATCAATGTGTCGGGTCATCGTATCGGAACGGCAGAAATTGAAGATGCTGTCGGCATTGATCATCGTATTGCTGAAGCTGCGGCCGTGGGTGTTCAGCATGATCTGAAGGGTCAGGGGATTGTCGTTTTTGTCGTCATGCGTGCCAATAAGGCTGGTGTGCTTCCGTCGGAAATTGGCGAAGTCATCAGCCGTCAGGTAGGGCGTTATGCTGCACCGGAGCGCGTATATGTCGTTGATGAACTGCCCAAGACCCGTTCAGGAAAGATTGTCAGACGGCTGTTGCGCAAGATTGCGGAGGGTCAGACGGGTGAATTCGGAGATCTGTCTTCTTTGGCGGACTCTTCAGTGGTGCAGCCTCTGATTGATATTGTCGCGAGAGAACGTAAACCTGCATAGATATTTATGAGTATGTGATGTTTTTGTGCCATCTGGAAAACTTGATTTTTCCAGATGGCATTTTTTATGTGCGTATATCCGGGTTCTTTGGAAAATATGAGATGAATTGATTTATTTTGATTATATGAAATTTTTTCAGAAACATTCTGTGTATTTATTTTGATAAGTCAAAATTTCTGTTTTTGTGGAATAAAAACAGGAAACAGACTGGAGTGTCGGTTTCCTGTTCATGTTGACGGGAATGCTGCTTCAGGAGGGTAATCCGCTCATCTGACGATAGATGAAAGTTTCGTCGTGTGATGCTGCTTCTGCGATTGCTTCATCAATCAGATGACGATGGGAGGATCTGTGACAGACAGGGTCAGCAACGTCAGCACGGCCAGTCAGGGCAAGAGCCTGACAGCGGCATCCTCCTTTGTCCACATCACGCCGATCACAGGAACGACAAGGTTCCGGCATCCATGACGTTCCACGGAAAAGTTGAAAAATCTCTGAATTTTCCCATATGTTTTTTAATGAATTTTCGCGGACATTGGGAAAAGAAATATTGGGAATGCTCTCTGCTGCATGACATGGAAGGACGCGGCCGGAGGGCGTGATATTCAAGAAACGCTCGCCCCATCCGCCCATGCAGGGCTTTGGCTCATCAGCGTAATAATCGGGTGTGACGAAATCGATGGCCAGCCGTGAACCAAAACGTTCGCGGGCAGCGGCGACATCTCGTTCACTTTGCTGCAGTTGTTCTTTGCTGGGAAGGAGCGCGCCTCTGTTTTTCAGTCCCCAACCATAATATTGCGTATGTGCGATTTCGACGCGCCGTGCTCCAAGCTGTTCCGCCAGATCAAACATCTGGGGAATACGCATGACGTTCAGGCGGTGAATGACAAAATTGAGAGTCAGGGGAATGCCGTCTGCAACGATTATCTGTGCAGCCGCCAGCTTCCTGTTCTGGGCATCCTTCAGTCCACCAATCAGTTCTGCACCGTCTGGTGTTGCGTCCTGAAAAGACAGTTGAACATGATCCAGACCTGCGGCAGACAGCTCTGCCAGATTCTGCTCATTGAGCAGAACACCTGAAGTAATCAGATTGGTATAGAGTCCCTTGCTGACAGCATGGCGCACCAGAGCTGGCAAATCGGGCCGAGCCATGGGTTCTCCGCCGGAGAAATGAACCTGCAGGACCCCAAGCTCAGCCGCTTCATCCAGAACCCGACACCACTCCTCTGTGCTCAGTTCAGATGATTTTTGTTCCAGAGACAGAGGGTTTGAACAATAAGGGCATCTGAGCGGACAACGATGTGTCAGTTCCGCCAAAAGGCTCATGGGTGGGGAAATCATCATTTCCACGTCAGTACCTGACGTTCTGCAAGATCCTGAACCATGCGAACGACATCACCAGCAATGATATCCCGTGGCGCGGCATAGGCTTCGGAAAGCGCATCTATGATGTTTCCCAATGTGCTTTCACCATTGACGCGCTGGAGGATCGCTGCGGCGATCGGGTCGGCCAGGAAAGCCTTTTCGGGAGCCTGAACAAACCACTGGTCGCGCACCCGGTCATGCTGGAGCCGGGTGCCGCGCATGAACGCAGGAATGTCTGTTTCTGAAACCGTCTGCATCAGGAAGGCTGAAACGCGCCGGGAGGAATCCTGCCAGGTGCGACATAGGAGTAATCAAGGGCGTCAAGCATCGACCACAGAACCGAACATTTGAATTTCAATGCGTCGATCACGGCTTCCTGCTGTTCGACCGTGCGTGCATGCTCTTTGACGTAAGAGAGAGCGAAGTCGGAATCCCGCGGAGCCTGCGTCAGTCGGGGCGTGAAATAGGCCAGTGTTTCTTCGGTGATGAAATCATAGTTCCGAAGCATTCCGGATACGCGTTCGCTGATGATCGTTGGAGAAAACAACTCAGTCAACGAGGAAGCTATGGCTTCAAGGATCGATTGTTCACCAACGAAATGGACATAGGCGTCAACGGCGAAGCGTGTTGTCGGCAAAAGTCCTTCGAGCGATTCAACGTAATCCCGATCAAGACCCAGCCCATCCGTCAGACGCAGCCAGCGGGCGATTCCACCTGTGCCGGGTTCGGAGCCGTCATGATCCTCGATACGGCGACGCCATTCGCGACGCAGTTCGGTTGTGGGCAGGCGCGCCAGCAGAACGGCATCTTTGGCCGGAATTCTGGCCTGATAATAATAGCGGTTCAGCGCCCATGCCTGAACCTGTGCCTTGTTGAGCTGACCGCCGTGGAGAGCGCGGTGAAAAGGATGCAGGTTGTGATAACGCTCAGCACCGATCTGCCGTAGGGCGGCTTCCAGGGCTTCGGGAGAGAGAGGAGTCTGGCTCATATCGTGATCCTCATGCCGTCGAAGGCAACTTCCCATCCGGCGGCTTCAGTTGTGGCCCGTTCGGGAGAATCTGCCAGAAGAACGGGGTTTGAGTTATTGATGTGGATCAGAATTTTGCGACCGATATTCTGGTCCTTGAAGGCTGCAATCGTGCCATCCGGATCATTGATGGACATATGCCCCATGCGCTTGCCGGTTTTTTCCCCAAGACCGGCCCGGATCATTTCATCATCTTCCCAGAGCGTGCCGTCGAACAGCACGACATCTGCTCCGCGCAATCTGTTGCGGAGTCGATCATTCATAAGGGCACAGCCGGGGATGAAAAGAACCCGTGAAAGTCCGTCGGTGATTTCGACCCCAACCGTTTCCCCGTTTTCGAGCACGGCAGCAGGATTGTTTCCCTTTTCGGCATAAAGGGGAACCTTCCCCGGGACAGCGAACAGGCAGAAATCCAGACCTGTGGGGACGCCTTCCAGCGTTGTCAGGCTGATTTTCTCTTCGGTCGGAATGGTTTTGCGTTTCACGACAGCGCGGTTCAGCGCCTCAAAGATGGGATTGGCGTCAAGCTGATCCAGAACCTGTCGTGTCGCGAGAATTTCGAAAGGTTGCCGTTCCCGCATGGTCAGCAGACCTGTGATTGTGTCCACTTCTGCACCCGTCAGGATCACGCCGGTGACAGGCGTTGAACGCAATCCGGTTTTCGGATGGAGCGCAGGTGTCTGGAGAATCTGCTGTCTGAGATCTGGGGAAGCATTGATGACGAACCAGTGTTCCCCGTCGCCACTGATGGCAATGGAGGCCTGGGTTCGGGGCGGAGCATCGGGATCGCAGCTGCGTGCGCGACGACAGCCTTCCGCGTTCGAGTTCCATTGGGGGAAACCACCACCAGCGGCGGCTCCGAGAACGATAAGATCAATCATGGGTAACGTCTGTATAAAAGCAAAACGCCGCCAACACGAGGCCGGCGGCGTTCTGGTCAGGTCTGCGAGACCTTAGTTCTTCTGGCCGCAGACATAGCTGTTGATTTCTGCGCCTAGCGGAACTTCGGTGATTTTTGGTGTATTCCAAGCCATTTCTGTCTCTCCCTATGTTGAACTGAAACGATAACGCGAACGTAGTGTAGCACACTACTGCCCGGATTGCTTCATGAGCTTGCATAATCTGCCTATGAGAGGAAGATAAAAGTAACATTTTCGTGTGAGTGGTTCTGGCTGTGGATTGGGCATGAAACCTTGGGCGTCATCTGCATTTAGAAGATGCTGTTTTGATGGTCTGCTCTGCTTCAAGTTCGCTTTCGTCGGTGGTTTCATGCGGGGTGTGGAAGATTGCTGGCATGCCGGACTTTGAATATACCCCTATAGACAGTATCATTTCGATACCTTCCAGGTTCATAGATAAAATCACTATCCCAAGACCATGCCCAGAGCCTGTTCACGTTCCTGTATCAGAGCGAACAGGCGTTTCCAGACCCGGCGTTTGGCCAGCGCGGATGAACAACTGCGCTGCCAGCCACCATGGACCCAATTCTGAAGGAATGCTGCGCCATTTCGTACCGCTCTGATGGCGTCAGAACACCGCCGAAATCGTCCGCCGCAGATCTTTCGGTGGCATCTTGCTCCGTGGGCGCAACGCTTCGATCAGTGGCTCCCAAACCGTTCAGGCTTTGTCTATGAAAATCTGCGTCGCATTGCCTTCAGTCATCGCCAATATATTTAGGAATAACCTTCAAGATCTAACAGGCTCTAGTTGTTTAGTCTCGGTACTACATTAGGTGCGAATGGCGTCCCAGATCGTGGCGGTCTGCATGCGACTTAATATGTTGAATAGCCCGTCCAAACCCCTCAAACGCTATACGAGACATACCATTGACAAGTCAGAACGAATATTTAGTGTCGATTTTATAATGAAGTGTAATGGGTGAATAGATTACTTTACAGTGAGCTGACAACTGAAGAGAGGAGGTTTGTTTTTGGAGGAGCTGCAGGAGGCTCGGATGATAATGTTGCGTCCGCCGCAAAATCCGGAGCCTTAGCAGCTGGTGAAATTGGAGTCATTGGCGGTCTGGCTGGTATTGCAGTAGGAGCTATTATAGGGGGAACAATTACTGGAGTAACATATGCTGTTTGGCATGCAGGTAGTGCAGATAGACATGGGAAATAGCAAAAAAGGTTAAAGAAAATGTTTAATTTAAAAATTTTTTATAACACTAATAAATCAAAGATAAATTTTTTTATAATTGCATTTTATTTCTCATTTATAATTTTATTTGTTAATCTTCTAAATTACAATATTATTGATAAGAAAACATATAATTTATCGCTTTTTTCTATATCTGAATTATTTCTATTTTATGTTTCTAGAAAAAAATCAATATTGTATATCGCTTCAGTTTTATCTATGGCCGCCTTAGTATTTTTGTTTTGCATCTATTTTGTTTAAAAGTATTTTTGAAAATTAATAGATACACAATTCGGCGTTGCAGAGGCTACCCATGAAAATATCTGTCATTACCTCTGTAACGTCGATCCGTTGCTCATAACCTCTCACCAGGCAGTCTGCGCCAGGCACATCAACCAACGGTTTTTCGATCCCTCAATCTAGCGCTTCAAGATGGAGAAAATCTCATCATGATTTCGTATGCTATATCTGGAGCTATACCTATAGTTTCAATGGCATTAATTTATTTAATATGCACAAAAGCAGAGGAGATTAAAAAAAGAACGAAAGAAAAATAATAAAATAGAGTGTCAAAAATACAAAGGATGTGAAAATTAACAACAAAATTAGTATGTTATTTTTCTATGCTTTAATATGCATGCCAGTTTCAACGGTCATAATTTTATCCATAAAAGATAACAGTGTCCCAGTTGTTGGTTGTGTGGTATTCTCAAAGGCAGAAATTAATAGAGAAGTATCTAAAAATCATTTTTAATATTAACATATTTTTGTTAGGCGCGTGATACATAGAAGAGAGATTTTTTGTATATCATAATCCTCTTTAGTCTTGAGGGAGAGGTTGGAGAATATCTAGGACCAATGATATGTGAATCGCCTGAGTAAATACTCATCATCAGAAGAGTTGAGATTATGTCAAATTATGAAAAATCTGTATGGGGTATAAAAAGGCTCTTCGTTTCTTGTTTTTTTGGCGTTCCTTTGCTTTGTTTTCTTATTCATTTTACTGGATTCTCAAAAGGTTTTCCACTATTTGTATTAACCTTGATTTCAGGGGCTATTGTGGAACCTTTAACTAGTAAGTTACTGAAGAAAAGATAATCATCGCATAGATTTATAGTTGAATTTCGTTTTTCGTCCTCTAAACGTAAAGGGTTTAGGGGCTTGCGCTTCATCCATCTTTTGCGAAGGAGTGAATGACGGCATCAACTGGTATTCTACAACTTGAGCATAGCCGGGAAGGATTGCGTATTCATCAGATATGATGGATGGGGAGTATTGATCATACCGTTCGTATCTCCGCCTAAACGGGGTGCCGCCTCTGTCCAACTGATATGTGCGATGTGATCAAGACTGGATTTTACATGGCCGGGGATAATTACGGGCCAACAAAGTAGAAATCCTAACAAAAAATGAGGGATGAACTATGCTTTCTTTAATAGTTCCAATATCAACGACGCTAGGTATGGCGTCTGGATTTTTAACTAATAACAAGTTGGCGTTTGTTGTTTTTTGGTATTATTCCAGTATAAAATAATACCAACTTCTATTTCCTTTGACCCATATGAGCCCATTTTCTGAGCTCTATGGAACGGATGGATCGGGGGGCGGTGAGGTTGTTCCTCGCGGTGTTCAGGCAGCGTTTTTGATGTGGTTTATACCCATCGAAGATGATGTTGGCTTTCCAGGCATTGGACTGCTGGATATGACGGGCCACGGGCTTGAGATGTGGCGTTTTCCTGTGAATTTTTGAAACAAATCCCTGCTTTTCATGAAGACTTCATCGGCTTTTGAGCCGGTAGGCTGTGTCGTCCTCCGCTCGGAGCGTTGGATTGTCCATTCACTGCGCTAAACCAGTTCGCAACAGGACAGTCGTATACAAGTATTCTGTTACGATTTTGCCGAGTCTTTGCATGTTGCGAACGAGGGAGATGTATGTCCGTGGAATTCCAGGGGCATGAGTTCGGTGGATAGATGTGGCTTGACTTCGATGTTTTGTACTGAAAAGAATGCATTGTACCAATTGGTACAAATCCGGAGTCCGTAAATGTCGAAAGTGCTTATTCCTCCCTTCACTGAAGAGACGGCCATACAGAAGGTGAGGCTGGCCGAGGACGCTTGGAATAGTCGCGATCCCGAGAGGGTGTCACTTGCTTATACGGAGGACAGTCGCTGGCGGAATCGGGCAGAGTTCGTCCGTGGGAGAACAGAAATCGTCGCGTTTTTGACTCGTAAATGGATCAGAGAGCTCGATTATCGTCTGATTAAAGAGATCTGGGCATATAGGGAAAACCGGATCGCCGTTCGTTTTGCTTATGAATTCCGAGATGATAGCGGCCAGTGGTTTCGCGCATATGGTAATGAAAACTGGGAATTCGATGAAGCTGGTCTGATGCAGCGCCGCATGGCCTCGATCAATGAATGTTCTATTCAGGAAGCTGGCCGGAAATTCCATTGGCCTCTTGGTCGCCGTCCGGATTCTCATCCCGGACTAAGTGATCTCGGGCTGTAAGTGCTGTGGTGCGTATCGTTATGGAACGTGAAGATACACTTCCTTTGCTTGGGGAAGTGTTTCGCGAATTCGGCTTTGAGGGCGCAAGCCTGTCTATTATCCATAAGCAGACCGGAATTGGACGTGGAAGCCTCTATCATTTCTTTCCTTCGGGGAAGGAGGAAATGGCGGCGGCTGTGTTGTCGAACATTGATGCATGGTTCGGACGTGAAGTGTTCAAACCGCTTGCGGAGTCTGCTGCACCTGAGGTCGCAATTGACCAGATGTTTACGTCGGTTGACGCTTATTTCAGATCGGGAAAACGCATCTGTCTGGTTGGAGCTTTTGCTCTTTCAGACACGCGCGATCGATTTGCTGTGGCTCTGAGCACCTATTTCAGGCGTTGGCTTGATGCGCTGGCGGCAGCATTATGTCGGGTGGGTTTCGCGCCAGATCGCGCCTGTAGCTTGGCGGAAGAGGTCGTGACAGGAATACAGGGTGCGATCATCCTGACGCGGACTCAGCAGGACAGCGTTTTTTTCGAACGGTCCATAGAGAGACTCCGCGCAGCGACACGGATTGAAAAAACCTGAACGTGCTGACGTGTTCAGTCCCGGAATAATTGTATCAGCCCAGTCTCCAACGCGCGCGATTTCAGCCCGAGTCGATTTTCCATTGGCGTGATGTCGAACGCCTTGTCTTCCAGAAGGCGACGAATCTCGGTTGGCGCGATGGAGGGGATGCGGGGGAGGAAGCGCGTGGCTGCTCCCGCTGTCATCAGGACGGGTGCGGGTAACGAGATGACGGGGCGGGGTCTGATTCCTGCCGCTTTTGCGACAAGAGCGATAAAATCTCGATAGGTGACGGCTTCAGGGCCGGCGACGATCAGAGATTCCGGTCCTGTCAGGCGTAGCGACAGAGCAGCCAGGAGGGCATTCGTCACATCATCCTGATGGATGGGTTGCACCAGAGCCTTGCCGCCGCCGGGCAAAGGCACGATGGGCAGCTTGCGCAGCAATGTTGCAAGGCGCTGCACATTATCTTCTCCCTGAGCACCATAGATCATGGTTGGATGTAGGATCATTCCCGGACGCCCGGAATTGAACAGAGCACGTTCTCCAGCCATGACGCCATTGCCGTGCTCATCCGGCCAGCGGGTGAAACGGCGTGTGCTGCCCAGAGCAATCAGAGGCACGTCGGGTTTGAGGGCTGTCAGCAAGGCTGGAATGTTTCGTGCGTGGGCTGTGCAGACCACGCGCTCTGCATCGGCGAGCACTTCTGCCAGACGAGTTTGTGATCCGGTGAGATCAGCAATGCGCGGGGTCAGAGGAAGGCCGGATGCCTCAAAGCGTGCGGCGTTTCTGGCGATGGCGATCACGGGAATATTGCGCGCCATAAGGGCACGACAGAGCGCTGCTCCGGATCGTCCCCCGGCGCCAATGACGTGGACGGGGGAGGCGCTCAAAGACACGACTCTGTCGGTGGGGGCAGCATTCGACATCTGTTCAGGGAGCCTGAACGCTGAAGCCGAATTGACCGGCCATGGCGGGCATGGAGACAGCCAGCGGCAACAGGGATACCAGCATGGAAATGGAAACCGGCTTGGGTGGCGCAATGGTGATGGTCAGGGGACCTTTCCCGGGATTGACCACATAGCGGAGGAATTGTGCCGGGAGTTTTGGCGTCTGGTCGGTAATCGAGGTTTCCAGAAGGTGCCGTGCTTCATCGGGAGAAATGTTGCGTGTTTTGGCCCATGCGTCGATTCCATGGGTAACCAGACCGGCATCCAGCCATTTGAACTGGAGCTGTTGGACATTGGCGTTGCCGGCAAGCAGTTGCTTCCATGAATCAGAAGCTGCGTTGACGTTGGACAGATCGAACGAGAAATTCAACTGCCCCATATCGCGGATGTTGGCATGTCCGTTGCTTTGGAGAGTGTGGGTTGAGGGATCAATGGTTCCGTCTGTCGTGGCATCGAGAAGCAGGCCATTATAACCAAGAGATACAAGGCGGGCAGCGGCTGGCACGAGGGTGCTTAAAGTCAGATGATCGAGCGAGCTGTGTGTCGTGATCTTGTCTTTTCCTTCTCTTGTTTCGTCAGAAAGCTTCTGGAAGGAAAGAATGAGGGGGGATTTCTCGTCTGTGCCGTCCTGCAGAGTCATGTTGGCGATGTTCAGAGTCCGTGCGCCATTGATTCCGGGTGTCGTCCATTCCAGCACATTGTTGGCCAGGGACAGCCCTTGCAATGAAACAGTGTCGAGTGAGAGGCGGCGGGCTGGCGCACTTTTGGAAAGAACCGTCAGTTTCCGAAGTTTCAGGTCGCTGGCCTGATCAGGAATGAAATTGTTCAGGATGAAATCACCGACATTGATCGATAGTTGAAGTCCATCGGTGGAGGTCTTCAGATTCTGGATGGAAAGGTGCCTGAAGCGGGTTTTCCCCAGCGTCAGTGATGCAGGAAGAGCGGCAAGAGGGTCGGGAGCGGTTGCTGCCGTGTCGAGGACCCGGAAGGCCTGCATCAATGCGGGGAAATCGAGGATCAGATCAGATCCGCTCAGAGCGCCGATCTCAACGGGCCAGGAGGTCTGGCTGATATTGATATCTGTCGCGTCGATATGGCCGAAACCCACAACATTCCCCGCTTCTTCTGAGGGGTGAGACAGTTTTATGCTGCCCACACTGATGGCTGGCTGGCCAGGGGATGTGAACGTGACACCCGTAAGGCGGATTGTGCCGACGGCGCTGGCGTGGGCGCTTTTCCAGTTCAGGGACGCGCCGTCGGGGAGCAGATCTTTTTCCTGCTGCAAGGCTTGCTCAAGGCGATTCTGGGCAATGTGTCCGGCGATGATCCACGTGCCGGCTCCGGCGAGCAGAAAGATGGGGATGATAGTGAAAGCTGCGCGCCTGGACATTGTGTGCGGGACTCCGGTCTCTGGCCGTTTGGCTGAAAGATTCGCGTTGTGCCTGTGCAAGAGGTGTCCTCTGGCACTTGTTTACAGGGTGATACCGGTGGCGGGCATGATGGGCAAGAGAGGGTGTGGTATTATGATACCGTATTAAAAAATGGCGGAAAAGCGGGGGCTATTGAGGGAGTATGTGCATTTCTATCTTGACGGGAGCGTTTCTGATGCGCATAAGGCGCCACCCTAATTACTCATGCTTTCTGAACGGAAGATCGCAGTATGAAGACCACCCTCTCGCTGAAGCCTGCGGAGGTGACGAAGAACTGGATCCTGATCGACGCCGAAGGGCTCGTTCTTGGTCGTCTCGCCACCATCATCGCACAGCGTCTGCGCGGCAAGCACAAGCCGCAGTTCACTCCTCATGTTGATTGTGGCGACCATGTCGTTGTGATCAATGCCGAGAAGGTGAAGCTGACCGGTAACAAGGTTGCGCAGAAGCTTTTCCATTATCACACCGGCTATGCTGGTGGCATCAAGACACGCACGATCACTCAGCGTCTGACAGGCAAGAATCCGGGCCAGGTTGTTGAGAAGGCTGTTGAGCGTATGATTACGCGCGGCCCGCTGCAGCGTCAGCAGATGCGCAACCTGCATGTTTATGCGGGCACCGAGCATCCGCATGCTGGTCAGCAGCCGCAGGTGCTGGATGTCGCGGCTCTGAACCGCAAGAACACTGCTGTCGCGAAAAGCGGAGTCTGAGACACATGTCTGAAACCCAGGAACGCACAGGCACGCTGGCTGACCTCAAAGAAGTCGCAGCGACCATCGTCACCGATGCAGCGCCTGTTTACGAGCAGAAGCTCGATGCACAGGGCCGCTCCTATGCAACCGGTCGTCGTAAGGACGCTGTTGCACGCGTGTGGATCAAGCCGGGCAAGGGCGACATCACGGTCAATGGCCGTCCTGTTGGCACCTACTTCGCACGTCCGGTTCTCCGTATGCTTCTCACCCAGCCTTTTCTGGTGTGCGATCGCTACAACCAGTTCGACGTTGTCTGCACGGTTACAGGCGGTGGTCTGTCCGGTCAGGCTGGCGCAGTCCGTCACGGCATCAGCCGTGCACTGACACACTATGAGCCTACTCTGCGCAGCATCCTGAAGGCCGCCGGGTTCCTGACCCGTGACAGCCGTGAGGTTGAGCGTAAGAAATATGGCCGTGCGAAAGCCCGTCGTTCCTTCCAGTTCAGCAAGCGCTGATTTGCGAAAGAACGCGTTTTTCGCGGAAGCCGTCGGTTCTCAGGACCGGCGGTTTTTTTATGTCTGCACGCCTGTATCGAGTGGTTGCCCTTTTGTGATTTGAAAATCTTCAGTTCACACGCTTGTTCAAAGTGGGCAAAGTTGTTGCGATAATATTTCCGGTTGTATGTCAGCTATTCTTCTGACGGATCGAATGATTAATATTTTGCCAGTTTTGATGTGGAGGATAGATGATCCCACGTTTTACCGATCATGCTGCGAATGAGCGCACTTTTCTGGCATGGATTCGAACGGCTCTGGCTATGGTGGCTTTCGGGGCAGTGCTGACAAAATTTGATGTGTTTATGCGTATGGTTGTTACGCAGGGACGGGCAACCACGCCTAGCCATTTTGTGGCGACAGCACTGGGGGTGATGTTTGTCATTCTTGGAATTATCTTGTTCCTGACATCCTACAGACGTTTTGTCAGGACCCGTAATGCAATTGCGATGGAGCAGATTCATGCACCAGAGCCAGCGGATATGGAACGCAATATAACGATTGCTTTGATGATTCTTGGGACTGCGGTATTGGCGGCATTGATTGTGACAATCAGAACCTAGGAAAGCTGTGAGCTGAAGGCATTTCAGTAAAGATTATCAGAGTCAGGCAGTGTGAAAGAATTCTGTCCGGTGCTGCTGAGGGGTTTTCTGATTATTGAGGTAGGTTTTATTCCCTG
The DNA here is from genome assembly GCA_004143845.1 of Drosophila lacertosa. Lineage (NCBI taxonomy): Eukaryota > Metazoa > Arthropoda > Insecta > Diptera > Drosophilidae > Drosophila > Drosophila lacertosa. Next base: position 87,390 of record SCDZ01000004.1, on the reverse strand, counting down.
CAAATGGGTTATTTCCGGGCATTTGTTTTGCCGGAATGTGCAGGAATTCTGTTATTTCAGTCGGATTCTTTGTGGCATCGTTTTATTCACAGAGAGGCTTTCTTGATATGTGGCCTTTCTTTTTCAATATTTACCAAAATTTTTCTGAAAAAAGGCTGTGCCGTTGCAAGAATAATGGTTCCGGCCAATGCGATCACTGTCAAAATCATGAAAAGATGCCCGAACACCCCAACAACCTGCTCTGGTGAAAGTGCTGGGGACAGGCGCGCGAGTGCCAGCCTGTTGGCCAGAAAGCCTCCTCCATACATTGCTGTTCCGATGGACAGAAAGAAGAGTGCTGTTGCAAGGCTGTTGAAGCGTGAGGGGATGTATTCAGCTATGACAGCAAGGCTCAGGCTGTTCATCAGAAGACCTGCAATTGAGATCAGGGCGTAGCTGGCTGCAAAAGTCCATGGAGACATGAGAGCAGACGTCTGATGAGAGACGTTCCATGCCAAGAGTCCAAATGAAAGAACGATAAAAAGCGATCCCACCAGATATTTGAAATGGAGAGGGGGATTCATGCTGTTTTTGTCGAGATATTTATACGTTGAAACGAGGAGCGGACTGAAGAACATGGTCAGTCCTGCATTGATGGAGACGAACTGTGCTCCCGACAGGTGAGCGATTGTGATGCCTGCAATAGTGAAATCCGGACTGACATCGTGGAGTGCGAACAGAATCATGGATGACGTCGTCTGTTCGTCAAAAACAGCATAGAACATGGCCTGAAGAATAAGGACCAGCGCCATTATCAGACTTTTCCGTTCAGTCTGATTGCAGCGGCTTGCCAGAAGAATCCAGAGCAACGGCAGGCAGAAGCTGATAATGGCGAAAATATGCTGTCCCAGAGACGGATTGTTCATGATGGCATAGAGTGCGCCAAAAGCGATTATGCCTCCTGCAAGCATTGTAAATATGTTGCCTGATATATGCGTGGAAGAGGTCTGTTCTTCTGATGGGATTCGAAAATCCGTGAGCAGCATTCCGGAAAGCCCAGCAGCAACACACAGAGCACAAAGTCCGAAGCTTGCCCCCCATCCGAAATGATGTGCGATCCAGGGGAGTGTCAGAAAGGCGGTGGATGCACCGAGATTGACCGCAAAAGCATAGAGTGTGAACAGGTTGTCGCTGCGTTCTCCCGGCTGGAGGAGAGAGCGGATCATGGATGCGACATTCGGGCGTGTCAGACCATTGGCGAGCGCGACGGCGGCCAAGGCTGCGAGAAAGCCGCTTTTCTGTGGTTGAAAAAGGGCAAGGCAAGAGAGAGCCACCATTTGCAGGCAGGCTCCTGTGACAACGTTTCTTCTGGCTGCCGAGGGTGACAGTCCGCTGATGCCACCGATCAGTGTGCTGGCAAATGCCAGACCGCTGAAACTGGCGGCAATCAGGTTCGCATTACCCTCTTTTATGCCGAGACTAAAAAGACTGTAGTTCAGCAGCAGGCCTTGCAAGCCATAAAAACCGAAACGCTCAGTCGCTTCGAAGAAGAGAATGGAGAGCAGCTTCAAGGCAAAATGTTTGTCACGCATGCTATGGCCTGAGCCTCAAGTAAAAGTATCGATCTATTCGGCAGGCTTTTTATATTTGCAGGCATGAGGCGGTAGCCAGCAGGGATCGGGTCTGAATGTGACTTTGATTCCCCAATAGCGATATGGTTGCGAAATCGTATCATGAGGGAGCGCTGGTGTCACGGGACCAGCCAAGGGGCGGTGAAGTGCAATCCACCGTTCACCTGTCTGATCGGGCACGGATCTGAAATCATTGATGTGTTTCTGAAGTCCGATCTGATCTCTGATCGAGAAATCACGGAAGTAGGTTTCATTCCATCCCGGAGGAGTTTCCGGGACTTGCACCATCATGATCCCCCGATCTTCGGGTTTTCTTTCTGCGGGAAGAAGACGAATGCAGGTGACAAGGAGCAGGGCAACCATGGTTGTCGCGGCGATTTTCCACTGGGCGGAAAATAAAATGGACAGGAAGTACCAAGCCATGATGCCCAGTGCAGGGAAGACCCATTTGAAATAATGAATATTATGATAACGCCAGAAACCTGACGGAATCAGATCTGTATAGGAGAAGAAAAGCAGGCTGTATGTTATGCATAATACTGACAGGAGTATGAAAGGAATATGTTCTCTTTTTTTTGCGGTCAGAAATAGTGTGACCAGACCGCACAGGCTGAGAAAAATCCAGTGCATATTTTCGAGAATGCCGTAACCATCAGGAAACCAAGGGCGAGGTGTGATCAGCAGGAGATAGGTTTTCCACCAGAGAAGATCGGTCCGGAATCCAAGATTTTTGGAGATAACCATGTACTGACTTGGGTGCGGTCCATATATGCTGAGATATAAGATGCCGCAGAGAGTCAGGAGTCCTGTAAATCCCACTGTTGCGGAAGAAAATTCTTTCCAGGAAAAAGTGCGATTATAAATTGCAGTTATCAGGCAGAACGTCGCGATAATTCCTGAAATCAACAGATCTGTTGGTCGGGTGATGGGAATGAAAGCCAGAATCATGCCGAAAATAAAAAAAAGTAGTGTTCTTTTCTTTGAAAACTGCCTTGCTCCGGGAAGGAGAGATAATCCAGTTCCAAGCGTTATTGCCCACCAGATCAGCGGGGATGCCAAAGATGTGTTCCATGGTTCGGACCATACTGTCCTGACGGCGTCTGGGAACATCGTGCAGTAAATTGTAATGATAACAGAGATCAGAAGCGGAATGCCGGTCAGTCTGCCAAAGGTGATAATGGCAGCGCCTGTTGCCAGAAGGCAAAGCAGGTCAGGGATCAGGTAAATATGATAGCCCATCCAGGCGAATGGAGCGCCTATCAGCGCATATCCGAAGGGATACCAGTGTTCTGATTCGGTAAGGTTTCCATGAGCAAGAGCTTGTGCGGACTGGAGATATTTTGACTGATCAAACCATCCCCACCACCCTTCAGGAAAACGTGCATCAGGTTGGGGGAGTGCCATATCATGGAAATATCCTGATAAATAAAAATAACTTAATAAAATAGCTCCAATAAAAATAATAAGATTATTTTTCCATGTATTGCTGAGAGGGGGCATCGGTTTCCTGTGAGATAAAATTTTATGCTGAACGTTGTTTGATACTGAAAAATCTGACTGATATTTTCAGCCGGGAACAGACAGATCGGTAAGGCGGCGATATTCTTCCATGGCAAAACGATCAGTCATCGATGCGATATAGTCAGCGATCACGCGCATACGGATTGCATCTGATGCTGCGCCAGACGCAGTGTCACGCCAAATGTCGGGCAGAAGGGAAGGGTCGCTGGCCAGAATATTGAACAATGCGCTGGTTGTTGTCCGAGCCTTGCTGGTCATTCGGTTGACTTTCCAGTGGCGATACAGGCGGGCGAACAGGAACTCACGGATGGCGCCGTTGGCATCGGCGATGGCGGGGCTGAAGCTGACGACGGGACGCGGGGCATGCCGAATATCATCAGCGCTTTCCGGTTCCAGACGGGCAATGCTGGATATGGTCTGGGCCAGCATGTCGGAAGCCAGAGTGTTGATGACGCGACGTATGGTTTCGTGCCGGATGCGTTTTTCGAGGATTGAGGCGTTGTTACGTCCATCTACTGATTGCTTTGGAAGCGAGAGAGCCTGCTGTCTCGCTTCTTCCAGGGCATCGCTGACAAGGGGAACCTGCTCCAGATCATCAAGAGAGATCAGACCGGCCCGGATGCCATCATCGAGATCATGCCCATGATAGGCGATATCATCGGACATGGCGGCAATCTGGGCTTCGGCGGAAGCAAAGCTGTCGAGTTCCAGGGGGTGAATGGCGTTATATTGCCGCAGCCATTCATCGGGATGATCGACAGGGCCATTATGTTTGGCGAGCCCTTCCAGTGTTTCCCATGTCAGATTCAGACCCTCGAAGCCGATATAGCGACGCTCAAGCAGTGTGACCTGTCTCAATGCCTGCGTGTTGTGGTCGAAGCCGCCCCATGGCTGCATGGCGGCAGCCAGCGCATCTTCTCCGGCATGCCCGAAGGGTGTGTGGCCCAGATCATGCGCCAGAGCGATGGCTTCCGTGAGATCTTCATCCAGTTGCAGCCTGCGCGCCAGGGAGCGCGCAATCTGCGCGACTTCGAGGGAGTGGGTCAGGCGCGTGCGGAAGAAATCTCCTTCATGATTTATGAAAACCTGTGTTTTATATTGGAGACGTCTGAATCCGGAAGAGTGAATGACGCGGTCTCTGTCGCGCTGCCATGGTGAGCGTGTTGTGGCTTCCGCTTCCGGATGAAGGCGGCCTTGGCTTGCACGGGCGCTGACGGCGTAGGGAGCAGGGGACATTTTCATTCCGGTTCAGCTTGTGCGCCATACAGCGCAGGCAAATGTCAGTCTTGGTTTTGGGCTTACCACTTGAGCGAACACGGTAGCAGTCAGACGAGCGGCTGAGAAGGCGATGGAGAGTTGAGAAAATCTTTGATGCTGGTCGGGCGCCTATGCGTCCATCTCTATTATGCAGTGATTGAGGAGAAGAGAGAGGCGAATATCCGGGAAACGTTTTCCTTGAGTGTGGATTTCGAAGCCTTCAAGCCATATCTGTTCTGTTCGGATAAAGGAAATGCAGACGATTTCCCTTTGATCTGGTGTTGATGTTCGGAATATTTGTGATCCCGAGACATCGAACACTTCTCCTTTTGTGCACTTCCTCGGTTTGGGCAGCGCGAGAAAGCTCTTGTCGGTGTGAGAGGATGCTCCTCAGATGGTGTCACGGACGCAAAGATTATCTGATCATTTCGTGAATGCCTGATATGGATTGGTTCGTTTGAAATCCTGCAAGGGTCAGGATCAAATCAGGATATCAAGGAATGTTTTTTCGATCCTTCGGACTTCCGATTTACGATGAAGGAAGTGTGTGTTGGTCGAGCAGGGCAACATTTTCATGAATAGCTCTGATTAACGCAGCGACTGCCTGATTATCCTTCGTGATTTCCTGATGTTCCAGAATAAATGGCAGATCGGCGAGGCGAGGTAAACCAGCCATGGCAGCATCGATAATCTGCACGCCATCGGGAATGAAATGACGGCCAAAGACCGAGATCCCAAGGCCTGCGATCACACCAGCACGTAATCCTGTGATGCTCAGGCTTGTGTGGGTAATGGTGAAGGGGATGTGAGCCGCATGTAAGGCCTCAAGAGCCATGCTGCGACTGACACTTGGTTCCGGATGCAATGCGAGAGGAAGAGGGCGTTGTTTACAGATGTCCGGTTCTTCGGGGGAAGCAACCCAGACGAGTGGGTCCGCCATGAGGGGGACAGCCTGTTGTGTTGCGGTTCTGCTTTTCACAAGAACAATATCAAAAGCGCCGGTGTGAAATTTATCCAGAAGATTTCCGCTCAGTCCGACTTCAATCTGCAAAGTGATGCCCGGATAAAAGCGCCGAAAGCGCCGGAGGATATCCGGAAGTCTTGATGTAGCAAAATCTTCAGCAACCCCCAGTCTGACATGTCCGGTCACTCCTGGTGTAGTCAGGTCACGCTCCGCATCTGCAATGGCATCCAGAATACGTCTGGCATGTGGGAGAAAACGCTCTCCTTCCGGCAGAAGGGCCACACGATGTGTTGAGCGCTGGAACAATTGCTGCCCGAGTTGCGTCTCAAGTCTGCGGATATGCTGGCTGATGGTGGACTGTGTCAGTCCCATGCGTGCTGCTGCGAAGGTGAAGTTTCTTTCTTCGGCGACGGCAAGAAAGCTTTCAAGGAGATCAGTATCAATCATGATATAATTATTAAGATATCCACTCACCAATGTGTCAATAATTTATTCTTCCACTGAGCAGTTTTCGAGGCGTAGTGTGATCTTGGCCGGATGCAACGTCGAACAGGACTGGATTGATGACGGACTGGACAAAGCAAAGAAAAGAGCGAGCACGGCGCCTCGAAGAAGTTGCTTCCTTGGTATCAGGCAAGGTTGTGCAACCAGCGAGTGTCACGCCGCTCCTCGAACGGATTATCTGTAGTGGAGACCGTGTGTGTCTCGAAGGGGATAATCAGAAGCAGGCAGATTTTCTTGCGGAATGCCTCACACAGGTTGACCCTTCTCAAGTGCATGATCTGCATATTGTGCAGTCCGGTCTGGTTTTGTCCGAGCATCTGGACCTGTTCCGGTTGGGCATCGCCCGCAAGCTTGATTTCTCATATTCAGGTCCGCAATCAGGCGCGATCGCCAGGGCGCTGGATCAGGGGAAAATTGAACTTGGAGCGATTCACACCTATATTGAGCTCTTCGCCCGTTATTTTATTGATCTGACTCCGAATGTTGCACTGATTGCGGCCGTCAGCGCAGATCGCAACGGTAATTTATATACAGGGCCGAATACAGAAGATACGCCAACCATTGTTGAGGCGACGGCATATAAAAACGGCATTGTAATCGCTCAGGTCAACAAAATTGTTGATGAAGTCCCGCGCATAGACATTCCTGGTGATCAGGTCGATTTCATCGTTGAAGCGCCAAAGCCATTTTATGTTGAACCGCTTTTTACGCGCGATCCGGGAGCCGTCACTGAGACCCAGATCCTGATGGCGATGATTGCTCTCAAAGGGATTTATGCAGAATATCGCCCTCGCAGGCTCAATCATGGGATTGGTTTTGCCACAGCTGCGATTGAACTTCTCCTGCCAACTTATGGAGAGCAGCTTGGCTTGCGTGGAGAGGTTGCAACACATTGGGCGCTTAATCCACATCCAACGCTGATTCCGGCGATAGAAAGCGGCTGGGTGCAGCAGATACACTGTTTTGGCAGTGAAGTCGGCATGGATCGTTACATGTCAGCCCGGCCAGATGTCTATTTTATCGGTCATGAAGGAACATTGCGTTCAAATCGGCTTCTTTGCCAGAATGCAGGTCTTTATGCCTGTGACATGTTTATTGGTTCGACCTTGCAAATTGATCTTGCAGGGAATTCTTCGACTGTCACACCTGATAGAATAGCCGGATTTGGTGGCGCGCCCAATATGGGTTCTGACGCTCATGGGCGTCGTCACGTTTCAGATGCATGGCTAAAGGCGGGACATGAAGCGGCAGGTCATGATGGTCCTCTTGTCCGAGGCCGCAAGCTGGTGGTTCAGATGGTCGAGACTTTTGGCGAAGGCATGAAGCCCGCCTTTGTTGAGGAACTCGACAGTATAGCCCTTGCACGCAAGCTGGGTATGCCACTGGCTCCCGTTATGATTTTTGGTGATGATGTCACGCATATCGTCACAGAGGAAGGTATCGCCAATCTCCTGTTGTGTCGTGATGCCGATGAGGTCGAGCAGGCCATTCGTGGTGTTGCAGGCTACACGCCGGTTGGTTTGGCGCGTGATCGGGCCAAAGTTGAAGCCTTGCGGCAACGTGGCGTGATCCGTCGTCCTGAGGATCTGGGGATCGATCTTTTGCAGGCTGATCGCAATTTACTGGCCGCACGCTCCATCCGTGATCTCGTGACGTGGTCTGACGGCCTTTATGCGCCACCATCAAAATTTCGGAACTGGTGAGGTCTGCCATGGAAAAATTCACCATACATGCCCAAGCAAAAGCAACATTGAGTGGCAAGTCTGCTAACGCGATTACAGGTGTTGTTGCGTCTGGAAATCTGGAGATTCTTTTTGAAAGAAAAGGAAACTCTCTCGATGTTACGGTAGATGTGATGACCGCATCACACGGATATCAGCCTGTGTGGGAGGCTGTCATCAAAGATTTTGTCGAGAGAGTTTCTCCGGGTGGGATGCATATTGCCATTCACGATAACGGAGCGCGACCTGATACGGTTTTACTGCGGTTGATGCAGGGTGCGCGGCTTATGGAGGCGCAGTCATGATTCCTGAAAATGTCATGAATGAGCCAAGCTGGTATGAATCGTCTGCCCGGGCGCGGATTAATGGTCTGCTTGATGCAGATAGTTTCAGCGAAATTCTTGGCCCAGTGGATCGGGTGATGAGCCCTCATCTGGCTCTTTTTGATCTGCCGCCAGCTTTTGATGATGGAATGATTATTGGTCGTGGGTCGATTGATGGTCGGTCCGTTGCTGTCGCTGCTCAGGAAGGGCAGTTTATGGGCGGGACATTCGCCGAAGTCAGCGGCGCAAAGCTTGTCGGTTTGCTCAGAGCAGTAGCCAGAAGTGCAGGAACACCTCAGGCTGTCAGCACTGTCTTTCTTTTGCTGGATACAGGAGGGGTACGACTTCAGGAAGCGAATGCTGGTGAAATGGCTGTTTCAGAAACTATTCGTGCCATTCTGGATGTCAGAAAGGCCGGTGTGCCTGTTGTCGCCCTGATCGGAGGACGTGCCGGAGCATTTGGTGGAGGAGGACTGGTAACCGCCTGCTGCTCGCACATCATTATTTCGGAACAAGGACGTATTTCAGTCAGTGGACCTGAAGTCATTGAGACCAACAAAGGCGTGGAAGAATTTGACTCTCGGGACCGGGCTCTGGTCTGGCGTGTTACGGGTGGGCGTAGTCGCGTTCTGCTGGGCGGGGCTGACGCTTATGTCAAAGGTGACATTGCCAGTTTCCGTAAATCTGCCGCACAGGTAAGCAATAGTGTTCCTTCCTTCTCCCTCCAGACGCTGGAACAGGAGCAGGAGAGGCTGGAGCAGAGACTGCAGGCTTATGGTGGCTGTCGTGATACCCCGGAAATCTGGACAATCGCAGGTCTGCCCACACCGGATGGAATTGCAGATCTGACCGAGGATGAGTTTATCCGCCTTTTGGCAAAGGAGGGAATCCGTCATGATGCCCGATAATCTGATTTCGGTTTTGTTCCCGGAGGGGCACAGTCTTTCATCCAGAGCAGAAAATACTCTGTCAGGACAGGCTAAATCCGGTGGCAAGGATGTTGAGGTTCTGGGCATTAACGATGGTGCACCTCTTGGTCCTGAAACGGCAATCATTCTTGCCGGTCATGTGCTCGAGATTATAAAATCAAACAGCAAGGCGCCGATTGTTTTTCTGATCAATACAGCAAGCCAGAGAATGACCCGGCGCGACGAGATGCTTGGGCTGAACGAATATCTTGCCCATCTTGCAAAGAGTATTACATTGGCAGGGGCTTCAGGGCACAGAACGATCAGTGTGCTTTATGGGACGGCTGCAGCTGGTGCATTTATTGCTACGGCGCTTGCAACGCAAACAATGATTGCTGTTGATGGTGCGCATCCGAGTGTGATGGATCTGCCCTCTATTGCGCGTGTTACAAAATTACCATTGGATGTTCTTGCTGAAAAGGCAAAGGAAACACCCGTTTTTGCTCCAGGTGTTGAGCCGCTTGCTGCGACAGGTGCTGTAACTGAGATATGGAAACTCTCTGATGGGCAGTGTGCTGAACGTCTCAGTGTTCTTCTGGCTGATGAGCCGGCGAGTGATATTGATACGCGAGATGTGCTTGGGGCCAGTCGTGGTGGTCGCAAAGTCGCTTTAGAAATCGCTAAACGTGTGGAAGATGCTTTCTTGCACATTTCTGTTTCAGAAAAGGCAGGCTGATGTTGCCGGTCTGGCGGCACAGACTTCTTGTCGTCAGACCGGATGTCTGGCGCGGGATATGCGCGGATGTGCAGATTGATCTGGATGATGCACATACGAGAGATCTTGTGCTTGATTGGGCAGATAAAGGATGGCCTCTGATTTGCAGGCGACCTTACGAAAGTGAGCTTGCAGAGATAAATGCAGGCGGAATAGCGCTTGGTCTGCCTTTGCCCCCCGCGATGGGTAAGAAACGTCTCGGGTTTATAATCCCTTCTTGTGCACTGTCATTTTTTTCTGGTGCTTCATGGCCTTGCAATGACATATCCAGCCCCGGTTTAACCTCTGCACGTCTTGAAGACATCAGCTTGTTGGGTGAACTGGGTGCACGGCACGGAGTTGCACCAGAGGCAACGGGAAGCCTGCTCTGGGAAACTCTAACAGGTTTACCTTATCTTTCTGAAACGTCAGACTTCGATGTCATGTGGCGTCTTCCTGCTTTAAAACTCGAAGATCAGGAAGGTCTTTCTGCTTTTCTTTCTGATCTGGATCATACTGCACGTAAGCTGTCAGTAAGTCTGGATGGTGAAGTTATTTTCCCTGATGGTCGTGCTGTGCAATGGCAGGAACTTCACTCTGCGCGGCCTGATGACGAAGTTCTTGTAAAAAATCTCACTTCTGTCGCGTTGGTGCAGGTCAGAACTCTGGCAGGCTTATGGGGGAGGTTGCCCGCATGAATCTTGCCGTCACGCAAACTCTGGATGTTCCTTGTGTCGCATCAGCTGATAGGATTGCGCAGATAGCGCAGGATTGTCTGATTGATGAAGTAAGAACCTGGCCGAAGCCTGGTCTTGTCAGCCACATTGATGCCGGTAGCCATACCGACATGACGGCTGCCCATTTTGAGGTGAGCGCGCGGGCTATAAGCCCTTATTTTTCTGATCTTTACCGTGCGGGTTATGATGGTGCGGATCTGTTGGTTTTGCGCAAGACAGGCGTGACGGCAGAAGCGGCCATGCTGCATGCAACGGGTGGCATCAACACACATCGCGGTGCGATATGGGCTTTAGGTCTGTTGAGTGCAGCTCTTGGCTGGCGTGATGCTTGCAAGGCAGAATTGTCCTGTTGCGATATTGTGCGGCAAGTGTGGGGCGCAGAAATTCTTGCGACCGCACAGAGGCCATTCAGTCATGGCGGCATTGTTCGCCGACTTTATGGTGCTGGTGGGGCACGTATAGAAGCAGGGATGGGATTTCCCTTTATTACCTCTGTTGGTTTGCCAGCATTGCAGCAGGGACGTCAGCTATGCCCGGATGATGAGGAAGCTGCCCGGGTGCAGTGCTGCATGGCTTTGATTGCGAAGCTTGAAGATACCAACATTTTGTATCGCGGTGGCAGAGAGGGGCTGTCTTTTGCGCGTGCGGGCGCTGCGATGTTTCTCAGGTGTGGCGGGGTCGGAAATCCCGCATGGCGGGCCAACGCACAGGCTCTGCATCGTGATTTTGTTTCACGCAGGCTGTCTCCTGGTGGTGCGGCTGACGGTTTGGCTATTTCTCTTTTTCTTGAGCGTACGGAGAAAATCCGATCTCATTGAGATGTCCTTTAACAATAATAAGAACGGGACGTAACATGATACATATTCTTCTTGTTTCTCTGGTACCAATTTTTGCTGTGATGGTAGCTGGATATATAGCTGGAAAACGTGGGAAAATTGATAATAAAAATGTTGCCAGTCTGAATGTGCTGACCATGGAGTTTGCTCTGCCTGCAGCTCTTTTTGGCACAACAGCACGGGCATCACGTGAGGTCCTGGCGGAGCAATGGCCGCTTCTTTTTACATTGCTTCTGGCGATGCTGATTGTTTTTGCTTTTGTCTGGGGGTTATCGAAATATTTTTCAAAGTTCTCTGCAGCAATTTCTGCGGTGATCGCATTGAGCGTAGCGCTGCCGAACTATGCTGCAGCAGGTATTCCTCTGGCATCTGCTGTGTTCGGGATTACAGGAAAACTTTATATCACGACGGCCATTGTCTCTGGTGCAATCGTCATGTCTCCTCTGACCCTTGCCTTTCTTGAGGCACAAAAAGCAGGTGTAAACGAAAAGGGTCTATCGCTTCTGTTCGTTTCGATCGGGAGATCTATGCTCAAACCGCTGGTTGTGGCTCCGTTTCTTGGTGTCGCAATTGCGCTTCTGGGTATCGCTCTGCCTGATTATATCCTGCGTTCTTTCGATCTGATTGGACAGGCAACGGCAGGTGTAGCACTCTTTGTGACTGGGTTGATCCTGAGCGCGCAGAAAGTTTCTCTTTCTCCCCGCATTATGTTTCTCAGTCTGTTGTGCAATGTTGTGCAGCCTTTGCTGGGATGGGGTTTGACGATGATTATTCCCATGCCGGTTGAAATGGCGCATGCTGTCATTCTGTTAATGGCTCTGCCTGCCGGTTTTTTTGGCCTTCTGTTTGCACTGCGCTATCAGGCAGACAGTCAGGATGCCGGGTCCATAATGGTTGTAAGCACTGTGATGAGTCTTGTAACATTGACCATTGCACTGGCACTGGTTGCCGGAACATCTATGAATATTCTACCGTAATATGATCTAAGGGAGAGGTTCGATGGGAGATGTGCTGGCGATTCTGTGTTCAGGGCAGGGAGGCCAGCATGCGGGCATGTTTGATATGATTGCAGACTGTCCAGAAGCTCTTCCTGTTTTTGATGAAGCTGCTGCAGTTCTTGGTGAAGATCCAAGGGTTTTCGTAAAACAAAGTGATACGGAGAAAATCTACTCAAATCGAAATGGGCAGATTTTGTGTTGCACTATGGCTCTGTCCTTGTCCGTTGTTCTCAGGAAACATCTTTCGGGCCAGAGGATTCTTTATGCAGGTTACAGCGTTGGTGAGCTGTCGGCATGGGGGCTGGCTGGATGTCTTACATCCGTTCAGGTTCTGGAACTCGCGGCACGCCGTGCAGAATTGATGGATGCAGTCAGTCCAAAAGAGGCGGGCCTTGCCGGAGTTGCCGGTCTGTCCCGGCATATCATTGACGAGATTTCTCAAAAAGCCCAGGTCTCGATTGCAATTTCCAATACAGATGAATCGGTCGTTCTTGGCGGGACCAATGAGGGTCTGGATAAAGCGGTGGCTTTGGCCCTCAGTGCGGGAGCGGGAACAGCACGGCGCCTGAAAGTTGCCGTGCCTTCTCATACGCCATTGCTTCGGGGGGCTGTGGCCCCTCTTCTGGAATATATTCTCTCATTGCATCCGGTACCTCCGCGAGCAGGGGCGCGGCTTATCAGCGGTCTTGATGGTGAACCTGTCTTTCAAATTGAAGATGGCGCGCAACGTCTTGCACGGCAGGTTGCAACCACAGTGCAGTGGGATGCATGTATGGAGGCCTGCCTTGAAGCCGGAGCCCATAGCATTCTTGAGTTGGGGCCGGGAGCAGCTCTCGCCCGTATGGCGCATGCGGGTATTCTGAAAGAGTCTCGTGTCAGAGCGGTTGAGGATTTTCACTCACTGTCAGGGCTTGTGGCATGGCTGGATGAGAAAATTTAGAATCTGGTGAGGTGGAAAACATATTTGATCCTTAAAATGGCATTTATATATCATTGTATTTTTCTATTGTTTGCGTCTTCAATGTTTTCCGGAACTCCATGAATTCTTTATCTTTCAGTCCCGGAAAACGAATTGAAACTGTAGTTCCAGATGGAATTTATGATTTTCTTTCATCCTACAGGGAAAGAGTATTGAGACTGTCAGGAGTTCCTGCAGGGGATATCCCCATTTTCAGATCAGTTATAACATGTTCATTTTTCTGTTTTTCCCGTTGGTTTTCCAGAATTCGGCTCGGCATCTTCAAAGGGAAATGGCCGCGCGATACGTTGGTTGATATCGGGTGTCAGACGATGGGCAATGGGTGGAAATGCGCGGGAACGGCAATCCGTCCAATCGCAGAGATGGCATGAAATCCCAATGGGAGTTGGTTCTGCATTGAGATTTAGCCGATCTCCATAAACAACTTCATCTGCTCGCGAGAGTTCGCAGCCGATTGCAACCGCATGCACCGGTCGGATATCGCGCCAGTGCGACACGGTTCCGGAAATTGTTCGGGCAATCGAAAGGAATTTCAAACTGTTCGGAAAGGCGACAACCTGTGTCTGGATTTCTCCCGGATGGGCAAAGACGGTGCAGGCGTTCCATTGCGGGCAGGGGTTACCATGCCGGGGAATTGGAAAGCCGCAGGCGGAAAAACTTTTGGTGATATTCCCAGCGGCATCGTTCTTGACGAAAAAGAACGGCACGCCACGCGCCCCAGGGCGTTGCAGGCTGGTTACGCGTTGGGCGGCCTGATGGAAGGAAACGCCAAACCGCATGCTGAGAATATCGAGATCATAACGACAGGCCTGGGCGGTATTCAGAAAGGCTTCATAAGGCATGAGAAGGGCTGCTGCTGTATAATTTGCAAGCCCAATATGCAGGAATGTTCTTGCATCATCCGTGCTTGGCTCTTCTTCATCCATGATCTGCCGGATGACCTGATCTGCTTCGAACAGCATGAGCTGGAAGGCCATCTGGAAGCCTCGGCTCTCGCGCGGTAGAAGGTCCGAGAGAACAAGTGTCTTTTCCAGAGGATCGTAACGCCGGAGGACATCATCTTCGGCAAGCACGCGCACCAAAACACCGTGACGCTGACGCAGTCGGGTTGCAATGGCATGATTGAGTTCTGACTGTGGCAGGTCTTCTCCCCGGGCAAGGCCTGCATCATGTGCCATGTCGGCACGCATGTCGTCAGCCATTTCTTCAAGAGAGGCAAAGTAGTTCATCCGCTTGTCATAGATATGTCTCACCTCTTCGTGTGGAAGAATGATCCGTTTGCCGCCGGGCAGGGCCATTCCTTCGGCGTCATGGCGTGCGGCGCGCCAGGCCTGATGCAGGGTAAGAATCGCACGGGCAGCCGAAGACTGGGCGGCAATCGCAGTAATTTCGTGAGCGGCATTTTCCATGTCGGTGCCGAGTTCCGGCTCGGAGAGCGCTTCACGAAGAAGCACTTCGACCTTCTGTTCTTCAGCGCCGGAAAGCACTTCGATTCCGACATCAAGCGTGCGTGTCAGCTTGATCAGCAAGGATGCCGTAATGCTGCGCTGATCATGTTCGATCAGGTTGAGGTAACTGGCCGAGATGCCAAGGCGGCTTGAAAGTGCCTGCTGGGAGAGTTTCTTCTCCTTGCGCAGCCGGCGGACGATCTGGCCGATCCGTGTCGATGGTGCTCTGATCATGACAGGTTTTACAAATAGAGATTTGTTTTTGTAAGCATATTTACATCATTCATAGCGCCATCACCTTAATGCTGTAGAAAAAATTACTTATTGAGACTTATATGATTCCATCACGAACTTGAAGAGGGACTTCGTTATGTCAGTCAATGAAATTGAAAAACGCATGCATGATCCAAAGCGTTTCGCTGGCATTAAACGTGATTACACGGCCAGGGATGTCGCAAAGCTTTCGGGTTCGTTCCCGATCGAGCACACCATCGCCAGAATGGGTGCCGAGCGTTTGTGGAAACTTCTTCATGAAGAACCTTATATCAACGCTCTGGGTGCGCTGACAGGCAATCAGGCCATGCAGCAAGTCAAGGCAGGCCTGAAGGCAATCTATCTGTCGGGATGGCAGGTGGCGGCTGATGCCAACCTTGCGGGTGAGATGTATCCGGATCAGTCCCTCTATCCTGCGAATTCGGTCCCGAACGTTGTTCGTCGTATCAACAATGCCCTGCGTCGTTGTGACGAGATTGCGACTCTTGAAGGTGATGTCCATCAAAACTGGATGGCACCTATTGTCGCAGACGCCGAAGCTGGATTTGGTGGGCCGCTCAATGTGTTCGAGCTTATGCGGGCCATGATTTCAGCGGGTGCAGCAGGCGTTCATTTTGAGGATCAGCTCGCTTCCGAGAAAAAATGTGGTCATCTGGGTGGGAAAGTTCTTATTCCCATTTCCCAGCATATTCGCTCTCTCAATGCAGCAAGACTTGCTGCCGATGTTGAAGGTGTGCCCACGGTTCTTGTCTGTCGCACGGATGCCCACTCGGCCCAGCTTCTGACATCTGATGTTGACGAGCGTGACCATCCATTCCTTTCGGGTGAGCGTACGCCGGAAGGCTTTTTCCGGATCAAGGAAGGTCTGGGCGTTGAGTATGCAATTGCACGCTCGCTTGCTTATGCTCCTTATGCCGACCTTCTGTGGTGGGAGACATCAGAGCCAAATCTTCAGGAGGCTACCCGCTTTGCCGAGGTCATTCGCAAGGAATTCCCCGGCAAGATGCTGGCCTATAACTGCTCCCCATCCTTCAACTGGAAAAAGAAGCTCTCGGAATCTGAAATTGCCAATTATCAGAAGGAGCTTGGTAAACTCGGGTATAAATACCAGTTCGTCACGCTGGCTGGGTTCCATGCGCTGAATTACTCCATGTTCCGTCTGGCTCATGGTTACGCCGAGCGTGGCATGGCGGCATATTCCGAGTTGCAGCAGGCTGAATTCGCTGCCGAGGTCGATGGCTACACGGCAACGCGCCATCAGCGCGAAGTGGGAACCAGCTGGTTCGATGCAGTGGCAACGATTGCCAGCGGTGGCCAGTCTTCCACAACGGCCATGCATGGTTCCACCGAGCATGAGCAATTTCACGATCACTGATCATATTTCGGGTCGCCAGACGGTCTGACGACCTTAATTCCCTTCTGCATATGCAAGCCGGTCTGCCCTGCAGCAGGCCGGTTTGTTTTCCCGGAGACAGGATAATGACTTCCCGCATTTCCATCGATCATATCAGCGTGGATCGCAGGCTTCATGATTTCGTCAATGCCGAGATATTGCCTGACACAGGCATCAGCTCCCAAAAGTTCTGGTCAGGCGTATCGACACTCATTGATGAATTTGCGCCCAAGATCCGGGAAGCTCTGGACGTCCGGCAATGTTTGCAGTCAGCCATCGACCGGTTTGTTGTCGATCATAAGGGGGCTGATGAGCAGAGTCAGGAGAATTTTCTGCGTGAAATCGGATATCTTAAGCCGGAGCCGGAGACATTTTGTGTTTCGACACCCGGTCTTGATCCTGAAATCGCTCTTCTGGCAGGACCGCAGCTTGTCGTGCCCGTCAACAACGCTCGTTATGCGCTGAATGCGGGAAATGCACGTTGGGGAAGTCTTTACGATGCTCTCTATGGCACGGATGCTTTGCCTCAATCAGCTCCCCTGGCGCCAGGATCATCCTATAATGCGTTGAGAGGCAAGGCTGTTGTCCGACGTGTGCGTCTGTTTCTTGATGAGATGATGCCACTGCTGATGGGAAGCCATTTGGACGCTTCGCGTTATTATGTGCAGCATGGGGAACTGCATGTGGCATTGGAATGCGGCCGTACAACCGGCCTGCGTCATCCTATGCAGTTCGCCGGATTTCAGGGTGATCCCTCAGGCCCGAGAACGATTTTGCTCTCCAATCGTGGATTGCATGTCGAGGTGCGCATCGACCGGAAAAGCATGGTCGGTCAGACAGACCGTGCTGGAATTGCCGATGTCGTGATCGAGTCCGCTCTGAGCACGATCATGGATTGCGAAGACAGTGTTGCAGCTGTCGATGTTACAGACAAGATTCTTGTTTATCGCAACTGGCTTGGTCTGATGCGGGGCACCTTGCAGGCGACGTTCGCGCGAGGCGGTGGGATCATGCGTCGCGAGCTTGCGCCGGACCGTCGCTACACTGCTCCTGATGGATCGCCTCTGATTCTGCCTGGTCGGAGCCTGCTGCTGGCGCGCACTGTCGGTCATCATATGTTTACGGATTGCGTCGTGGATCGTGAAGGGCGGGACGCACCTGAAGGTCTTGTCGATGCTGCGATTCTGACGGCTGCGGCGCTTCATGATCTTCTGGGCAACAGCCCTGTGCGTAACAGTCGCAACGGTTCGATTTATCTTGTGCGTCCCAAGATGCATGGCTCCAGTGAAGCAAGAATTTCAGATGCAGTGTTTGCACGTCTGGAAGATCTGTTCGGTCTGGATCGCAATACGATCAAGATGGGCATCATGGATGAGGAACGTCGCACGAGCGCCAATCTTGCGGCCTGCATTCATGCTGCACGTGAGAGGGTCTTTTTCATCAATACTGGCTTTCTGGATCGCACGGGTGATGAGATTCACACATGCATGAAGGCAGGCCCTGTTATCCGCAAAGGAGACATGAAACATACTTCCTGGATCAAGGCTTATGAGCAGAGAAATGTCGCGATTGGTCTTCGTTGTGGTCTTGGAATCGGTGTGAGGGCTCATGGCCAGATCGGTAAGGGGATGTGGGCGATGCCCGATCGGATGGCCGATATGATCGAACAGAAAGCTGTCCAGCTTCAGGCTGGCGCCAGTACGGCATGGGTACCTTCTCCGACGGCTGCGACCCTGCATGCTCTGCATTATCATGAGGCAGATGTGGCCAGCATCCAGAATACGCTGCGTCACAAGCCGGCTGCTTCTCTTTCCGCGCTGCTGACTTTGCCGCTGGCCGAAGAGATCAACTGGTCGGAAGCAGAAATTGCTCATGAACTCGACACCAATCTGCAGAGCATTCTGGGCTATGTGGTGCGATGGGTGGACATGGGAGTTGGCTGTTCGAAAGTCCCGGATTTGAACAATGTCGGATTGATGGAAGATCGCGCAACGCTGCGAATCTCTTCGCAGCATGTCGCAAACTGGCTGATGCACGGCATTGTGACTGCTGAGCAGGTTGAAACGTCACTGGCCCGTATGGCCCGGCTGGTTGATGAGCAGAACCAGGATGAGCCGGGCTATATCCCGCTGGCCACCCATCAGGATGGTCCGGCCTTTATGGCGGCTCATGAGCTGGTTTTTGCCGGGGCGCAACAGCCGTCGGGATATACAGAGGAAATCCTGCACAGATACCGCAGGATCGCGAAAGAACGCTATCTTACCTGTGAAGTCTCTCACCATGAGGAAGAGTTCGAGACTGCGTGAGCGTCGTAAGGTTTTCCTGTTCCCATTTAAATGAACTCATCCGGGGAGTGAGGTGTTCTATGGTGACGGTCCCGCAGTCTTTTGTTTCCGACTTGCGGGATAATGTTTCATCTGAAAACGAAATGATCATGTGATGCCTCAAGCCTTTCTTGCTCTTCTGTTCTTCCAGTTGCTTGGAACCTGTGTGCAATCTGTGGCGCATCTCTCTGTGCCGGGACCTGTCATTGGCATGTTCCTGTTGGCAGCCGTGCTGATCTGGCGGGAGCGGCGTAATAGTCTGGCGCAGAGAGAGACACTTTCTGACACACCGTTATCTATGCTGGCTCGTTCCCTGATTGCGTCTCTGGGCCTTTTATTCGTACCTGCGGGCGTGGGGGTTGTGTCACAGATGCCACTGATCATTTCAAATTTTATACCGATCATCGTAGCTCTTGTCGGATCGACGCTTCTTGGCCTCCTTGTCAGCGCTTTCATCATGCATCGCATGGCCACACCGGCAGAAGTCATTCCTGACAATGGAGGGCAGGTGCTATGACATCTTCCTTGAGTGACATATCCTCCCGGACAATTCACAGCATTCTGACACTTGCCGCAGGCACGCCTGATACTCAATCTCTCTTCTGGCTGTGCATGACACTCTTCATGTTCGGGCTTGGTGTCCGCCTTCAGATCTGGCTGGGGCGTGTTCCTTGGGCCAACCCTGTTCTTTTTACGATTTTTTTTATTTCATGCGCTCTTTTCATAACCCAGACACCTTATGTCTCTTATCTGAAGAGCGTTCAGGTCATCAATTTTCTGCTGGGACCGGCAACGGTGGCTCTTGCCATTCCATTGGCAGCCTCGTTCCGGCTTGTCATGAAAAGTCTGCCGGAAATGACGTTGGCCCTGCTTGCCGGGTCCGCCACTTCGGTAATTTCCGGTGTTGCTTTTGTCACTCTTCTTGGTGGCAGCCGTGATGTTGCCCTGTCCATGGCTCCGAAAGCCGTCACAACGCCTATTGCGATTGCCATTACGGCTCAGATTGGAGGAATCCCTGCCTTGACCGCTGCTTTTGCCATTCTGGGAGGCATTATCGCGGCCATGACTGGCGAAAGCCTGTTGCGTCGTCTTGGGATTGCAGACTGGAGAGCTCATGGCCTGGCGGCGGGAATTGCCGGAAGCGGGATTGCCGCAGCGCAGGTTGCTCAGCGCGATCCCATTGGTGCGGCCTTCGCGGCGCTTGGGATTGGGTTGAATGGTTTGGTCACAGCTATTCTTGTTCCTCTCATTCTGCATTTTCTCTGATTGCTGATCTTCTGGAAGACTCTTCGCAGTAAAGGATCATTTCTATGACACCCCCAACATCATCTCTTTCGGGCATGACATTGCTCAATGATCCTCGTCAGAATCGTGGAACGGCCTTCACGACAGCAGAAAGACGTGTTCTTGGTCTTGAAGGATTGCTACCTTCCCGTGTGGAAACCTTTTCCGACCAGAAGAAAAGAATCGAACATCAGATTTCTGAAAAACAGAATGATCTGGAACGGTATATCTATCTTCAAGGTCTTCTGGAAAAGAATGAAACACTGTTTTATTCAATTCTCGCCTCTGATCCGCAGCGTTATGTACCAATTATCTATGCTCCGACATTGGCGACAGTCTGCCAGCAGTTCAGTCAGATTTACCGCCGGCCCCACGGTATGTACATCACCATAGAGATGAAAGGGCGTATTGCCGAAGTTCTCCGTAACTGGCCGGAACGCGACGTCCGGACCATTTGCGTCACCACAGGTGGTCGTATTCTGGGGCTTGGGGATATTGGTGCCAATGGAATGGGCATTCCGATTGGAAAACTCCAGATCTATACAGCCTGCGGTGCGGTGCCGCCTGAATCCTTGCTTCCAATCCAGCTTGATATTGGCACCACCAACGCAGCTTTGCATGAAGATCCTTTTTATCTCGGCCTGCGTCGTATGCCGCCGGTCACGGAGGAACTTGACGAGTTCGTCGAGGAATTCATGAACGCCGTGCAGGAGGTTTTTCCAGGCTGCTGTGTGCATTTCGAAGACTGGAAAGGAACGGATGCGCTTCGCTATCTTGCGAAATATAAGGACAAGTCGCTGTGCTATAATGATGACATTCAGGGAACAGCGGCTGTAACTCTGGCTGGAATTCTGACAGCACTTCGGATCAGTCGCCAGCCTTTGCAGGAGCAGAGAATTCTGTTCTTCGGTGCAGGAGCATCGGCTTTGGGCTGTGCCGATCTTCTTGTTTCTGCCTTCATGAATGAAGGATTAAGTGAAGAAGAAGCCTGTTCACGTCTTGTGATGATGGATATTGATGGGTTGATCTGCAAGTCCCGCACTGATCTGCTTGAAGAACAGCGTCGATATGCATTCGATGGATCGTCTGAATGCAGTCTCATTGAAGTCATTCGTAAAATACGTCCGACAATCCTGATTGGTGTTTCAACTGCTGGTGGCACGTTTACACGTCAGGTTATCGAGGAAATGTGTAAAAATACTGAACGGCCTATTGTTTTTCCGCTCTCTATTCCGCATGCCGAATGCACGGCAGAAGAGGCCTATGACTGGTCCAAAGGGAGGGTTCTTTATGCGGCAGGCGTTCAATTTCCAGCCTATACGACGTCAGAAGGGCAGATACTTCGACCGGGGCAGGCGAATAATTTTTATATTTTCCCCGGTCTTGGTCTTGCGGTCTATGCAGCCCGTCCGCGTATTATCACAAATGAACTGATTATTGAGAGCGCTCGTGCTCTTGCCGATCAAACAGGAGAGGCAGAGCTGGAGCAGGGGCAGCTCTATCCTTCTCAATCTATGATTGGTCAGGTTTCTTTCAGGATTGCTGAACGTCTGGCTTCTTTCATGTTTAATCATGATCTGGCTCAGGAAAAAACACCTGAAAATATCGGAGAATTTATAAAAAAAGCCTCTTATTCGTTTGAATATAGCCAATAAATATTTTTAACAGGGAGGATGAAACTGATGAGTGTGCAGGAAGTGATCCGGGAACTTGCCCCCAAAGGAATGATCAGAACGTCTGTCAATCTTGGAAACCCTGTTCTGGCAAATCGAAATAAAAAAACTGGTGAAGTTGAAGGTATTTCCATCGATCTCGCTCGAGAAATCGGCAGACATTTGGGTGTCGATATTCGTTTCGAGATATTTGATTCTGCGGGAAAGGTCTTTGGGGCAGTTTCTGAAGGACATTTGGACCTGATGTTTCTGGCTCTTGATCCCGTGCGGGCGAAAGAAATTCTTTTTACTGAGGCTTATATTCTTATCGAAGGTACTTATCTGGTCCGTGATAATGCAAGCTTTCAGGCGATTGATGATCTGGATCATCAGAATGTCAGGATTGCTGTCGGCAGAGGTGCTGCCTATGATCTCTTTCTGACGCGTTATCTGAAAAATGCTTTTCTGGAACGTGCGGAAAGTTCATCAGAAGCGATCGATCTGTTTGTTTCTGACAATCTGGACGCTGCCGCCGGTGTAAGACAGCCGCTTGAGGCATATATGGCGGTTCATCCGGGATATAGGGTGATAGACGGCTCTTTTACAGCCATTCAGCAAGGGATTGGCACACCGAAAGGGCGTGAAGCAGCACGTGAGTGGCTTCAGAACTTCATTGAGGATGCAAAATCAAGTGGTTTGGTTGGCTCCCTTATGGAGCGACATCATCAGACAGCAGCAAAAGTGGCGCCGCTTTTGGGGCATTGGCCTGTATTCTGAGGCTGGAAATCGATTTGAGGTCATTATTAATCGTCAGAATTATATATAGCGAAAGATGGAGGATTGAAGAATTGTTGTTTGGTACTATCAGTTTTTACGCTTTAGGCTTGATGGAAAGAATAGAGCGATGGTGATAGTCTGTCTCGTGTGAGCAGGTAAGATTTTCAGGGCGTGCTGGCGGACCAGCCTCCCCCAAGAGCGCGAGCCAGCCTTACGGTTGAAAGAGCGCGGGCGGTCTGGGTTTTGACCAGTTCATCCTGTGCGTCAATCAGGCGCAGGCGGGCGGTCAGTACATCCTGTAGTGTAGCCTGTCCGCCTTCAAACAGGCCGCGTCTCATATCCACTGCCTTGCGTGCGGTATTGGCGCGGGTGCTCAGAATGTTCGCACTGCTGTCCAGTTGTGCGCGTTGTTCGCTGGCATCCTGTATCTCGGCCAGAGCGGTCAGTATGGTCTGGTCATAGGCGGCCACAGCTTCGTCCAGCCTCTTATCGGCCTGCTCAATCTGGGCGTGTATGCGCCCGGCGGTGAAAATGGGCAGGGTAGCGGTCAAGGCCGCCAGCCCACCGGAGCCGGAAAGACCGGGTATGCCATCGAAGCGCAGGCGGCCATCGCCCCCGAAAAACTCAAGCCCGAAGCGGGGTAGCAGTTCGGTTTTGGCTCCCACAAGACGTTGCGCTGCCGCCTCCACCGTGTGGCGGCGCAGCATTACATCGGGTCTGTTGTTCAGAATGGTGCTGGGCAGCATGGCGCGTGGGGGCGCGGGGATGCTGAATGTTTCATGTGCGGACAGGTCGGGGGCGTTATCGGGTGTGCGCCCGGCCAGAATGGCCAGCCTGCGGCGGAAGGTATCGTAGGCCGCCACCAGCACTGGCCTGTTGCCGCGCAGGGCTTCGATCTGTGCTCGGATGCTCTCAAGGTCTGCCTGATTGGTCTGCCCCGCCTCAAAGCGTGCTGTGGCATAGACTAGCAGGCTTTGCAGGGCCTGCTCGGAGCGGTCGAGCAGGGTAATGCGCTGGGCAGTGCCCAGTGCGCTCAGGTAGTTGGTTGCGACATCGGCGGCAATGGTCATGTGGGCGCTGTGCAGCATGTCTTGTGCACTCAGTTCCACGGCGCGACTGGCCTTGAGCATTGCTGCGTTACGGCCAAAAACATCGGGCTCCCATGCAATGCCTACCCCAGCCAGATGGCCGTCAGTCATGGGGTCGCCCAGATTGGGGACAACATTATTGACCAGCGGCGGCGTGGCCTGCCGCCAGTTCATGCCTCCACCTGCAATATCGCCCATAGCGCCTATAGTCGGATACAGCGTCGATTTTGCGATTTTGGTATAGGCGCGAGCTTGCGCCACCCTGTCGCGTGCCTGCCGTAATTCGGGGTTGGCGTTCAGGGCGTCTTCCACCAGTTGCGTCAGCAGTGGGTCGTGCCAATCAGTCCACCAGTGGGTGAGGTCAACCGTCCCGGCACTGGCTTCGGCTGCAGTGCCAGCAGGAATGGTGACGTGCGATGCCGGGATGTCCGTATGAAACGGCGAGCACGCAGCCAGCAGAACCGGCAGAGTAAGGATGACCGCGCGAAGGGGAGAGGGGCGAATAGACATGTCAGATCAGTCCTGACGAGCAAGCATGGAGCGGAAACGTAGCAGTGCGAGGGCAAGAAACAGCGTTGAAGCGCACAGAATGGACACGACGGAGGGCCAGATGGTTTCAATTCCAGCTCCTCGATAAAGAATGGCTTGCGAGATTTTGACAAATTGCGTGGTGGGCAACACGCGCACGGCCATCTGCATGATGTCGGGCATACTCTCAATGGGGGTGGCCGCACCGGATAGGAGGTAGGCAATAGCGTAAACCGGCACGGCCAGCAGACCAAACTGCGGCATGGTGGGCGCAAAAATAGCCAGCACCATACCCAAAGACGTGACCGAGAAAAGATAGATGATAAGGCAGCCAGCAAACAGCAGCAGCGACCCCGCAATAGGCACCCCCAGCCACAGATGCACCACACACCATAGTGAGGCCATGCTGGCGACGAAAATTACCGCCCCATTGGACAGAATTTTGGCGACCGCAATTTCGCTGGCCGAGACAGGTAACACCAGCAGATGCTCGATGGTGCCGTGCTCACGCTCGCGGATAACTGCCGCTCCCACAAGAATGATCGACAACACCGTGGCATCGGTGACGACCTGCATGACGGAGGTGAACCAGAACGACTGACTGTTGGGGTTAAAACGGATCCGGCTTTGCGTCATGAAAGGAAGTTGCTGCTCTTGCGGGGGCGTATGCAGGGAGTGGCTGATCTGGGAAAGGAAGATGCGCTGTAGATACACATCGCCCAATCCGGCCTGTGTCATGGCTGTGGCGTCAATCAGTTCCTGTATGGTGGGGGTGCGTCCGGCCAGCAGGTCAGCTTCGAAGCGGGGTGGAATATCTATGACAAAGTTGTAGGTGCCGTGGTCCATGCCTGCCATTGCGGCAGCGCGTCCGGTCAGAACCGGTGTTTTGAAGTAGGGTAGCAACACCCCGGCCCTCAGTTCGCGCGAGAGCGCGGAATGATCTTCATCAATAAAGGCCACGGTTGCATTGGAGACATCAATCTTCACCCCATCGGCCACAATCACGACGGCAAATGAAAAAGCAAAAAGAATAAGCCCGAACAGGATAAAATCCCGCACAAGGCTTCTGAATTCCTTGCCACTCAGTAAGGCAACATTGGTCAGCCAGCGCATGCTCAGACATCCTGCTTGCGAAGGAGCAGGCAGGCACTGCCGATATACAGGCAGGCAAAGCTCAGCAGGGCAGCATACATAGGTATGAAAAACCGCACGCCCAGCCCTTTGGTAAAAGCCCCAAGACTGACAAGCTGGAACCACGTGGCGGGAAAGGCCTCGCCAAAATAATAGGGTATGCCGACAAGGGTGGAGGTGGGATACAGTAGCCCGGAAAAATTGACGGCAGGGATAAGGCAGATGATGGCCGTGCCGAAAATGGCTGCCACCTGCGAACGGACAAAGGTTGATATCAGCAGGCCAAAGCCGGTGCTGGCCAGAATATAAAACAGTGCTCCGAGGCTCAGCCCCACAAAGGAGCCTTTCAGCGGCACGCGCAGCAGGGTGACGGAAAGCAGGACAAGTGCAAGGTAAGACAGAATGGCCAGCCCCACATAAGGCAACTGCTTGCCCAGCAGATACTGTCCCGTGCTGGCGGGCGAGGCATACAGGTTCATGATGGAGCCGATCTCCTTCTCACGCACCACGCCAAGTGCTGTCAGCATGGTGGGGATCAGGATAAGCGCCAGCATGATCACGCCCGGCGTTATGGCATAGATACTGCGGAATTCCTGATTATAGACAAAACGCGGCACGATGCTGAAAGCCTGCGTCGTATTCCCGGCAGGGATCGGGTTGGTGCGTGCCAGCTCCTGTGCATAGCGTAGCAGCGTACCTTCGACGTAGGCACGGATATTGGCCCCCAGAAACGGCATGGAGCCATCAATGATAATCCCAAGCTCGGGCTTTCTGCCTGCCAGCATGGACCGGCCGAAATTGGCTGGAATATCAAGACCCAACGCCACCTCGCCATGTCGCAGACGGGTTTGCAGAGTGTGCAGATCGGGTGTGGGGGTTGTTTGTCGGAAATAGCGTGATCCGTTGAACTGCTCCGTCAGTGTGCGGCTGATCTGTGAATGATCATGATCCACCACGGTATAGGTAATGGTATTAATGTCGAACGACACACTATAAGCGGCAATCAGCAGCAGGCTGATCGGACCAAGAATGGCAAAGGCAAGGCGCAGGCGGTCACGCAGCAGTTCCACCGTTTCGCGCCGGGCAAAGGCCCAGAGCCGTGAAAGCCAGCGCATAAGGGGAGGTGCGGGTTTTGCGGCCTGTGGTGTAGCCACTCTGGCGGCGGGGCTGCCCGAAATCGCTACGCTGTTTCCGGCTTTTTCCAGACAGGCGATAAACGCATCTTCCAGGGAGGCAGCGCCTGCCTGCGCGATAATCGCCGTCGGAGCGTCCATGGCCAGCACACGCCCCTTGTCCATCAGGGAAATGCGGTCGCAGCGCATGGCTTCGTTCATGAAGTGGGTGGAAACGAAAATGGTCACCTTTCCATCACGCGAGAGGCTGACAAGGTGTTTCCAGAACATATCACGGGCTGCGGGGTCTACCCCGGATGTGGGTTCGTCCAGTATCAGGATATCGGGATTATTGATGCACGCGGCGGCAAGCTGGAGCCGTTGCCGGTAGCCGAGCGGCAGGCCGGTGGGACGTTCATCCATATGGGCGGTCAGCTCGAAATCTTCCAGCATGGTGTTGACGCGTTCGATTGCCTGCGTTGCTGGAAGGCGGAAGAGCCGCGCCTGTAACATCAGATTCTGGCGTACACTCAGCTCCTCATACAACGAGAACGCCTGCGACATATAACCCACCCGCATGCGGGTGTTCATGTCGTTCGCGCTGACAGGGCGGCCAAACAGGGTGGCGCTGCCGCTGCTAATGTCCAGAAGCCCTGTAAGCATTTTCATGGTGGTTGACTTGCCGCAGCCGTTCGAGCCGAGAAAACCAAAGATTTCTCCACGCTGGATGCGGAAGCTGACATGATCCACCGCCGTAAAGGAACCGAACTGGCGTGTCAGGTTTTCCGCTTCGATCACGGGGGGTGTTCCGTCATCTATGTAGGCGGGGATGGTAAAATCGCTTACACCCTTCCGTTCTGCGGCAGGCAACAGGGAGACATAGGCTGCTTCCACACTGGTTGTTCCGGTTTTTTCCAAAACAACACTGGTTTTATCGCAAGCGAGAATACGTCCATCATTGATGGCCACCAGCCATGAAAAACGATCTGCCTCATCCATATAGGCGGTGGAAACCAGCACGCTCATGCCTGGGCGCTCGTTGCGCATCTGATCCACCAGTGCCCAGAACTGTCTGCGTGAGAGCGGGTCCACGCCGGTTGTGGGTTCGTCCAGTATCAGCAGATCAGGTTCATGCACCAGCGCACAGCACAGGCTGAGTTTCTGTTTCATACCGCCAGAAAGTTTCCCGGCAGGGCGATCGGGAAAGGGGGCGAGGCCGGTGGCATTGAGCAGGTGGGTGATATGGCAGGTGCGGGCTTTGGCATCCAGCGCGAAAAGTCGGCCAAAGAAATCAATATTTTCGCGTACGGTCAGTGTGGGATAGAGGTTTTTGCCCAATCCCTGTGGCATGAAGGCCAGACGCGGTAAAAACCGTTCGCGTGCGGCGCGGTTGCCGAGATCTACTCCCAGCGTGCTGATCCGCCCGCTCTGGAGTTTGCGCACCCCTGCGATCAGCCCCAGCAGAGTGGATTTACCGACCCCGTCTGGCCCGACAAAGGCAATGGTCTGCCCCGCAGGCAGGCTGAGCGTTATGTCGTGAAGAACGGTTTTACCCCCATAGCGGTGCGAAACGCCGGATAGCTCTATTCCGGCTGCCGGGGCGCTCATTCTGGCTTACCGGCCCGCAGCCACGATGGCGGCGGGCCACGGGGCATCGGGGTTGGACTGGATATAGGCCTCGCCCGTCATGCCCGCCTTGAGCAGTCTGCCGTAACGGGCCTGTTCAGCCTGCGTGACGCGCAGTTTGACGCGATAGACAAGCTGTTCGCGCTCGCTGGCGGTTTCCACATATTTGGGCGTGAACTGAGCGCTGCTGTCGATATAGGAGACTTCTGCAGCAACGGGGTTGGGCAGGCCATCGAAAACAATACGTGCCTGATCGCCGGTTTTCAGTTCCATGACTTGCGCTGTAGGGAAAAAGACCGTCATGTAAGGATCAACCGGATCAATCAGGGCGTAAACGCGACCGCCAGCGGGCAGCACGCTGCCCGGTTCCACCACCCGGTATTCCACTCGCCCGGCGACCGGGGCGGTTATGGTTAGCTCATCCAGAGCAGCATGAACCTCGTTCACCTGTGCGGTTGCGGCCTGAGCGGCGTGCTCGGCTTCATCAACTGCCTGTGTCGCGGCGGTTACGGCGGCCTGTGTCGAATCAACCGCTGTGCGGCGGCGCTGAGTTTCCATGTCTGAAATCAGGTTGCGGGCCTGCATGCTGATGGCGTGACGCAGTTCGTCCCGGTCCAGTCGCAGGGCGGCTTGCCGGGCCTGAAGCTCTGCCTGCATGCGGGCCTGTGCGCTGGCGGCGCGTGCGCGCTGCGCCTCGGCCTGCGCGTATTGTGCCTGTGCGGTTGCGGTGTCCTGCTGGGCCATGATCTGGCCCGCTGCAACCGTATCGCCCTCGTGCGCCATGAGCTCGATAACCCGGCCGGGATATTTCACAGCGACATCCACCCGTGTGAACTCCAGTCGGCCATTTCCATGCAGAATGCCAGCAGACAGAGCGT
Source organism: Drosophila lacertosa (assembly GCA_004143845.1). NCBI lineage: Eukaryota > Metazoa > Arthropoda > Insecta > Diptera > Drosophilidae > Drosophila > Drosophila lacertosa. The sequence goes on along the minus strand of SCDZ01000004.1, from coordinate 58,764 downwards.
TCAGCGCCATATGGTGCCGCCAGAACAGCCCCCCAGCGAGGGCAATCGCCACCAGGCTTCCTGCGAGAGCGAGCCGTGTGATCCCCTTCACAGAGGGCACTCCGTAGAGGAAAAAAGAAAGACCGCTCGGTAGGGAAGAAGAGGCATTCTGCGTCTTTCCAGTGTCTGGTAATGCGGAAGAGCGTAGAGCCGGTTAGCATATTCATGATGCGGACGTCAAAAATATATAACAGGCATTTGAGACGTATTAACATAATATTGGCAAGATTGTTCCCACAATTTCTTACGATTTTTACTCATGATTTATATCATTGAGGCGAAAAAAATTTCTTGTAAGTGCGGGTGGGGATTTTTCACAATAAAGTATTACATCGTGTTCGAAAGGAGGAGGTCTTTTTTCTAACCAAAGAGTTTTTGTTGGAAGTAAGAAAAATCGATCCAGGTAGAGTGTAGCGCAAGTGCTTATGCCTCTGCAGTTCCCTGTGATCGACATGTTCTGGCCCGTTTTGAAGGGGGCTGATGAGTTCGGAGGGCGGTACCCTTCTGGTGAAGCAGGCTGACAGACGTGTAACGATCTGGAGGGTTCGAAGAACCGCGAATTGAAGACCTTTCTGCCTGATTTTGGACTCGGCAAGCTGGTATTGACGGTCCTGGGTGATAATTTTTGCTCTGTGATTTGAGCAGAGCAAGGATTTCATACTCTGGATTGCTACGTGGCGGCGTTCATCTGCTCCAGGAGGAGAAAACGGCGCATATTATAGACGATATTGGCCAGCCCGATCCTCATTGTGGCCCGGGTGATGCCAACAGTTCGAATGAACAATCCCGTCTGTGATTTCTGATCGGCAAAGACATGCTCGACACGCGACCGGATCACCGACTTCCCTGCATTGGACCGTTGGATATGGCGTGGCATGGGCTTGAGATGCGACTTTTTCCTGTGAACCTCCGAAACAAAGCCCTCCTTTTCCATGAAGTCCTCATTGGCTTTTGAGCGGGAGGCTGTGTCTCCCTCCGTCATTATTCCATCAATGCTGCGCATTCATGGGAGCCTGAATGGCTCCGCCAACACCGTTGAGGCTGTATTGGTTTTATCCAGCAGGCCTTCCCGCAGATATGTCTTTCCATCGTTGGTATTGCGCTGCTTCGGAGCTGCTACCAATGTTGCATCCAGGATCTGGCCTGACATCGGCAGATAATCGGCGTTACGCAGGGTCGCATCAAAGCGGTTGAACAAAATATCAATTGCTTCCGCCTGTGTCAGACGCTCCCGGAACAGCCAGACGATTTTGGCATCGGGCACGCGGTCAGACAATCTCAGACCCAAGGAGACGCATAAATGAGAGACGATCGTTGATCAGGTATTCTGTCCGTTCGTCGGATAGATTGTTGAGTGTCTGGATGACCAGGATTTTGAACATCAGAACCGGATCAAAGGGCGTGCGGCCGCCTTTGCTCCCGTCTGAATAGGCCAGAGCCTTCTCCGGATCAGGGCGAAACACTTCAAAATCCACAGTCCGGGAAAATGCTTCGAGTTGATCACCGAGCCCGCTCAGCCGAGCAAGCCGCTCTTCAACATCAAAGAAACCTGACAGGTTCTCACAAAACACGGGGTTTATAGAACTCCCAAGTATTTTTATTTTATTTCCCAGATAAATATTAAATCAATAATATTTTTTTGTGCAAATATATCTTCCAAAAACAACAGTTGTTGAACAAAAAAATGTGATTATTCCCAATGATAGAATTCCTGGAGTTTCTCCTTGAATGTATCTGAATACACTCATAGACACAAAGACAGAAATAAATATTGATAATCCACAAATGAAATTGATGGCGTTTTTTTTCATTTTGGACTTCCTCCTCAACATTTCACTAATTGTTGAATTATCAAGCCGGAACACTCATGCGCGCAATCTACAGCTCAAAAGTTAAAGTGACATCGCCGGAAAACAGTCAGTACATAATGCCGGAAATTGCAACCCTCAGGGGATAACTGACGACACGCCGTAGCTTTGGATCTTTAAATCGAAGATGCTCATGAAGGAGATGTGGAATGGGACGAGTTTACCCAGACTGCTTCATGTTTCATCCATCTCGATCATCACAGGAAAAATGGGACCATAAAGAGTATCTCAAAGCCAGATGGTTTTGAGTCCCCCAGATGACAGCCTGAATGGCGTTCAGGCACCTGTCAGCTTCGTCTGGTATGCTGAAAACGGTGCCGCGATTCTCCAATGCAACAATAGAGAAAGCCGACAAAATTTCATGCGTGCCTGTCATGTCGATTATCTGGTCGTGGCTCGTCATTCGGAATGGGCAGCTATTTACTTCTCTGAAATCCGCTCGCTTGATGTCGCTCTACCCCTGATTTCCATCCGCTATTCTTCGGCAAACATTTCAAAGGACAAAGCCCAGAGCATCTCCTTCTCTCAGGGAGTTGAGGCACTGTGGTCCATTGATCCGGGCCGGTTCGGACCAAATACAAACGATCATTCCGAGACAGCACTGGTCGCCGCCATCAGCTCCAGGTTTGCTGGTGGTCCGGTCGTATCCGGTCAGTATTGCGACGATCATGTCATAGGCTGCGATGAAGGTTACACACCTTACGGGGGGAACGTGTCCGCGCCGCGCCGCCTGCGCAATCAAGCCGAGAATGCCCTGCATGATGAAATCATCCGGACATTAATCGCACCAGGAGAATTCCAGTGAATTTCAGAATAGCTGCCGCCGGTCATCGGAGGTGGATTCTAGCACTCTTCTGGCTTTTGGTCGTGTTCATACGCCCCTCATCGGCAGCGGAAGATGCGCCGGTCATCACGATGGGAGCAGCCGCGCAGGCGAATGCGGGCCTCGTGGTCTCCGTGGTGCATCAGGGGGCTCTGGGGAAAAATCTTGATGCAATGGGAACTGTCACGGCTGAGGCGAGCCGTGTTGTTCGTATTCACCCGGCAGGATCAGGAAAAGTTCTGAGCATCGCTGTTGTGCCGGGCCAGCATGTCCGCAAGGGCGAGGTTCTTCTCACCTATCAGGATCACTCTCTGCATCTGGTACGTCTTGAGATGGTAAAGGCTGAGTCTGCGCTGTCGACAGCACAGGCGGCCTATCAGAATGCTGCCGCAGCCTACAGTCGGGGACGTGCGCTGGAAGGAGCAACGGTTGCCGCCGGAGAAACCAAACGTCGTCTGGCAGCATTCAATGCGGCGAAAGATGAGATCGCGGCGCGGCAAGCTGATGTCGACACGCTCCGACATCAGCTTGAGGAAGAATATAATTCTGTCACTGAATCGGACAAGAACCAGACCAGCCCCACTGATGAGACATCCGCGATTATCTCTCCGACCGCGGGTGAGGTGCAGAGTGTGCTGGTCGGTATAGCGGACGATCTCTCGCCCGCTATAGAAGTGGTGACCCTGACCGATATGTCTTCGGTCTGGATCGTTTCAGATATTCTGCCTCAGGACGCCGCGCAGGTTGCGGAAGGTGGTGAGCAGAGCACGGAGCTCGTGTCAGCTTCCGGGAAGACGTTGCTGACATCGAAGATAACGTCGGTGGGTGACATGGCTGACCCGGCAACGGGTCTCGTTCACGTCATAAGCACGGTCCCCAACCCGGAGGGCCGTCTGCATCCTGGGATGTTCCTCAATACGCACCTCCCGACACGGGAAAAGACGGAAGGAATTATTGTACCGGACAGTGCCGTCACGGAGATCGACGGCGTCAGCACCGTCTTTCTACCCGCGGGTCCGAACCGTTTCCGGCCACAGGAGGTCCGCGTGGGTGCTGAAAGCGCGGGACAAAAAGTCATCGTCTCGGGCCTTTCGGCTGGAGATAGCATCGTGACGCATGGCGCGTTCGCCCTGAAGGCCATCATGCAGATCTCTGATCTGTCAGACGGGGACTGAGGCTCCTATGCAAGCCTTTCTCTCCGCTCTTCAGAACCGCCGCTGGCTCGTCCTTGGCGTGCTCTCCTTCATATTCATAGCTGCCTGCCTCATGGTGCGCGGCCTGCCCGTGGAAGCGGTGCCGGACATCTCGCCGCAACAGGTTCTCGTCTCCGTGGTGGCGCCGGGACTTGCGACCGAAGAAGTCGAACGGCTGATCACCTTTCCAATTGAGACCAGTATGGCCGGAATTCCGGACATGACAGATCTCCGTTCGGTCTCCCGCTCTGGAGTTTCAGTCGTTTACGTCCAGTTCGCAGACGATACGGATATCAATCTCGATCGCACACGCGTCGAAGAACGGATACAGCAGGCCAAGTCCCTGATTTCTGTGCCGGGTGTGAGCGTGAATATCGGTCCTCTCGCGACGGGTCTGGGCGAAATCATGCAGCTACAGATCAAGGGCGATGGCTATTCGCTCATGGATCTGAACCGCCTGATGACGTGGACGGTCGTCCCTCAGTTGAAGCTGGTGCCGGGCGTGGTGGACGTCAACGTGAACGGAGGCGCCGAGCAGACCTTCCAGGTTTCCCTTGATCAAAGCCGCCTTCTGGCGCTGGGTGTTTCGGTCGATGATGTCTTTCGGGCTGTGGATGGCAACAACTCCGCCGCTGGCGGTGGCTGGATCGAACATGGCGAAGAGCAGCAGATTGTCGTCGGGCGCGGCCTGATCGGTTCGCTTGACGATTTTGGTTCCATCCCTGTGCGGACGAACAGCAACGGTTCGGCAATCTTCCTGCGTGACGTCGGGCAGATCTCAATGGGGCCAAGGACGCGGCTGGGCGCCGTGACCCGTGACGGTCAGGGAGAGATTGTGATCGGTGTCGTCATGATGCGTATGGGCGCAAGTTCCGATGCTACGCTGGCTGCCATCCAGGCGGCACTTCCCGGAATTCGTCACGCACTGCCGAAAGGTGTGACGCTGGAACCCTATTACGTACGCTCGACGCTGACAGACAGCACCATCGCGACTGTGAAAGAAAACCTCGTTCTCGGCGCGGTTCTCGTTCTTGGCGTGCTGATCGTGGTGATTGGCGACTGGCGGGCATCTCTGGTCATCGCCTCTGTCATTCCTTTCGCCCTTGTCTGCGCCATGACGGGAATGCGCGCCTTCGGGATTTCCGCCAATTTGTTGAGCCTTGGCGCCATCGATTTCGGCATGATCGTGGACAGTTCGCTTGTCGTGGTGGAGAATTTGATGACCCATCGCGCACGTGACCACGCCAAAGGCCAGAACACACCCCTGACAACGCTTGCGGTGTCTTCTGCAGCGGAAGTCCTCAGACCCGTGAGCTTCGGTATTCTCGTCATCATCATGGTCTATTTGCCGATCCTGACTTTGCAGGCCATCGAGGGCAAAATGTTCCGCCCCATGGCGCAGACGGTCATCATGGCGCTTCTCGCCTCGCTTTTTTATTGTATCGTTGGCGTGCCCGTCCTTGCAGCGCTGGTGATGAAATCGACCGGGCAGCATGATGATACCCGGTTGGTCGCCGCCCTGCGTCGCGTGTACGCTCCTCTCCTGAACTGGTGCGAAAACTGGCCACGGACCCTTTTTGGCATGACCGCTACAGTCTTTGCCTTTTCCGTCTGGCTTGGATTGCATCTTGGCGGTGAGTTCATTCCTTCCCTTGGTGAGGGAGCTTTGACAGTGACGACGACGCGGCTGCCAGGAATCTCGCTGCCAGAAGCGTTGAAGGAGGTCAGCCTTCAGGAACGTATTCTGCTGCGGTTTCCGGAAGTCACCAGTGTCGTGAGCAATACCGGTACAGCGGCGATCCCGACCGATCCAATGGGAGTCAACGAGACTGACAGCTTTATTTTCCTTAAGCCGCCATCGCAATGGACGTCTGCGCACACGCAGGAGGAACTCGTCACGGCCATGAGTAAGGTGCTGAGTGATGAATTGCCGGGTGTGCAGCAGTCTTGGAGCCAACCTGTGCAGATGCGGATGGACGATCTGCTATCCGGCGTGCGGACCCAGATTGCCGTTTCGATCTATGGCGATGACCTCGCTACACTAGTGCGTCTTGGTGACAGGGTAGCCAGTGTTCTGAAAGCTATACCTGGGGCGGCTGACGTGGCCCCGCAGGGGGCGGGGAGTGTGGCATTCATCCATATCGACATTGATCGCAAGCAGGCGGCGCGTCTTGGTGTGTCGCAACAGGAACTTCTGAACGTTGTGGAAGCTGTCGGTGGTCATATTGGGCGACCCGTCACGGTTAACAATGCCCTGATCACCACGCAGATTCGTTATGATCCGGCTCAGGCCGGTACACCAGATCAGATAGCCGGCCTTCGGATACGCCGGGCTGATGGGCGAGGGGCTGTTCTGCTTTCTGAGGTCGCGAAGATCACGGTGCAGGATGGCCCTCCTCGCATCAGTCGGGATGCCATCAGCCGCCGTCTGATCGTGCAGGCCAATGTGCGCGGACGTGATCTCAGTTCCTTCGTGGCCGAAGCGCAAAAGGCTGTCAGCGCGAAAATCCATCTTCCTGCGGGTTATCGTATTGTCTGGGCAGGTCAGTTTCAAAATCTGCGTTCGGCCATGGCACGGCTGGAGATTGTCGTGCCAATTGCCCTGGTGCTGATTTTCGCTCTCCTTGTCGTCGCTTTGAATTCGGTGTGGCTGGCAGGGCTTGTTTTCATCAACCTACCGATCGCCGCGACAGGCGGTATTCTGGCCCTCGCCCTTCGCGGCCTGCCATTCAGCGTCTCGGCAGGGATCGGCTTTATCGCTCTGTTCGGCGTGGCGGTTCTTAACGGTGTAGTGCTTGTGACTGCGATAAATTCCCTGCGTCAGGCAGGGAGCAGCGCTATCCGCGCGGCGTTTGAAGCAGCGGAAGAGCGTTTCCGGCCGGTCATGGCGACTGCTCTGGTGGCCAGTCTGGGATTCATTCCCATGGCCGTGTCGAACAGCGCTGGCGCTGAGGTCGAACGGCCATTGGCCACGGTTGTGATCGGAGGCCTGATCTCATCGACTCTTCTGACGCTTTTGGTGCTGCCATCGCTCTATGCTCGTGTCATGAAAAATCGCATCTTATGAAGATCCTGATCATTGAAGATGAAAGTGCGCTTGGTTCGGCTGTCAGGGATCGTATCCGGCAGGCAGGCCATGTTGCTGACTGGTTCAGAACCCTTGCAGACGCCCGTGCGGCGCTGCAGGCTTCGTCTTATGATTTTCTTTTACTGGATCTTGGTCTTCCGGATGGCAATGGTCGGGATCTGTTGCGGGAAATCCGTCGTGATCGTTCCCCGCTGGCGATTCTGATTACGACAGCCCGGGATCAGGTCAGTGACAGGATCGCAGGTTTGTCGGACGGTGCGGACGATTATATCGTCAAACCCTATGATCTTGATGAACTCGTCGCTCGCATCGAGGCTGTCGCCCGGCGTTATGTGGCTCTGCCCGATAATGTCGTGACGATTGGCGATATCGAAATTGATCTCTCTCGGCGGCAGCTCAGGCACAATGGGCAGGATGTTGATCTCTCCGCACGGGAATGGGCCATTGTCGAGCTTCTCGCCCGCCGTCCGGGTGCGTTGTGTAGCCGTGAACAGATCGAGGACGCTCTTTATGGTCTCAGTGATGATGTCGAAAGCAATGCCATTGAAGTTTTCATCAGCCGGATACGCAAGAAAACAGAAGCAGGTCTGATCGTGACAGTCCGCGGGCGAGGCTACAGCCTTGCAGGAACGGTCCCGCGATGAAGCGCTGGAGTCTGGCGTCCCGCATCGTCTCCGGAACTCTGATTATTGTGCTGAGTGCTCTGATGCTTCTCAGTATCCTCGTTGCCGCTTTTACCCGTTATGAAGTTACAGAGCGTCTCGACAACTCCTTGCAGGAAGTGGCCGAGCGTCTGGAATTTGTCATTGGTGAACTGGATAAACGCGATCAGGGTTTGCCTCAGCCGGGGGGACAGGTTGCTCGCTTGCCTGGTGTAAATCGACGCACTCTGGCTTATCAGATCGCTTCGACAGACGGTTTACTTGAAGTTCGATCGCAGAATGCGCCGGAGACGCTGTTTGTTCCGCATCTGGAAGCGGGATTTTACAATATTCCAGAATTTCGGGTCTATATCGTACCGTCCGTCTCCGGCCATCATTATATTCTGGTGGGTGAGCCGACATTTCATAGAAATGAAGCAGTCAGGCGGGCCATTCTGATTTCCGTCCTGCCGATGGTGATTTTTTTTCCGGCGATCTGGATTCTGGTTCGGTGGCGCGTGCGTCGCGCCATGCAGCCTCTCACAAGTCTTCAGCAGGAAATCAGAAGTCGAGGCGGGGCAAATCTGACGCCTATTCCGCCACTGGATCTGCCCGTAGAGCTTGTCGCGATTCATTCTGCCGTCAATCTTCTGCTGGAACGTCTGAAAATGGCACTTTCGACCGAACGTGCGTTCGCAGCCAATGCTGCCCATGAACTTCGGAATCCGATTGGCGCCCTTCTGGCGCAGGTGCAGATTCTGAGAGGTTTCCTTCAGCACTCGGAACATGAAGAGCGGGCAACGACCATTATGCATCAGGCCCGCAGGATTGGCCGGATGATGGAAAAATTACTTCAGTTATCACGGGTAACATCGGGGATTGCTCTTACAGAAGATAGATTTGATCTGGTGCCTGTCATTCGGTTTCTGGCGCAGGAACTTGAGCGGGAGAAAGATCAGATGATCAAACTTTCAGGAGCGTCTCATCTCATGATTCGGGGGGACATGGACACCGCTGGAATCCTGTTTCGCAACCTTCTGGAAAATGCAGTTCTTCATGGCACGTCACTGGAGCCGGTGCGTCTGCTCGTCACAGACGATTCAAAGGTTCTGATTTTCAATGACTGTGATCCGCTCACGCCGGAAATTTTGCAGGATATGGAAAAGCCGTTCGTGAGAGGAAAAACAGATGCCGAGGGGAGTGGTCTCGGGCTGGCGATAGTTCGACAGGTCTCTCATCAACTTCAGGCTGATATCACAATCACCTCTCCCATTCCGGGAACAGAAAGGGGGATTGTCATTACAGTTCACTTCCCACCCAGCGACATCGACGCGGAGGCAAGATCTGAAGAGATCGTAGCCGGGTTCCCCGTCTGACCCATTGCCTGACGACACCATTTTTTGCCCGATCCCGGGCTTTATCCTGGAACCAGATTGCGACCCGTTTGCCGTGTGACAGATGGTCAGTGTAGGAATTCAGACGATAATATCCAGGATCGCGGTAGAGCCTCTTGGATAGGCGAGGAAAACAGATCGCTTTTTCCTAGGTTGCGTCATTTCATCGCAGATAGAGGGATGCGTTGAGAAAAAAAACTGCGAGAGTATATGGCGCAAATGAGAGACTGGATAATGAACATTGTGAAGCACTGAAACCGTAATAAAGGTTTTTCGTATGGTTTAGGAGAGATGTTGAAGCAACATCTCTCTCCTTACAGATATTCGCAGAATGCCTTGAAAAACTAGTCAGACTGATTTCTAGGTCAGGTCTTAAGACAAGGTCTTGGAATGACATTCATGTTCAGACTTTCCTCAGTTATTCAATCCGACTGAAATTCCAGCAAATACACCGAATCCATCTCCAGGTTGCATCACTGCGAGTTGTTGTCCGTTAGCTATGTATCCAGGAACTACGATGGATGCGTAATGTTTGTTGGCCAGATTGTTGAATGACAGGAACACCTGACGATGCTTTCCGGGCCATTCATAGCCAATATTGGCATTATAGATATGATAGGAAGGCGCGAAATATGTATCGTCATAAGAACCGGAAACCTTTGACGAAACCTGCGCACTGAAGCCTGCATAGAAACCATTTTTCAGATCCAGGCGGGCTTCTCCCTGATAAAAATGTGCTGGAATGCCCGGAAGTTTATTGTGCCCGAAAACAGCATCATTTTTGAAATAAAAATCCTGGTAAGTATAGGACTGTCGCAGGCCTAGTGTTCCACCGGACCATTTATACAGGTCTGTCTCAAGCAAAGCCTCCACACCTTGATGCACAGTGGGAGATGCATTCGAATAAGTCGCATTTCCGTAAAGCTGTGACAGTGGAGTCATGACTGACAAGAGTTCGTTCCTCACGGAGGAATGGTAGTATGTCAGGCTCCATTTATTGTGCAGCCAGTCACCCGTCGTTCCGATTTCATAAGTTGTTGCTGTCTGATTTTCGAGCCTGGCTCCTGTTGCCGTCAAGCCCGCTGCTGGTCCACTCGTGTAGTTGGCGCCGGAGAGAAGTTGCCAGTCATTGGGCGGCTGAAAACTGCGGCTGACATTTCCATATACAGAGACATGCGGACTGATGACATATCGAAATCCTCCGCGCGGCGTAAAGCCCACGGCCGACGTGCTGAGAGAGCTTTGCGTTGGATATGTCACTGCCGTAGAGCGCTGCACAAAGTCCAGAGCCCCTGCGGCTGTCAGCCAGAAATTGTGAAAGAGTTCGAAGTTATCTCTGATGTGGAAATAATTGTCTGTTCCGCCATAGGTGGCGTGTCGGAGCTTTGTTCCGAGAGGAATGCCGGCATAAGCGCCTGTATATGTCCGTGTACGGGTGGTTTGCCAGGCATCCAGATCGCTATATGTGTCGATTCCAAACAGTGTGTCGTTGCTGTGTCCCCACAGCTTGTCTTTCCGGCTGTATCGGATCACGCCAGCAATCGTCTTGTAACCCCAAATGCCGGCGGTTGTACCGTTTTGAATATCAATCGGAGCATCCTGATAATCCATTCCCACCTCAAGCTTGGATTTGTCATCGATCCTGATGGTGGTCATGTTTCCATACCATTTTGAGCCCGGCTGAATGCGTTTGGAATGCAGCGCAACGTAAGTCGATTGTGCCTGCTTTGGGTTATCAATGATCTGATCGCGTGTCAGGAAGCCCGGATAACCGTTTTGCGTCTGTCGATACCGGAAGAAAAACCGTGTGGAGACCTTGCTATTGAAGCGGTATCCATAGTTCGCGTTAACACCGAAACTGCTTGCTGCTGTCTGCTGCTGATATCCGCCACGATAGGACTTGGTGATACTGACATAATAGTCAGACTTCCCGATGACTTTTCCTGAGCTGATCTGCTGTTTGTTATAGTTGAAGCTTCCGGCTTCCGCGCGAACCTGGAATAGATCGGAGTCATACCCTGTAGGGGTTACGTAGTTGATGGCGCCACCTAACTGCAGGCCACCATAATCGAACGCATTGGCTCCACGGAGTACTTCCGTGTAACGCACACCGAGTGCCTCAAATAATTCGTATGGCGTACCAGCAGGAGTCGTGACAGGCAGGCCGTCGAACATCATCAGAATGCCGGAGCGAAAATAGTTCGTTCCTGTTTGAATTCCTGATCCACGGATAGAGAGACGCAATCCGTCACCTCCCCCCGAACTCTGGGCAAAAACGCCCGGCTGGAACGCAAGAACGTCAGCATTTGTGAAGTTCCGACCTTTCAGAACTTTGCGCGCGTCAATCACGCTGACACCGCCCGGAATAGTGCTTAACGCTGCCTGCGATTGATCCACAACAGAACGTCGTCGAGTGGAAACCTTGATTGCCTCATTGGCCGGGGCAACAAAAGGGTCAGGAGCAGCAGAGTGATGGAGCGTATCAGGAGATAGGGCTCCATTCACGGGAGAGGAGGTCGCCGGTTTCTTAGTCGAAGCGGTTGTACGATGATGGTTTGTATGGACTTTATGCTCTGCGGCTTTGCTCACAAGTGGTGTCATTGCAACAGCACTTAACAGGACGGAAGACAGTCGCGCGCGGGATGCGCCAAGGCGAAAACCTGCCTGAGAATAGGACCGATTTTTCATGATCTTCATTTTCAAGCTCATTCTGAGGCAAAATTCTGCCTCATATTTATTGATGCTTTGGCTCGCTTGAGGAGCTCTGTATTTTATGTCTGAATTCTGCGATCGCATCTGTATTGACGATGTCAGCATTTTTCTATTCTCGTGTCTTTTGACACAAGATGCGCAACGTCTTTACATTTGATGGGTCTGACGCAACTTCACAACAAGACTTACTGCCGCTCAGGCATCACCGCACTTACATCGCATCCAAATATTCCTTATCTGAAGATATATCACTAACCATAATGGTGAATGGCATTATATTACGTTTTTGTCCGTATTTATACGAAGGTAAATATGAGTTTTACTCATGTCTTATATGAAGAATCCCTGAGTATGGGATGGCCATGCGACATGCATTTATCAACAAACGAAATATCAGGCTTAGATTGAATCTTTCCCAAAAAGCTTTTTGGGGTATCTTTGTTCACCAAGAGTTTTGATCATTTCCAGACTGCTGAAGCAATATCAACGTGTGATGGCAAAAGTCCCTCTTTTAATAATCCGTCAGAAACCTCTTGCTGCTCCTGAATAATCTCTGCGTTCATAGGTGCATAACCAAAATTGCGCGTTTTTATTGCAGAATAAACCGTATCGTAAGGCAGGTCTGTTTGTGTTGCGAGAAGATGAGAGATTTCGGGTTTATGCATCTGGGCCCAATCATCTGTTTGAGCGACCTGGTGAAGTGTTTCCCGTAGAATATCAGGATGATTTTCTGAAAATTTACGGCTGGCGAGAAAAAATTCTCGATTGGCGACAATATCCTGAGCCGTTGTCAGAATGCGCGGCCCGTTGGAGAGCGCGCCGGAAAGATAAGGGTCCCATATTGCCCATGCGTCAATCTGACCGCTTTCAAAGGCTGAGCGAGCAGATGGCGGTGTAAGATAGGCCGGTTTGATGTCATGAAAGGACAGACCTGCTTTATGGAGCGTCTTGAGAAGAAACCAGTGAACGTTTGATGCGCGATTGAGAGCAATCCGTTTTCCCTTTAGATCCGCAAGTGTTTGGATCGAACTGTCTTTAGGAACAAGAATGGCTTCAGCCAATGAGGCAGGAGGCTCATATCCCACATAAACAAGCGCATCCGGACTTGCTGCCGATGCAAACACAGGGGGAGCATCACCGGTCTGCCCCAAATCAAGTGCTCCCGCGATCAGGGCCTGCAGAAGTTGTGGGCCAGACACGAATTCTGACCATATGACATTCGCTCGACCTGCCAATGCTTTTTCCAAAGCGCCAGATGCCTTGAGAATAACAAGAGTGCTGTAGCGTTGGTAGCCAATGCGGATGACAGGCGTTTCTGCATGTGCTGAGGGAGCAAAAGTGAGTGCAATTCCCCCTGCCAGCAGATTGCGACGATTGATAACGGTATGTGTATCAGTCATGGAGCTGCCGTGTTGTATTGTGGCTCGGATGTTCCGAAGAGCTTTTCCCGCAGAGTTCCGGGCTGATATTGCGTCTTGTAACGGCCACGCTTTTGAAGCTCAGGCACGATATATGTCACAAAATCCTCGAAACTTCCGGGAGTAATGGCATAAGCGAGATTGAGACCGTCAATCCCTGTGTCCTCAATCCATTGTTCGATCTGATCCGCGACTTTCTGTGGTCCGCCAACGAATGTTACGCCCATTCCCCCGATTGCAGCATGCTCTGCAAGTTCTCTTACGGTCCACACCCGCTTGGGGTCGACAACGGTTAAGGCATCAATTGCGGAGTGAATGGCGTCATTGCGGATATGGCGGACAGGATCATCGAGATCGAAGGTCGAAAAATCGATCCCGGTCCATCCGGACATGAGCGTCAGAGCACCTTCATGGCTGACATATTTCCTATATTCCGCCCATTTTTCTAAAGCAGCTTCATCATCTTCTGCTGTTACGATGGTTACGAGAGAGAAAATCTTGAGTGATTTCCGGGATCGCCCAGTGCGGTGAAGCTCAGCTTCCAGTCCTGAAACAGCATGTCGCGCTACTTCTTTGGACGGGCCGGCAATAAAGACGCATTCAGCATAGTCACCGGCAAAAGCGCGACCTTTACTGGAAGTGCCAGCTTGATAGAGAACCGGCGTTCGTTGTGGTGAAGGTTCACAGAGGTGGATCGCATCGACCTCAAAATACTTGCCTTTATGCTGAAGGCGATGAACCTTTGTGGGGTCAGTAAAAATTCCGAGCTTCTTGTCTCGAAGGACAGCGCCTTCCTCCCAGCTCCTTTCCCACAGGCCCCTTAAAACCTGCATATAATCGCGTGCAACATCATAACGTTCATCGTGAGATGTCTGTTTTTGTTGTCCCACACCTTTTGCGGCGCTGTTCAGATAGCCGGTTACAATATTCCATCCTATTCGTCCGTTGGTAAGGTGATCCAATGTGCTGATACGACGCGCAAAGGGGTAGGGATGTTCGAAAGACAGCGTCGCAGTCAGCCCGAATCCCAGATTTTCAGTGACGGCGGCCATCGCGGAAATCAGCATGGCGGGATCATTAACGGGAACCTGAGAAGCATTGCGTAGCGCGGCTTCCGGGCCTCCGCCATAGACATCATAAATGCCAAGAACATCTGCGATGAAAAGGCCGTCGAACAGTCCACGTTCAAGCGTTTTCGCGAGGTTCGTCCAGTATCCTAGGGTATTGTAATGCGATGATTGATCTTCTGGATGACGCCATAGACCGCTCGCCTGATGGGAGACGCAATTCATATCAAATGCGTTTACGGGGATAAGAGACACATGCGCTCCTTGAAAACGATCATGGTGAAACGGCAAGGGATGGCAACAGAAAAATGGATCGGCTTTAATCAGCCCTGATTTAAAAGGGCTGAGTGCTGAAGAGATGTATTTCGCTGGCGTGCAGGCTTCAGGACGGACTTTAATGTGTCGTCACTATCTGGATCATAGTTGAAGACATCCCAACGGATGACCTGATGCAATGCCAGTCCGATCAGAGGTGCACTCAAAATGAACCAGAAGAGATTTGTTCCGAAATTTGCATAGAGGCTGGGCAAAGCCCACATGGTCATGGTCGCGCCCAGGCCAGAAATGAGCCGGTTCATGCCAATACCAACGCCACGGATTTCAGTTGGATAGGTCAACGTGGCATAGATCATCTGCTGGCATCCCGGTCCGAAGCCTTGACCAAAGAGATAGCCTGCAAAACCCCCGAGTACGGCTATGACACCGATGGTCGAGTGTGGCGTGCCGACAATCGCGAGTGTTCCGATGGAGATCGCCTGCAAAATATATCCGACGATATTGACCTTTCGGGACGATACGTAACGTGCCAGACGGACGCCTATCAAACCGCCTGTAAATGCAAAGACCAGATTCAGAATGATTGATGTAATCAGAACCTGTTTACGGTCCAGGTGCAGCATTCCTGCCAATAAGCTAGGCGCACCAAATGCGATTGCTGCGTAGGAATAAGAACTGACAATCGAAATGACACTGACAAGAACGCCACGTTTGAGAAGAGGTTGACGGAAGAGTGGCGCAATCCCGTGAGATTGTGGCTGGATGGATGAAGCTTCGATCTGAAGAACCGGGTCAATGCCATGAGATGCCCGAAGAATTTGTGCGGCTTTTTCCAGATCTCCGTTCCGAGCGACCCAGATAGGGGATTCACTCATGTATCTGTTGCGGACAAGGATGATCAGAAGTGCGGGAAGTGCTCCGAAGGCCAGTGAAGCGCGCCACAGCCAGTCCGGATGGGTCGTTGGAACGACCGCATCAAGGGCAAAGACAAGGAAAAAGCACAGTGAGGAGGCAGCATACCAGGTTGGGCACCATGCTGCGGCCCGGCTTGCTTTGCTTCCTTTTCCGCTCAGCTTTGAAAATTCTGACAGGAATGCCATGGCTACAGGCAGGTCCATCCCGACGCCAAAACCCATTGCGAAACGGGCAAGGATAAGGATTGTGGCTGTTGGCGCCATGCCTGCCACGAGGGCCGCGATGACAAAGCAGATCATGTCCGCCATGAAAACGGCGTATCGACCAATCCGGTCGGTCAACCACCCCCCGACGATACTCCCGACGATCGTTCCTGCACTCATCGCTGCTGCGACCATCCCTGTTGCGGATGTGGAAAGACCGAAGTGCTTCTGGACGTCACCAATGCCGTAAGAGAGCGTCGTCAGGTCGTAGGCATCGAGAAAGACACCGCCGAGAGCAAGAGCAACGATGATGTTTGCGTGCCCGCCGCCCTGAGGTCCTGTATTGACGATGGCAGACACATCATCAGCGTTACGGATGACAGGGCGAAGCGTGCCGGATGTGGCAGTTTGAGCAGACGTCATGAATGCACCTGTTCAGAGTGTGTCGAAATCTGAAGGACATCGGCCAGTCGGGCGGCTACAGATTGAGCGTTGGCGGTCACTTCCGGGAAACCCATCAGCTCGCCAAATGTCCCACGGGAGAGCGGTCCGGCGACAAACAGGCCAGATACCGGGCCTTCGCCAACAAGGGCCGAGTGATCTTCACCAGTCCAGAGCCCGAGACCAACGGGATCTCTCTGCACAAAACCATCCTGAGCCAGATGGGAGAGAAAACCAGGTTTGGTCAGAATCCCGGCATGGTCAGGACCCGTGGTATTGATCAGGATATCTGTCCGGATTGTGCGGTTTCGTCCCCCACGCTCCCGGAGATGCAGAATAAGGCCGTCAGGTGCCACTTCTACGTGTTCGATCCTTGCAGCAAGAACCGTCAGTGATCCATTTTCTGATTTCAGGTTTAAGGCGCGTTCGACTTGTGGCGCGATCCGAAAACGATGGACATCCCAGAACGGTCGAAGATGGCGGACAAGACGGCGCTGTTCCGTTGCGGGGAGTGCCATCCAGATAGCCTTTCCCTGTCGTCGCAGAGCATCAAAGATGTCTTGCCACGGTCGGTCCGGAGCTGAAGTAAGTGTTTTACGAATGCGTCTGAGCAGGCCTAATGCCGTCTGTTCGGGATTGGTAGAAAAATCTCCAAATAGACTGGCGGGCTGATGTGAATGTCCTCGCGAGCGCAGGCCGCGGCGCGAGATCGCAGTGATGGAGCCCAGATGTCCCTGTGCTGCGAGAGTTGCCACAACATCCGCCATCGTGAGGCCGGTGCCTATGATGGCAATCCGTGCCTGAGGATCTATGCTTTTGAAGATATCTTTTGCCCATGGATCAGAGATCACCCGTGGATCGTGAGCAATCTTCTGCAATGGGGCTGGCAAGGCTGGGGCGGGATGTGAAGTCGCGATGACAGCATATGCGGCAGTATAAACCGCGCCTTGTGCGGTCTGGATCTGCCAGTAATCACCATCACGCTGTAAGGACACCACGGTGTCCTGAACATGCACGAGTGCCTGATTGACGAGAAATGGCGTTATTCTCTCAAAAAGATAACGACCAAATTCTGCACGTGTTGGATAAATGTCCCCGGAGGGCAGGAATGCTTCCGGATCACAGATTTGATGACTGTGCTGTTTAAGCCAGTCAGTGAAATCATTGGGATTTTCTGTATCAATGCTCATCCGCGAAGCGGGCACATTGATCCGATGCTGCGGATCTTTGCTGCCATAGGCGACGCCTGCGCCCAACCGGGGGCGAGGCTCGAAGATCACAACGTTATTGCTACCCAGATCTCGGCGTTTGCGAAGAAGATGGTACGCAATCATCGTGCCTGTCGCTCCACCACCGATAATTGCTACGGTGGTAGAAACCGGCTGACGGCTGATCTGGACTTCCACGTTCATGAAGCGGCTTGGGCCGGGCGATAGGAGTTGGCGATCGTTTCACCAAATGGTCCCATATTGTTCTGACCGCCGGTTGCCCGTGTCGGGTGGGCAGTTGGAAGAAGCGGAAGGACCAGTTCGCCAAAGCTGTAAGCCTCTTCCAGATGAGGGTATCCAGAGAGAATGAAGCTGTCGCACCCGGCGCGTCTGTATTCATCAATGCGCTCGGCAATGGTGGCCGGATCTCCGACAAGAGCCGTGCCAGCTCCGCCTCTCACCAGCCCGACGCCTGCCCAGAGGTTGGGGCTGACCTCCAGCTTGTCTCGTCGTCCGCCATGCAGGGCGCTCATCCGGGACTGTCCGACTGAATCGAGCCTTGAGAACACCGACTGGGCTTGCGCGATGGTCGCATCATCCAGACGTGAGATCAGGCGGTTCGCAGCAGCCCAGGCTTCTTCAGTTGTCTCACGGGCAATGACATGAAATCTGATCCCGAAACTGACTTCGCGCCCTTCACGTGCAGCAGCCTCGCGAACGCGGGAGATTTTTTCCTTAACAAGTTCCGGTGGCTCTCCCCATGTCAAATACTTATCGATCCGCTTGGCTGCTACCTCAATGCCTGCCTCAGAAGATCCGCCGAAATATAGAGGGGGGCCACCAGCTTGATGTGGAGGATAAAGGATCTCGCCATTCGCAATATGGAAATGCTTGCCTTTGTGATTGACGGTATCGCCTTTCAGGAGGCGGGAGTAGATCGACAGGAATTCGTCAGTAATTTCGTAGCGGGTGGCATGGTCGAGAAAGAGACCATCTCCTTCGTTTTCCTTGGGATCTCCGCCAGTCACAACATTGATCAGGAGACGACCGCCAGATAGCCGGTCCAGGGTTGCCGTCATGCGCGCTGCGAAGGTTGGGGATTGCAACCCGGGGCGCACGGCCACCAGAAATTTCAGCCGTTCAGTAGATGTGATGAGGGAGGATGCGACGATCCAGGAATCTTCGCAGCTTCGGCCAGTGGGGAGGAGGACGCCGTAATATCCCAAACTGTCGGCAGCCCGTGCGACCTGTTGGAGATAAGGCAGATCAACGCTACGGCCACCTTCCTGCGTTCCCAGATATCGGCTGTCTCCATGGGTTGGAAGGAACCAAAGAACGTTGATTTTTTCGGGGACGCCCCCGATGACGGCATTTGTGCTCATGAGAAACTCGATGTCTGGGCGTGAACGGGCAGGGGGAACTGATGGGCCGGATGGCTTGTCGGCAGGCGATCAAAACCGAACAGGCGATGACGGAATGTCTCCGGAGGACTGTTCCGTTCTGGCAGGCGACCACGCTTGCGGAGTTCCGGAGCAATCAGCTCTCCGAAATCTCTGGCTGTCTCGAACGTGTGATATTGGCGGAGATTAATGCCGTCGATACCATCTTCGTCGAGCCAGTCTTCGACGGCATCCGCGATTTGGGACGGTGTTCCAGCGACGAAAAAGCGGCCCTGTTCAAAGCTGGCAATCTGGTCCAGTGCACTGCCAACGCTTTGATCGAGGCCAAATCGACGTCCCATGTTTCCAAACGGACGCCCCGACTGCTCTAGCGCCTCACCAATGGTCAGAGAGCGGTCAAAATTCCGCAAATCAATTTCGGCCTGCGCGTGGACATGAGCAGCTTCAACACTATAACGCTCACGGTATCGGCTCAGCTTTTCCTGAGCTTCGACTTCCGTGTTCCCCGCGATAAGCCCGGCCATGACATAGAACTTCAGGTCGTTGGGGTCTCGACCATTCAGGGCTGCCTGCTCACGTGTCTGAGCGATGTTTTGACGAATTTCCTCGCGTGTACGGCCACCAATGAAAACGGCTTCCGCATGACGGGCTGCAAATTTCAGACCGCGCGTGGAGCCGGTTGCCTGAAAAAGGACGGGCGTGCGTTGACGTGTGGGCTGCACAAGATGTGGTCCCTCAACCTGATGATGCCGCCCCTTGTGGTTGATGTAATGAACGCGATCCGGGTGTGTGAACACGGCGTTCTCACGATCAATGGCCAGAGCATCTTCGTCCCAACTCTGCTCCCAAAGCTTGTAGAGAACCTCAAGATATTCTTCAGCCCGCTCGTAGCGCTCATCATGCTCGATTTCGTCTGCAAGACCGAAGTTTCTGGCTGCGTTTGGCAGATAGGAGGTCACGATATTCCAGCCAACGCGCCCTTCTGTCAGAAGATCGAGTGTGCTCATACGTCGGGCAAAGGCAAATGGCGGTTCATACGTTGTGGAGAATGTTGCTGCGAACCCCAGGCGCGTTGTCACAGCCGCCATAGCTGGAATCAGCGATAGTGGATCAAGGTTTGGAATCTGCACGCCGAGGCGAAGGGCGGGGTCAAGCCCGTTGAAACGGTCATAGACCCCGATGACATCGGCAAGAAAAATGGCATCGAAGCCAGCATCTTCCGCCAGACGTGCCTGTTCCAGCCAGAATGCCATTTCTCCAAAACGGTGGCGATTGTTGTCAGGGGCCGTCCACATTCCGTGGACGATGTGACTCACGCAAGCCATCTCGAAGAGATTTACTTTTAACTGTTTAGGAGCCGATGCCTTATTCATGCTGGTTCCTTAACGAGCTTTTTCTTCAGACCTTCACGGTAAGGCGTCCAAAGAGGAGTGCCATTTAAAGCCAGATCCCCGAGTTCCCGACGGCGCTGTGCGGCGGGGTTATGGGAAGACAGGACGCGAGCATTACGCCAATGGCGGTCCAGATTTCTGGTCTGACTGGTGGCCGATGCACCACCAACTTCAAAAAGCAGATTTGCGGCTTCAAGCGTCTGGTCAATCACGATTTGCTGGGCTTTGAAGGCGGCTTCTTCTGCTTCGTTAAACGTCATGCTTTCGATATCGCCCCTTAGCCACGCGGGTTCAGCTTCCGTTAAAGCGTCCGAAACGCGATCGACCAAAGCAGACGTTGAGAAGGCAAGAGCAGACAGTCGCCCAACGACCCCCTGCACAACGGAGTCTTCTCTTTGGATAACTTTGCCGGGAACACCGAAGGTTCGCGTTCGGGGGCGCACGAAGTCCACCGCATCGCGGAGTGCCGCGGCTGAAATTCCTGCCAATGCTGCCAGATGGAACTGCTGATAATAAGCCGCGAGATAAGAATGTGCAGGAATATGTCCAGGATCGGAGCGTTCCAGAATTTGTGTTGGAGGAATTAAGACGTTGTCAAAAATAGTTGTTCCACTGCCTGTCAGGCGTTGGCCAAAACCGTCCCAGTCGTCAATGCGTGTGACACCTGAAGCATCCGAAGGGACCAGAACATGCGCGCGCCTCTCCCCTTCTGCGGCCCAGACGATGATCCAGTCAGCATAGAGGGTGCCGGTCGAATAGTATTTTGTACCATTCAGGCGATACTCATGTCCGTTGGAACTCAGCTGCGTCGATACGCCCGTTTCGTCCGAGCGTTCCGCCATTGCCGCTCCAAAAAGAGCGCCATCACGGATGAGGTCAAACCATTCGGCAGATTTGTCCGAGTGGCGAAGCCTGCCTTCAATGAAGGCAAAATGAGCACGAAAAATCTGTGGAAGATTGGAATCTGCTGTGGCGAGCTCTTTCAATAGGCTGAAGCTCTGTTTCAAGGATGCTCCATATCCACCCAATTTGCTCGGAAGACGGACGCGTCCCAGCCCAGCAGTTTTCAAATCCTGCACCGCATTTTTTACCAGTGCGGGGTCGTGCTCGAACTCCCGCGATGCACGCGTTATCGTTTCTATGATCGGCTGAAAGCGTTCTCTGGCAGACACGAAATTGGCGGAAGAGGACATACCACTACACCTAATGAATGTATTAAAAAATTAACTAGTTTTCGTAGTGCATGATGCGCACCAAATTGGGGTGAGCGTAATTTATAATTCCTCATCTCTCCCGTTAATTATTTTAATATGAACTCATAAAATGGCTGTTTTCCGCTGTTTAATCGGGATAAATGGCACCCTTAAAATATAACATTAAAAATACGTTGTTATGAAATTTTATACATTTGGATATGTGAATAAGAGAATCGTCGGTAGGGAAAGTGCCTTCTGACGGTCGATTTCTATGTTCCGGGATATCACCCAAATGTTGAGAAACGAGTCATGAAAGCCTTCTACGCGTGGCACACACGCATTCTCCTTCTTGGCATGACCGTCCTTTCAACATGCACCATAATCCCCGCAGCGATTGCCCAAGATACTGAACGGAACAAACGCCCTGGTCCGCGACCCCTTCATGTCGGATCAGTGGTCAGTCGTTCCACCACTCCGGCTGTTTCGAAGCGCTTAAAAGGTGGCGCAATTCCTCCTCATTCAAAGAGCGAGGATATCAGTGTCACTGGGTCGAATAGCGTCCGTGCTGCCGAAAAGCGCATGAGAAAGGTGCCGGGAAATTTCACAGTTATCAGTAACAAGGAAGTCGAGAAGGGGCGGTCAGCCACGCTTGAGGACACTTTGGCATTCCAGCCGGGTATTTTTGCGCAGGCAACCAGTGGAAGCACCGGAAACAAGATTTCCATCAGAGGATCAGGCGCCGGTGTGTTCTACGGGGGCTACAGTCTGGGAATGAAATATCTGATTGATGGGCTGACTGTCAGCGGTGTGGGAGGATTTCAGGAAGATCGCCTCAACAACACCGGTTATCAGCGCACCGAAGTTCTTTATGGCGCCAACGCATTTGACTACGCTGCCACAGCTCTTGGTGGTGGCATCAATTTCGTAACGCACACGGGGGTATCTGCCCCAGGATTTATGGCCCGCTTTGAAGCTGGCAGCTATGGCACGCTGAAAGAGCAAGTCAGTCAGGGAGGAACGTTTAGCAATAAGAAAGGCGATTATTACGTCACCGTAGCGCGGACCAATCGGCAGGGATTCCAGAGCTATACGGCAATGCATCGCACTGATGTCGTCTCAAATCTTGGCTACCGTTTCACCGACAAATTATCTGCTCGCCTTATTTTTAAATGGGATGAGGGATTTGGCCATTACGGTGGCTTGCTCACACTTGCTCAGCTTCGCAAAAGCCCGACCATCAATCCAAATGATTGGGGAGGCCGCCCGACAAGAAGCACAATGCTGGCATTTAAAACCAATTATGTTTTTGATGATCAGTCCAGGCTGGAATATGGCATTACGTGGAATGATTATCCGCTCTTTAATGGGACAAATACGCAGCAGTTTAATCTGTGGCGCTCCACAGATATTAACAATTCTATCAAATATAACCGGAGCGATCGTCTTCTCGGACGAAGGATCGAAAGCACCTTCATCTTGAGTGATGTCCATATGGTATCGGGGGATTCCCGATATTACACATCGTCCGTACCCTCTACGACATCTAATCGTGAAGACTGGACTCTTCATCAGCGTGTTAAATATGGTGGGTCACACGATCTGGTTTTTGCCGCAGGGAATAATTTTAACATTTTCAAACGGCTTTGGCTGACCAGCGGTTTTTCGGTCATATGGATTGATCGCAATATTCGTGTTGTTGACCGCTTGATACCCAACTCAGCGCTTCAAAGCCGAGAGCATTATAACGATGTCTTCATTACTCCTCGTGTAGGTCTACGTTACGAAATTAATCCTGACATTGATGTTTTTGCTAATTTCAGTCGCTTGATCGATCCTCCTGTGACGTGGAACTATCATGATGTCAAAGGTGGCAGTCCCTATAATGACACGGGAACTGTAGGGCCACTAAAAGCACAACGGGCGAATTCGGCTGAGATCGGCATCCGCGGTCATGTCGGCATTTTTGATGGGAATTTGACCCTTTATCGGAGTTGGGTCAAAGACGAATTGCTATCCGTTGTTGTTACACGAGCGACCAATACAACAGCTGAACTTACCGAGACATCCAATGCTAGCCCGACAATTCATCAGGGCATTGAAGCTGGGCTTTCAACGAAACTCTTTAATCTGCATCAATATGGTGCCTTATCATTTCGTCAGGCTCTTACGGTTAATGATTTTTATTACAGACATGACCCATTGCTGGGACACAACAAGCTTCCTTCGATCCCAACATGGCAATATCAGGCTGAATTTCAGTATAATAACCCGTTGGGATTCTACGCGAATTTCGATTTCAGGTCGTCTTCAAGCTATTATGTTGATTACGCCAATACATTAAAGGCGCCCGGATATGGGATATTTGGCCTGAAGCTTGGTTACGAGGCAAAAAGCAAAATCTGGAGCACTTTTCTTGACTTTCGTAATCTCGGAAACAAGCATTACGCCACAGCCGCTTATACCGCTTACAACCTGAACCATACGGATTCTGCGATGTTTTACCCTGGTGATGGGTTCAGTGTGTTTGGTGGGGTGACTGTCCATCTCAGCGATCTGGGAAAGTACCTCTGATGATATGCAGGTTCTTTTCCAGAACAGTTGGTCGGTCAGATATCAACTCTTGCGTGTTGATCCTAAGAGCATGACTAAATCTCATAACCGTAGATCTGCTCTGATACTTATTCCGGTTGTGTTGTGCTTGGCTGCCTCGTTCTATTGGTATGATAACGACAGTAAAACGCGACATCTGAGCACGCAGCAGGGATCAGCACCTCACAAAGGCGGTACTCTTGTCTTTGCGACGGAGCGCGAACCTCTGTGCCTGGATCCTCATGTGTATGGAGATATGCCGCAGGTCTATATCGCCGAGCAATATCTGGATCGGCTTGTATCCATGGACGAGCAGGGCACTATTCATCCCTGGCTTGCAACGTCATGGGAAATAGCAGATCGCGGGCTAACGTATGTTTTTCATCTCCGACATGACGTGACCTTCACCGATGGGACAAAGTTTGATGCAGCAGCTGTAAAACGTAATCTGGATCACATGGTAGATCCTGCCACACAGTCGGGTACTGCGGGTGGTTATATTCGCCAATATATCCGGACTGACATTCTCGATCCTTATACGGCCGCGGTTCACCTGTCTTCGTCGTATTCCGCTTTTTTGAATGTTCTGGCTCAAGGTTTTCTGGGTATTGAGTCACCCGCAGCTTTAGCCCGCCCTCGCGACGTGAACTGCCAGAATCCAGTAGGGTCGGGCCCGTTCATGATTGCCCACTGGGATCATCAAAGTGAGATCGTTCTCAGGAGAAACCCAGCTTATGCATGGGCTCCTCCCACCGCACACCATCAGGGGCCAGCCTGGCTTGACGGGATCATCTGGCGCTTCGTTGCTGAACCGTCAGTCCGTTTTGCCATGCTTCAGGCAGGCGAAGTTGGTGTGATTGATAGTGTGCCACCAGAGGACGAAACCCCGGCAAAGGCTAACCCTGACGTATCATTGCTCATGGCAGATCGGCCAGGAAATCCTACCAACGGGACCCTGAATACTCTTCGGCCGCCGTTTAATGACATCCGTGTTCGTGAAGCATTCATTCGATCCGCAGATATTGATGGTGCGTTAGGAAGTATATTTTTCCACCATTATGCGCGCGCTGGAGGTCCTCTGAGCCCCTCCACGCCAGATTACAGTCCGGATTTTGAGCACACTAAGGATTATGATCCGAAGCGTGCCAATGAGCTTTTGGATATAGCTGGCTGGAAAGATCGGGATTCTGAGGGATATCGTCTCCGTGACGGAAAAAGATTAACTGTGCACATTCCGATCTCCACGCTTCTGGCGCCCGCAGATCGTACTCTTTGGGAGCAGGTACAAGCCACTGCACGTCAAACAGGTTTTGATGTTCGGCTGGAGCCTTTAAGCGAGACTGCGAATATCGCTCGGAGTGATGCGTGGGATTACGATGTGCGGATTGGCTACTGGAACACGAATACCCCAGATGTCCTTCGTATCGTGTTCGGATCTGCATTCACCAATCATTTTCAGAACGGTATTCACCAGAACGCTTCGGGTTATAGCAGTCCGATTTTCAACGGGGTGGTAGAACAAGCATTGGCCACGCAAAACCCGGAACAGCGAAGAATACTCTATCAACAAGCACAAGAGCTTATCGCCCAGGCACATCTTCAAATCACGACTTATTCGCAGACCACGCGTTTAGGAGTGTTCAGCAATGTTCATGATGTACGCATTGAACCCTCGTTACGTGTCATTAATTTTCATGACGTCTGGATGGCACCATGACAAAACGCTTGGCTTCCCAGCGCATGATCAGCCGGATCGGCTTGAGTCTTGGCATGCTCTTTGCATCTGCAACATTAACATTTCTTGCTGTGCGTATGATGCCCGGTGATCCGGCAACGATTATCCTTGGTGGTGCCATGGCCAACCCTACACCCGGTGCTGTTGCGGCTATCACCAGAGATTACGGTCTCGATCGTCCTCTTATCGTGCAGTATGGTTTCTATATATGGCGGCTGCTGCATGGAGATTTAGGGGCTTCCTTCAGTCAACATCTGCGTGTTGCGGAGGTTTTGCGCCAACAGATGCTGCCTACGCTGGCACTCGCATCCCTTTCGCTCCTTTTTGCATGGGCTCTCGCCCTAATTTCAGTATTCTGTACAGTCCGTCGCGGGAAAGTCATCTCGAGCCTTGGAGCCTCTTTCGATATCTCTGCTGCCGCGCTCCCGCCGTTCTGGCTTGGAATTGTGCTGCTCTGGATATTGGCGTTCAGATTGCATCTTCTGCCACCAGCGGGGAGCTCTTCACTGCTTTCCCTCATCATGCCAGCGCTTGCGCTTGCCATTCCCTTGGGAGGGTTTCTGGCTCAGGTCACGCGTGAGTCTTTGGAGATTGCCCTCGATCAACCATTTATCCTGAGTGCAAGAATGCGAGGTTTAAGTATGGGGCAAGTTTTGCGGCGCCATGCCCTACGGCACGCACTTCTTCCCGGGATTGCGCTTTCAGCGTGGGCTCTCGGCGCGCTTCTCGGTGAAACAGCAGTTATTGAAGCTATTTTTTCACGAAAAGGACTTGGACGCACTCTCGTTTACGCCGTTTCCGCGCAAGACATGGCCCTAACAACCGGTATCGTTCTGTTCGTCACAGTCGCATACATACTTGCCAGCCTGGTTATCGAGCTCATCCATGAAATGGTCGATCCGCGTCTTGCTACATCTCGGAGGCGGAAAACATCCTGATGATTATAGCCTCGAAAAAGTTCATCGCGTGGAAGCAGTTTCCCATCACACTCTTTCTTGCATCAGGCTTTCTGATTTTTCTTTTGATTTCAGCCATCATTCCAAACGCGATCAGCGCAACTGACCCGTATGCTATTGCACCGCGGCATGCTTTCTTATCCCCAGACTGGAACCACCCCTTCGGAACAGATCAGTCTGGTCGCGATATCTTGACACGCGTTATTCATGGTACACGGCAGTCCCTTTTAGTAGGGGCTGGAGCCGTCGCAATTAGTTTTTCTGGTGGTATCGTCCTTGGGCTGGCAGGTGGGCTGGGTCCTCAGTGGCTGCAGAAAGGTATTGGTGCAGTTATAGATGTACTGTTTTCGTTTCCTGCATTGATACTGGCACTTCTTTTCTCTGCCAGTCTTGGAACTGGGGCAGGGCCGCTGGCTTTGGCGATCGGGATCGCCGCTACACCGGGCTATGGCAAGATGGTCTTCAGTCAGGTGCTGTCGGTTAGACACTCAGGATATACGGAGGCTGCCCGTGCCCTTGGTCACACGCCATTTTCCATTATTCACCGACATGTTCTACCCAATGCACTTCGTCCGCTCGTTGTGACCGCAACCATGGGTGTTGGCCAGACGATTGTCTGGGCTGCAGGACTGTCTTTTTTGGGGCTTGGAGCACCACCTCCCACGCCAGAATGGGGAACCATGATGTCCATGGGGCGTGACTTCATTGCTGATGCCTGGTGGCTGACCCTCTTTCCTGGCCTTTTCATCGTAATGACTGTGCTGTCGACAACAATCTTAGGGCGCTTCTTACAACGTCGCTTCGAAGGTAGACCCTCATGAGGTGCATATTATGATCGGACAGGACCTGACGATCGAAAAACTCTCCATATCATTCGAGGGAAAGCAGATCGTACATGAACTTTCTTTTCAGATAAAACCGGGCACAATTCTAGCCATGGTTGGTGAATCAGGCTCAGGCAAAAGCGTGACTGCGCGCAGTCTTGTCGGGCTGGCAGGGGATCGAGCGCAGATTACAGCACAGAGTTTGCGTCTCGGCGATCATGATCTCCTTGGACTTGATGAGGAAGGTTGGAGCGAACTTCGCGGAAAAGAGATAGGTTTTGTGCTTCAGGACGCTTTGACGTCGCTTGATCCGTTGCGAACCATTGGGCAGGAAATAGAAGAAGCTTTAACGGTTCACGGTCAATTGCGAGGTTGGCGTCATCGCAGGGCGCGGCGGGAGCGAGTTCTGGAGCTGCTTAGGAATAGCGCGGTGTCTGAGCCTGAAACGAGCATACAGGAGCGCGCTAATGAACTGTCGGGAGGGCTGCGTCAACGGGCCCTCATTGCCTCTGCGATAGCTCTCAACCCCGGAATCATAATTGTAGATGAACCAACCACGGCGTTGGATGCTAGCACCGTTGCGCGCGTTCTAACGTTGTTCAGTGACTTACGGGATGCAGGGCACGGAATTTTATTGATCAGTCATGACATTGAAGCCGTGTCGCAAATTGCTGACACAATTATCGTGGTCAAAGAAGGCCGCTTAATAGAGCAAGGAGAGGTCGACCAAATTCTCAATAGACCCAGTCAGGAGTATACACGTTTACTACTGAGTTCGGTCCCAGGGCAGTACCACAAACTGCCGCGACCATCAGTTCAAAAAACGGAAGACGTCTCCCCTCTGCTCGTTGTGAAAGACATCGTCAAATTTTACCCTAAGTCAGGAGGGTCATCGCGGATCGCGGTAGATCATGTCAGTTTTACCCTTCGTAGAGGGGAGACGCTTGGTATTTTAGGTGAATCTGGTTCTGGGAAGACAACAACTGCAAGAATTGTAACTGGGTTTCTGGAGCCTGATGCAGGTAACGTATGGTTTGATGGAAAAATTTGGAATGGGGTATGTGCTGGTACTGATCGCAGTGTAGATGAACGAGAGCGTCGGCCCTATCGGCATGAAATGGGAATTGTCTATCAAGATCCTCTGAGTTCTTTTGATCCCCGTTGGACTGTTCAGCGTATTCTCGCTGATGCGTTGGAAGCCAATAATGTCCCACATACAGAGGTTCCGGAACGCATTACGGCACTTCTGGAACTGGTAAGCCTGACACCGGACCTTTCTCGCCGTCGTCCTCTCCAGCTTTCGGGAGGGCAACGTCAACGTATTGCCATCGCTCGTGCTATCGCGGGCAGACCCAAATTGATTGTTTGTGACGAGCCTGTTTCAGCTCTGGATGTTTCTGTACAGGCGCAAATATTGGAATTATTAAAGTATATACAAGATCTTTTTCAAATATCTTATCTATTTATTTCTCATGATTTAGGTGTTGTAAAAGAAATTAGTGATGAGGTTATAGTGATGTATGATGGTAAAATAGTTGATTATGGAAAGACAGATCATATTTTTAAAAACCCAAAGCATCAATTTACTAAAAATCTTATCGGATTAAATAATTTCTAAGATATCAGTTTGTGATCCGTTATTGGAAGTAGATATCATGGACTGTTGTTGTCTACGTCTCTTTGGTACGATCATTGATGTATCAGTTCCCGATCTGTTACGTTAATTTTGTTATTCACGCAGAAGCACAGCATCTGTTTTTCAGACACGGAGAGTGGTCAGGCAGTCATTCAGCTTCTTATGAGAAAGATTCCGGACCGACAGTCGCTGTTGGCGCCCGACCGAGGTTAGAGAGACGGTTTGTCGGTGGCCATGAAGCTGGAGCGGACATCCTGCTTTTTCAGCAACTGTGTCAAAAGGCGCTGGTCGGATCGACGAATCTGGCGCTTTTTATTCGAGCTTGTTCAACTGAGCAGTGTTTTAAAAAGAGGTCGCCCCACTGCGACGTTGTGTGCTGGTAGATCGCGGCGAGTAGACGGAGCTGTGAGAGCTGTATTTCTCGGTCTTCTGGTCCCAGAGGTCGACATATTGCCGTCGCACTCATATTGACCAGTGTCAGTTGCGCGGCCTTGTGCTGGAGTCTGAAAGGCATGGAACATGCGCCAGGAAGTCGAGCAGGTTATCGCGCTCTACATCAATGATTTCTACAATCCAGAGAAATTTCATTCAGCATTCCAGCTGAAAAGTTATCTGGAGCATGAGAAAAAGAAGTTTAGCAGATAAATACAGGACCGATAATAAACCGTGACACGTCCACGGATGTCACGGTTTCTCCCGTTCCGTATGCAGGAACGGGAGATTTTTGTCAGGCGACCTGCTGTCGTGTCGATGCGGTTGCATCGCTCATGACATAAGGGCCGGCTGCGTGGATGCGAAGTGTCAGCATGGCAACACTGCTGATCTGACGTTTGCCCAGAGAAAGAAGAGCATTGCCATTGGTCCAGCGTGCATTTTCAGAAGTGGCGTTCAGCCATCCGTCCAATTCGGCATCTGTTTTGTGTGACGTGATGGAAATGGACTGCTTTCCCTCGAACAGTGTGATTTCGTCGATGGCCACACCAAAATAACGACGGTCATCGACGAACGGGCCGATGACGTCACTTGGACGGCTGGCGCGGGAGATGATGCGTAGGTTTTCCACATTGCCCGGGATCATGAACGTCACGTATCCGTTGTGTTCACGAGCAGGGCGAATGGTTACGCCATTTTCGGTGACCAGACGCAGTTCCGGATCATTGCTGAGCGAGACTACGCTTGTTCCGGTTGTGTTTCCGATGGCGCGATCTTCAATCTGGCGGAATAGCGGTTCGACGAAAGCGCGTGAAACATCGAGGGGCGCTGCGGCATCGTTTTCCCAGGTGCGCAGTGTCCTGCGCAGGCTGACGACGCTTCCGGGCTGCCAGAAGGTGGCGCGGTTGCCTGTGTCGAGATAGCTTTCCGTCAGGATGCCATCGACTGTGATGATGGAATGCTGTTCTGTCTCGATATGATAATAATCATATGAGGTAATGGATTTGTCATAGAAGATGGACACGCCATTGACCAGCATCCGCACTGGCACGAATTTTCCATCCAGGAATAGGCAATGTTCCGGAGTGATCAGCATGTCCTTGACGGGCAGACCATCTGCGATTGCATCTTTGAGGATGCGGACGGGATAGCCGGCCATGTCATCGGAAAGATCCGGCAGGGCTCTGGCATGTGTTTTGCCGACCCAGACGACGGGCTGGATGACGTTTGTGCCGTTCTGATGATCGAAGGTGATGATTTCATCACCAATCTGCACATCTTCGACGGCTTTCAGGCCCGATACGGTCTGCAGCATGCAGCCTGCAAGGAAGCAGGAATCATCTGTAGAACCACCGAATGACGTGGGGGTTGATTTTCCGCTGGTGTCGGTGCCTGCAGGATCCGTTATGTCCCAGCTTCCGTCGGCGTTCTGAACGATTTTAAATGTACCGATGGTGAACGGGGGATCTTTATCCAGAACAACGTCAGTGAATTTTATACCATTGCCCCACTGATCAAAAGCAATGAAAATCGTATACGTTCCGTTGTTGTTATATGTCCAGGATGCAGAAATAGGTGTTTGTCCGCCACTTTCAATGCGGATGACCGTATTGTCGTTATATCCGATAATCTGTGTATTTACTGTCTAGTTGTAATCTTGGAGTATAATGTAATTTTTCGAATTATCGACTTCGATTGCTTTACCTGCAACAGCATTGTTGATGTACAGAGCAGAATTATTCTCAAGTTTTGTTGTGAGGTTGCTTCCCATCTGCATATAGGCAGAAGTGCTGCCTAATGTTGAGTGATCGAGGATGAGAGTGCCGGATCCTGAAACACTATGGCTATTAATGACCGCTTGTGCATTTGATATTTTTAGCGTGCCATTAATATTAGGATTGCTCCCGAGGAGAACCGACGATGTCGTGTCGATGTCCAACTCCCCGTTAGCGTCAACTGTCAGATTATTGACATTGAAAGCATAGTCGCCGGTGGTTTGTACTCCGTGCACACTTACCGTAGCGTAACTACCGATTTCAAGATTATTGAGTTGATTCGAAGCTTCTTTACTTACGCTTGCATCGTAATCAACTTTTGTCGGAGCTGACTGGCTTCCTGAAATAAGAACAGGTTGGTTACCCACATCTTCCGGAACGTAATGAGATACGTAGGACCCGTTAATCCATTGCCCGCCGGACGTATCGGTCCAGTTTGCAGGATTCCACCAGTTATTGTCTTTACTATTTGTGTTCCAAGTTACAGTCACGGTATTATTTCACCAAGTTTCGCGTTTGTGATTGTGTTTCTTCAGTCAAAAAAATAATTTTTTTGTAATTATTTTTCGTGAATGAATATTAATGCATTATTAACGGTATTTTAATTTATGTGAATTTGATCATTTTTGGCCTCATTACTTTCGATTCGATACTTTGTTTCCCCGGGATGTATTGGGTGCGGCGCAAAGAACATTTTTTTTATGACAGCGCAAGTGGGGCAGTTATTAAAAATAAAACAGGAAATGCATAGCGCGCATAAACTATTGAAATTAAATAGAATTTTTTTCATTTAATGAAAGCAATGGCTGCGGATGGGGCGCAGAATAACCAGAGCTAAGGAAGGGAAGCGCCTGAGATCTTATGGTTTGGCTTTCTGTGCTTTCAGCTTATATAAAATTGTTTCTCGATTTGATCTGGTAATTTTGAAATTGAGACCCAATGTCTGAACTGATTTAGGAGGAAGCTGCTTGCACGTTTTCGATATATGTCGAAGAGCGTTTTTAGCTGGATGGAATATCGCCAGATCTCGGAATATATTTCGATTAGATCAGGGGATGCTGCCGTGCGGCGTGAAAGTTGTAATTTCTTGCTCGCTGTTGATTGTCTTTGCCAATTTTTGAGGGGGCAGATGAGGCGGTATGGATTGCGAGATGATCAATGGGAAAGGATAAGAGACCTTTTCCCGGGTCGTGAAGGTCATGTTGGCAGCACGGCTGCGGATCGTCTGTTCTTAGAAACCGTGTTGTATCGCTATCGTGTCGGCATTCCATAGTGTGATTTTTAGAGACCGGAAGAATGTCCACCAGAGTCTGCGTCGCTAGTGTGAAAGCAGAGTTATCGAAAGGACTTTTCGTCATCTGGCGGCAGATCACGATAATGAATACATGGTGATCGACAGCGCCATTCTTCGGGCTTACCAGTTCAGCGCAGGCGCTCTGAAAAAGGGGGTATAGATCAGGCCATAGGACGATCGCGAGGTGGATTGACCACCAAGATCCATGTCATCTGTGACGCCCTCGGGAACCCGGTGGAGCTTGATATTACACAGGGTCAGGATCCTGATATGTTTCAGATCGAATCGCTTCTGGAAAAAGTCGATCCAGATGCCTTCCTTGCCGACAAGACTTATGAGGCAGACGGGCTGATTGACCATCTGACACAGCGTGGGATCACACCGGTCATCCCGCAACGATAAACTGAAATCAACCTTCCTCGCAGCCGTTCAGTTGGTTTCAGCGACCATACTGCTCAACTGACGACACGCCGCAGTCTTTCATCGATACTATTGAAAGAGTGCGGTCCTCGTATTTCCGTCCTCACATGCGGAACATGGAGGAAGAAATGCGGGGCATCATTCGACATAAAAGATTCTGTGGCGATGTTTCTGATAACAATCAGAAAATCAGCGCGGCGTGACCCACCCGTTGCCCGTGGCATCACCCAGCTGTCCACGTTGTGGGCCTGTGTCCTGATAGGCGCTGCCGAAATGCGTCAGATTGGAACCGGTGACTGAATCCCGATGGGAAGCAATGTCGTGATCCGGATCAGGACCATGAGTGAAATCCACGGAGGGAGCGTCCTGATAACCGGCCGGAAGGGAGTGATGTCCCCGGACGGTCATATGCTCATTGCCGTTTCTTCTTGTGGTCGCGGCCGTATCGTTATCTTGCGAAAGGCCGGTGTCGGACGCGCTGTCTCCGAATGTGGAGCTGACATTGCTCTGGTCCGGGGCGGCGTGTCCTGTGACAGGCAGAGTGGAACCCAGCGCCAGAGCACACAATACGGCAGTTGGTGACAGAACGCGGCGCAGAACAGAAGAAGTCATAGCTAGACCCTCCGGGTCCCTGAAAAGGTATGGCCTTGCTCCTGCAAGCCTGATGATTTCAGGTCGGGAGACAGCAGGCCGCAATGGGAACGAACAACTACATATTAGGTTCTCCAAGACCACATTGCCCCCATGGACGCAAGACCGAAGATCGGATGGAGGGGGGATAAGAAATATGTGGAAGATGCCGATTTTGCGTCTGTGACGGTTTTCCGTCATAAAGACGCCCCCTTTTCCGGGTATGTCGTCCTGGGGGAATAGGATCGTTTGCGGAATTTCCCGCCTTCAGCATCAGGAACAGATATGATGAGTGCAACACTCACATCGCCAGTCAGCCGGTTTTCTTCTGATTCCACACGGAACTGGACACCGGACAGCTGGCGTTCATATCCAATCCGGCAGGTCCCGGAATATCCGGACAGATCTGCACTGGAAGCCGTGGAAGGTCGACTTTATCGCTATCCGCCCCTGGTTTTTGCTGGAGAGGCGCGTCGCCTGCAGCAGCAG
This sequence comes from Drosophila lacertosa, assembly GCA_004143845.1. Lineage (NCBI taxonomy): Eukaryota > Metazoa > Arthropoda > Insecta > Diptera > Drosophilidae > Drosophila > Drosophila lacertosa. Next base: position 24,711 of record SCDZ01000004.1, on the reverse strand, counting down.
CTTGCGAAGGCATCACGGGGTGAAGCTTTTGTTCTGCAGGGCGGCCCATGTGCCGAAAGCTTCGGCGAATTCACAGCCGATATTGTGCGCGATACCTTTCGTGTGCTGCTCCAGATGGCCGTTGTCCTGACGTTTGGTGCCAAGGTTCCGGTCGTGAAGATCGGACGAATGGCAGGACAATTTGCCAAGCCGCGTTCTTCAGACACCGAAACGATTGATGGCGTGACGCTGCCATCCTATCGCGGTGATATTATCAATGGTCCGGCCTTCACGGCAGAAGATCGTGTGCCCGATCCTGTGCGGATGGAAACCGGATATTTCCAGTCGGCAGGCGTGCTCAATCTACTCCGTGCGTTTGCTGGTGGGGGCTATGCCAACCTGCATCAGGTGCATCGCTGGAATCTTGGATTTGTGGCTCAGTCTCCGCTCGCGGAGCGCTACAGTGTTCTGGCGAACCGGATTGATGAGACATTGTCGTTCATGAAAGCCTGCGGGCTGAATGATCAGGTGACGCCACAGATCAGTGAGACTGAATTCTATACGTCTCACGAAGCGTTGCTTCTGCCCTATGAGCAGGCACTGACCCGTGTCGATTCAACATCGGGCGAGTGGTATGACTGCTCGGCGCATTTCCTCTGGATCGGTGATCGCACCCGCCAACCTGACGGCGCACATGTCGAGTTTTTGCGCGGTGTTCGCAATCCGATCGGCATCAAGGTTGGCCCAACAACCCAGATCGAGGATCTTGAGCGCCTGCTGGAAATTCTGAATCCAACAGATGAAGCCGGTCGGATTACGCTGATTTCCCGTATGGGGGCCGATAAAATCCGTGACGCATTGCCGCCTCTGTTGCGTGCTGTTCGTGCAACCGGTCGCACGGTGACATGGCTGACAGATCCGATGCACGGCAACACGATATCGACGGCTGCAAGGATCAAGACCCGTTCTTTCGGAGCTATTCTTGAAGAAGTCCGAGGCTTTTTCGATGTGTTTGCTGCGGAGGGTATTGCGCCCGGCGGCGTGCATATGGAGATGACTGGTCAGGATGTTACGGAATGCGTCGGCGGCGCTCATGGCCTGACCGAAAATGATCTCGTCAACCGTTACGAGACATTCTGTGATCCACGCCTGAACGCAGCCCAATCTCTGGAACTGGCATTTCTGATTTCGGAGGAACTGACCAGACGCTCCTCCGTTCAGGCGTAAGCGGGCAACGCAGAGAGTGGCCAGCCTCTTCATGGGCATGCTGACATGTTCGGGGTCTATGAAGAGGCGATCGGTTTATGGGTGTCGTTTCCCTTTTTAATGGGAAATTGAAGGACTGAGGCGCGGCTATGAACGAAGGATCTCGTTGCAAGATAGTGCAGGGGCATGTTCCGGGTGTTTCCGAAGCATCCTGCGTGCAGGTTTCCGGGGATGAAAGCATCCATGCCCGAACGGATGCCTATTTCAATCGTACGGCAGACATCGTTCGTCGTTTTGGCGACCAGACCGTTACCTATGCTTTCTTTATCCGCAGGCCTGTCATTTCAGCTCCCGGTCTTATGCTTCAATGGCTGGAGAATGTTGCGATCCAGCGTGGAATAATGATCGAGGCGGAGGTCGTGCATCCGGAAGGCGAATGGGTCGGGGCAGGGGAACCGATCGTTTATGTCACCGGTTCCTTTGCGGATCTTGCAAATCTGGAAACGTTGGCGTTGCAGCGTCTGGGATCTCCCTGCGTCGCCGCACATCGCGCCTATCAGATGGCTCTGTCGCTACCGAAGGCAAGCTTTCTGGCGATGGAGGCGCGTCATTGCGCCGGTTTCGATATGCAGGAAATGATGTCCTATGGGGCATCTGTCGGCAGTCGAGCCGCGCAGCGGGAGGGTGCTGTCGGTTTTATCGGCAACGCGAATGACGCCACAGCAGCATTTTTCGGTCAGCAATATGGTTATGGCACGATGCCGCATGCTCTGATCGGTTATGCTGGCTCCACCTTGCGCGCTGCTGAAATCTTTCATGAGACATTTCCAGATATCGATCTCGTTGTTCTGGTTGATTATTTTGGCCGGGAGATGACGGATGCCCTGGCTGTCTGTGAACGGTTCCCCGAGCTTGCGGCATCAGGACGTCTTTCGGTGAGGCTTGATACGCATGGCGGTCGTTTCATGGAGGGGCTGGACCCCCAGGAATCCTATGCTGTTTTGGACAGAAATGTGCCGGAAGCCTTGCGGCGTTACAGGTCTGACAAGGAGTTGCGGCATCTGATTGGCACCGGTGTTTCGGCGGCTGCGATCTGGCGAATGAGAGAAGCGCTTGATGAAGCTGGCTGGTCACGTGTGAAGATTGTTGTTTCCTCAGGGTTTGGTGTGACGAAATGCGCCAGCATGGCAGATGCCGGTGCCCCGATCGATGTGGTCGGCACAGGCTCCTTCATTCCGGAGCGTTGGGGGGAAACATACGCGACAGCGGATATCGTGTCGTATAATGGAAGAGAAAGTGTGAAAATTGGGCGGGAGTTTCTGCTTCCATCCGTCAGGCGCCTTGAAGCGGAAAAGAAAAAATGAGTGATTCAGAAGAAGATGTGGCTTCCCCGGCATCAGAGAAAGGCTGGCGTGTTCGAATTCTTGACCTTTCTGGTGGGGATGACGACAATATTATTGAAGAAATAGGTGGTTTTCACGAACTTGAGCATGCGAATGCTTTTGTTCGGGCCTATGTTCGCGACAGTATTGAAATCTGCCGTGCTCCGGGAACCAGAGGGCGGGACGTTCTGGAAAGCTGGCTGAGCTTCGGAGAAAATGCCGAAGTTATCGATGCCGGAGATGAAGGCTGGCGTTCGGCTACGGAAGTGAATGCATTTGTTGATGATCCGGCAACGCCGATGGAACGCGACTGGCGTGCGCTTGATCCCCGTCGTCTGGTTGAAGACGATGAATTCCCCAGCGATGACGATGCGGCTCCAGTGGGAGAAGCGTGAACGCTCCCTGTCTGATTTTTTCTGAATCTGTCTGTTTTTGCTCCTGCGTTATAGAGATCCCATGAAACTTCGTTTTGCCCCAAGTCCCACCGGTATGCTGCATGTTGGCAATGCGCGTCAGGTCATTGCCAACGCTCTTTATGCACGTCGGCATAAAGCGAAATTCCAGTTGCGGATTGATGATACGGACAGCGAGCGATCACGCGAGATCTATGCTGAAGCTATCCGGGCGGATCTTGGTTGGCTCGGCGTGTCATGGGACGAGACGTTTCGGCAGAGCGAACGTCTGGCGCGTTATGAACTGGCCATCGAATATCTAAAGGAAACAGGGCGTCTTTACCCCTGCTTCGAAAGTGAACAGGAACTGGCGGCAAAGCGCGAGATGCGCATCCGTCAGCACAAGCCACCGATTTATGATCGTGCCATGTTGAAACTGACGCCAGAGCAGCGCGCATCGGCGGAAGCAAACGGGAAAGTCCCTTACTGGCGTTTTCGTTTGTCTGATGAGATCGTGTTCTGGAAGGATCTTGTGATGGGCCAGTGTCAGGTCAAACTGACAGCCATCTCCGATCCTATTCTGGTGCGTTCTGATGGCACGGTCCTCTACACCCTTGCTTCGATTGTCGATGATATCGAGACAGGTGTGACACACATCATCCGTGGCGAGGATCACGTTACAAACACGGGCGTGCAGATCGATATTGCGCGTGCTCTTGAAGCGTCTCCCAAACAGTTCCATTTCGCCCATCTTCCTCTTCTGCTGGATGAAGGCGGTGGAAAACTGTCCAAGCGTTTTGACGGTCTTTCCCTGAAGACATTGCGTCAGGACGGGATCGAGGCCAAGGCGCTGGTTTCCTATCTTGCACGTCTGGGCAGCGCCGATGATCCGGAGCCTATGACCTGGGAGGAATTGGCTGAAGTTTATGATCTTTCGCGGATTTCAAAGTCTGCAGCGCGTTTCGATATGCGGCAGCTTCTGGCTCTGAACCGGCGGGTGATTGCTTCCCTTTCGTTTGATGATGCAAAAGATCGTTTGCCTGTCGGCGCAGATGAAGAATTCTGGCTGGCTATCCGCAGCAATATCGAGCTGATGTCAGAAGTCAGACATTGGTGGTCGGTTGTTTCCGAGGATATCGTTCCGCCTGTGCAGGATGAGGAGGAAGGTTTCCTCAAAACTGCAGCGGATTTGCTTCCGGCAGAACCATGGACGCAGGAGACGTGGAAGGACTGGACTGCGGAATTGAAGGAAGCCACGGGGCGTTCCGGAAAAACGTTGTTCCGTCCGTTGCGTCTGGCTTTGACGGGTGAAGAGCATGGTCCTGAACTGAAGGATCTTCTTCCCCTGATCGGGCGGGAGCGGGTGTTGCAACGTCTATGCCCGGTTGAGGGTTGAGGTCTCGGTAGTTTCCGAACTCTTCAGTTGAGACTTTGGATGATTAACCTTTCCAGAGTTTCTCTGAAGAAATAGGGATGAACAAGAAACATTTCTTCCTGCCGTTTGTTGTGAGAGGAAATGTTTCGGCAGCTCATCTGAAAGCGAGGCAGAGAGCTTTCATGTGTGTGGGATTTGCGTTTGCGTCACAATAGAGAAATCCCATCTCTGCGTATCAGGTTTGTATTTTGTTAGTCTGGTTCAGCGTCAGGTAATGAATTTAAGAAACGGCTGTTAGCGATATTTTTTGTTGATCAGAGCGAATATTTCACAACATAGGCCAATACAGCTACCGATAAGGAAAAGAGCGGTATCTGCTTCGCTGGCTCCGGCTGTCAGTAAGAGAATGATCAGGCAGGACAGCAGGTAATAGAGACGGAATGGATCGTCCTTTCTGATGAACGTAAAGATCAGAAGAGATGCAGCCAGCATCAGACCGATGGTCGCATAAAGATCTGATCCTGTCTGGAAAAGAACTCTATGTATTTCCTCTTGCTCGTTCATTGTTTTCAAGGCCCCGGCACTTTTGTCGGACCAGCCGGCAAGATGGAATAAAAACTGCCAGGGCAGCAGCAATGGTGCGAACAGGGCTGTTAGAAGCGACAGGAACGTTGAAATGAGCCGTGGAAGAAGCATACTTCCCCCGGCGCAGATCAGGCATATAAGACTGATGAGATGCAGGATTTTCAAGTAACTGCAGCTTTATGGATGGTAATCAGTCTTTCCACCATTTGACGGGCTGAGGTTCATCGTCATCCTGAACGGTCTTGTCCTCCGCCAGTTCATATTTACGATGGCGTTCGGATTGAAGATCGTGAAGACTCTGCTCCAGTTTTCTGAAAGACAGATTTCTTTCGTGGCTGGCTTCTTCAAGATCTGAAATTTTGACTTTCTGCTGAAGAATAATCGTTTCCAGATTTTTCAGCTTCTGTTTGAGATCTGTATTCTCAAGAGAAGCATGGGCTAGATGTGTTTCCAGCGTTTTATGCGCTGTGGTCAGATCCTGAATCTCCCGCTCTGCATTCATGCGCAGGCGGCGTTCGTTGTCCAATTGGCGGCGCAGATTTTGCAGGTTTTCACCGGCATTTTCCGCTTGTGGTGCGGAACGCAGAGTATTGCGGGTCAGCTGTGCATGCTCGACCTGCACTTCTCCATCCCGGGCAAAACGCCGTGGTTTGCGGCTCTGCATGCTGTTATTGTCATGCTGATGCGGGGATCGCACCTGCTGCAGGGGCATTCTGGGAGACATCGCAGGTTTATGGCCTGTGTCCGGACGCTTGCCGGGCTGGCCGGAACCCATACGTTGAAGCGCGGCGAGGGCCGCAGCGTCTTCGCTGGCATCTTCTTGAGTTATGGAACGGTCATCAAAAAGGGATGACATTTTCGAACGAAAAGGTTCTGAGGTCACTCTGGCGCTTCCGCGTGATCAATTATCAGGTTTTGGCCCAGGAATATGAAGATATTTCTCGATTTCCGAGCCGGAATATGGGCCTGCAAGACGCAGTATTCTATTTCGCGCAGCTATCTGCGCCTTTTGAAGAGGGCAGATAGCACGTTTGCAGATAAATACAAGTGTCAGTTCTGTTTATCTGTCAGGCATGTTGTGGAAGATTGAGTCAATCCAGCTCGGTTTCCAGAAATTTCTCCTGAGGATTCCACAGGATATCGTTTTTTCCAAGATCGTTCAGATGCCGTGCAAGAACGAAGAAATAGTCTGAAAGTCTGTTCATGAACATGATGAGCAACGGATTGATGTCCCGCGTTTCGGACAGGACAACCAGACAACGTTCAGCCTTTCGGACGGTCGCGCGGACCATATGCGCCCATGCAGCACTTTGACATCCTCCGGGGAGAATGAAACTCCGCAGAGGAGACAGATCTGCACGTAGAGTTTCGATTTCCTTTTCCAGTGTCAGGATAATATCTTCCTGCATGCGGGTGACAGAGCTGCCATCCATTGGCTGGCACAGATCAGACCCTGCATTGAATAATTGAGACTGGATGGAGTGGAGTTTCTGTTTCAGTCTCATGTCGTCTGCTGGAAGGTGCGAGATCAGGAGACCAAGTATCGAACTGGTTTCATCCAGAAGACCGATGGCTTCGATATAGGGATCGGCCTTCGATATCCGTTCTCCATTGCCAAGGGATGTTTGACCACCATCGCCGGTACGTGTGGTGATGGTGTCGATGCGAACTATGGTCCGGGACATGGAAAGTCTCTTTTCATGATGGTGGTATATGTTGACGCCAAACATATCATTCCAGCGGATGAGGCAATCATGAGCGGCAATGAACATGGGAAATGGAGGGATGGATATGTCAGGGGATGATCAGGGTAAAAGTCGAATGGAGCAGGTATGTCCGGCCGTCTGGAGAAGCGTCGGCTGTCTGTTTTCCGGCGCTGGAATGATTGCATCCGCTCTGGCCGCTCACCTGCATGAAAGCGTTTTTGCCGAGGGTGGACGTGCCATGCTGCGCACGGCCTCTGAAGTTATGGCCTGGCACGGTCTGGCTTTGCTGGCGCTGGGACTGGCTTCATATCGGTTTTCCCGATTGGCGCAGCTTGCCATCACGGCATTTATCCCGGGCGTTCTGCTCTTTGTCTCGGGTGTGTTGATCACGGCGTTGAGTGGCATTCACCCTGGTCCGATTGCGCCTTCCGGGGGAAGCCTGCTGATCATGGCCTGGCTGGTTCTGGCCGGTGCGTTGTTTCGTCGTTGAAGAAAGGGTAACGCGCCCGACGCAGGGTCGGGACGCGTTTTCCTGAACTTTTGAAGATCAGGCAGATTTGAGCTGCGCCTCAGCGAACTCGTAATTTGCGAGTTTGTCGAGATAGTTGGTGACGTAGTCCGGACGACGGTTCCGGAAATCGAGATAGTAAGCGTGTTCCCAGACATCGAGGCCGAGCAGAACCTTGCCCTGACCTTCTGCCAACGGGTTGGAGCCATTGGCCGTTTTGGTCACAGCCAGTTTGCCTGACGGATCAAGGACCAGCCATGCCCAGCCGGAGCCGAACTGTGATGTCGCAGCTTTTTTGAACTCGGCTTTGAATGTGTCGACGCTACCGAAGTCGCTGACGATTTTTTCTTCCAGAGCCGTCGGAATGGCGCCACCGGTGGCGGACAGGTTCTGCCAGAAAAGAATGTGATTCCAATGCTGGCCTGCATTGTTGAACACGGGTGCCTGTGCGGCATCGCCTTTGACAGCAAGAATGATCTCGTCAAGAGATTTTCCCTGCAGCTCAGGCTTTGCTTCGACAAAACCGTTCAGAGCCGTGACATAGGCCTGATGATGTTTGTCGTGGTGAAGCTCGAGTGTTTCCTGGCACATGCCGGCTCTTGCCAGCGCGTTATAGGAATAGGGGAGGGCAGGCAGTTCGAAAGCCATGACAATCTCCTTATGTCTTTCAGATCAGGGGCTGATCGTAGGATGATAAGCCTCAAGAAACAGCTATGGACCGTCTTGCCGTGCGTCAAGGGAGGAGGCATCACAGCCTTATGAGAGAGAAACGGCAAATTGCAGCTTATATAGGACTGGGACAGCCCTTTTTTTATTTTTGGAATATATTTCGGGATGAGTAACCGTTCTGTGTCCGCTTCCCGCTTTGTTTCGGAAGCCGCTTTGGCCCTTGCTCAGGAAAGCGATCCGGATCGCTTTTTCTGCGCCATGTTTCTTCCGGAACCGGCGCGGGCGGCTGCATTCACACTGATTGCTTTCAATAATGAAATCAGCCGTGCGCTGGCGCCTGCGGTTTCATCCGAAATCGCTGGGTCCCTTGCCGGATATGTTCGCTTGCAGTGGTGGAGGGACATTGTCGCGGGCTCCCGTTTTCCTCATGAAGTCGCAACACCTCTGGGGCTTATTCTTGATGAAGGTCTGGTCAGTCAGGCGACATTATTACGCATGATTGATGCGAGAGAAGCAGAACTGGCCGGGCTGTCGGATGATGCTGCCTGGACAGAATCGCTTCTGAATGGTGCTGGCGCATTGCAGAGGGCATTTGGGGAAATCGCAGGCATAGATGATCTGAAATTGCTGGAAGGATTGCAGATATGCGGCGCGGCTTATGGCACAGGAAGCCTGCTTCGCCATCTTCCGGCGATCCTGCGTTCGGGACGTCATCCATTGCCAGCATATTTTGCCGTTGCGGAGGATGAAAAAACCGAGGTGTCAGCCGATCTTGTCGCGTGGCTTCAGGTGCGTGGAGAAGCTTTTCTGTCGGAAGCCGAAGCGATAGTGCCACCAGACAAGCATCTGCTGGCCTTGCCCATGTTTCTGGCGCGTCGTGATCTCAAGCGCCCCCCCTGTGAAATCGGTTATGGAAACAGGGGGACACGGGACAGATTGTCTATCGCCCTGACTGGACTTCGGGCCAAGGCGCGTTTCAGGGCGGCCTGATTAGTGAGCAAGTCCCGGGAATATTTCGTAAAGTCCATCAGCAATCATGCTGACAGCGATTGAAAGAAGAATCATTCCCATCAGACGTGTCGTGATGGTGCGCATGGTGTCGCTCATGACCTTGCCGATTTCTGTTGCAAAAAACAGAAGTGCGAACATCAGAAGAAGGATGGCGCCGATAATCGCGATGATTGTCGGCTTTCCGCTTGAGGGTCCCAGACTTGTGTAAAGGATGATGGTGGCGATTGTTCCCGGTCCGACCACCAGGGGAAATGTCAGCGGATAGAAGGCAAGGGTGGAAATATTGATCGGCTTGACCTGCTCGCCGCTGTTTCCCTCATGTGACGGGATGCTGTTCCCGTTCAGCATGTTCCAGGCAATGTGCGTCAGGACAATTCCCCCGGCGACACGGAACTGATCAACGGTGATGCCAAAGAAACTGATGATACCTTTTCCGGCAAAAAGGATGATCAGGCACATGATGGACGAAAAAATGGTTATCTTGGCTGCCAGAATGCGTTGATTGTGAACGGACAGTCCGGAGGTCATGGACAGAAAGACCGGCAGGATCAGGAACGGATTCATGATCGCAAGGAATGTTCCCAGTTCCTTGATGACGTTGATATGGTTCACATGAATACTTTCTGAAAGAAGGTTGATCAGTCTGCTGACTGCCGGATGGAAGATTTTTTACGATGAATATTTCATCAATTATCTTCATTGTTCAGAAATGCTCTCGTGCGGAGGGTTGCATCTGCAATCCCGGTCCTGATGGGAGTCACGCCGGGCGGAAATGCTTCCATAAGGCGTCCGGGCATTCTGCGGTCGAGAAGCACGAAAACTCCCCTGTCATCACGCGCACGGATCAGGCGTCCGAAAGCCTGTCGCAGACGCAGGCGGGCAATCCGGTCATCATAATCACGCGGCATTCCTCCCGAGAGATGAAGGCGACGTTCCCGATGCAGGATATCTGGGCGTGGCCATGGAACGCGTTCGAAAACGGCCAGACGGAGGGCTTTGCCTGGAACATCGACACCATCGCGCATCGCGTCGGTTCCAAGCAGGCATGAATTTGTTTCTGTTCTGAACACATCGACAAGACTGGTGTTGTCCATCGCATCGATGTGTTGGGCATAGAGCGGAATGCCGTGGGCTTCCAGCGGGGCTGCAATGCGTTTGAAAACGGCACGGAGGCGAGCGATCGCTGTGAAAAGTCCCAATCCACCGCCCCCGGACGCTTCAAAAAGGACGCGATAGGCAGCGGCAACGGCGTCGATGTCATCATACGGCACATCATTGATGATGAAGGTTTGCGTCTGATGAGCATAATCGAACGGGCTGGAGAGCGCCGCGCGAATGGCGGGAAGTGGCAGATGGGACATGCCTGTGCGGGCTTCGGCCATACTCCAGGCGCGTTCCGCCTGATCGCTGTCCAGTGTCGTGGTCTCGTCCCGTAACGTCGCTGATGTAATGAGCAGACCGTGTGCCGGGGCGGCGACTACTGTTGCGAAGGGAATGGTTGGGTCCAGCCAGTGCCGATGCAGTCCGACATCGTGCTCCCCCGGAGGTTGCCCGGGATAGCGTGTGCAGCGGATGAAGTGGATATGCGTGGGGACCAGACCGGTCGTTTCATCATTTTTTTCGGGCCGGATTTCATCAAGCATGATCATCCACGACTCGATCCGGCTGATGGCTCGACGACGGATGGCGCGGATCATGGCTTCGATCCGGGTGCGGGCGGTGGTGTCGAGTGCATCGGCGTCTTCGCTCATGCGCTCGCCCAGCCGATGGACAAGCGTTTTGAGCGGCTCAACGATACGGGACAGGGCGCGCTTCAATGTCTGCGCCGCGTCTTCCAGTCCTTCGGCTGGTGGCGAGAGATCACATTCCAGACCTGCCGCGCTGAGCCCCGAGGGCGAATCCGGCGAAGTCGAGGGTCTGCTTTTTGCGCGTGCCAGAACCTGGGATCGAAGCAGGCGGAGGAAGATTTCGGAGGGATTGGCTTCCTCCGTTTCGACGGCGTTCAGGGTCAGAAGATCCTGCATGGCGCGGGCTTCTGATGGTGCAGCGAGTGCCTCCGCGCTGTCGTCCTCAACATCTGGTTCCAGCAGCCCCTGGGGGGCGGCATTCAGGCGGCTGGACCAGCCGGGAGCGGGCAGAGCGCGAGTGGCGACAAGCGCTGCGTCGAGAGGCGTTTCAAGGCGGGGAAAACCGGAAATCAGATCATCCAGACGGCGGCGCAGGCCACGCGCACGGGACCGCCGTCCTTCGGCGCCCAGCAGCCAGCGGCGCAGTTCAGCTGATTCAAGTCCTGAAAATTCAGCGGCAAAGGCGCCATCGGCGGCGTCGGCAATGTGGTGTCCTTCATCGAAGACATAACGCGTGGGCATGGTGTCTTCTTCGGGAACGTCCGTATTCCCGGCATCGTCCTTGCCAGAGGCCGACCAGGCGGCCTGTGCCATGACAAGGGCATGATTTGCGATGACCAGATCAGCCTGTCGTGCACGACGGATGGAGTGTTCGATGTAGCAGGTCTGATAGTGACGGCAGGCTCCATGAATACATTCTCCTCGTCTATCCGCCACGGCGGGGAGTAGATTATGACCAGCGATCTCTCCAAACCATCCGGGAAGATCTCCTCCGAACAAATCGCCTTCCCGTGTTGTCATGGCCCAGCGTGCCAGAAGGATCAGGGCAATCGTGATTTCGGGTGGTCGTGTCGGAGCGCTGTTCACCATGTCTTCGTAGTTGAGAAGGCAAAGATAGTTTTCGCGCCCTTTGCGCAGGACCACTCTGTGTCGCCGTTCTGTTTCGTCAGGGCAAAGGCGTCGGGTTTCGGATTCGATCTGCCGCTGCAGATGGCGGGTATAGGTGCTGATCCAGACCGGCCCCTTGTTACGTTCCGCCCAGAGACTCGCCGGAGCCAGATAGCCCATGGTTTTGCCGGTTCCGGTTCCGGCTTCCGCGAGCACGGCGCGTGGTGCGCCATATTGTTCCCTTGGCTCGAAGGCGGTTGCGGCAACGTCTGCGAAATCAGCCTGTCCGGCGCGCATTTCCGCATTTGGCCCGAGCATTTCATGCAGTCGTGCACGGGATTCGGCCGCAGTGACCGGCAAGGAACCGGGGGGAGGTAGCGGAGCTTCCTCTTCCCATTTGGGCAGATATTGCCAGATCCGCAGGGGATCTGGCGGCAGAGCGCCCGGGTCATTCAGGTGGGGCTGTTCCCCCAGCGTTTCCTGAACAATGCTGCTCCATGTCCATCCGTAATGGCCCAGATGTTGGACGGCAGCATGAAGACGGGGGGCATCGACTCCCTTTGAGGTCTGGCGCAGGTCGTTGAGCAGAAGGGCCATCAACCGTGGGAGAAGCTCCGGGCCGGGGAAGACATTCTCTTCAGGTTTCAACCCCAGAGCCACGGCAAGTCCCAGAGGCGTTGGAGCGACCAGCCGAGCGGGATGCACGAAGGCAAAAAGCTCCAGCAGGTCGAAAACGGAGTCGCGCGGCAGGGCCCGCAGATGTGCCCGTCGTGCCGTGGCGTGTGTATGGATGAGCAGGAATGGTCCCCGCCCGGCCTGTTCGTGGAATTTTGCGGCGGAGAGGGTGAGAAGTTCTCCGTCCGGTGACAGAGCGGACAGTGCACCATGCAGGGCGATGATGGCCCAGGCGTCAGAGGGCGATGGAGAAGGAGACGTCATCTGATCCTGTTCTAACGCGGGAAGTGCATCCGTTCGGAGAAAAGAATGTGGTGTGGAGCGTAATATCTGTGCAAGGGGCTGGAAAACGGGCAATCAGCGCCGGGAATTATGTTGCAAGAGTGTCTTCTGGGTGAATTTTTGTGCAGAACAGCAGAGAATTCGCCTTCCTTGACGGTGGAAAGACGGATTCGGATTGACCATTGAGGTCTCAGTTCATAGCTTCCGGCCACTATGTCTGACAACGCAAATGCTCCCGCATCCATCCCCAAGGTCTGGCCTTTTGAAGAGGCCCGGAAACTTGCCGATCATATTGGCGACCGACAGGACGCCCGCCCGACGCTGTTTGAGACCGGGTATGGTCCGTCCGGCCTGCCGCATATCGGCACGTTCGGAGAAGTGGCCCGCACGTCCTGGGTGCGTCGCGCCTATACCGAACTGACGGGGCAGGCTTCGCATCTGCTCGCCTTTTCCGATGACATGGATGCGTTGCGCAAGGTGCCGGACAATGTGCCCCAGCAGGAGATGCTGGCAGGTTATATCGGGCAGCCTCTCTCCCGTGTTCCGGATCCTTTTGGCACGCATGAATCGTTTGCCGCGCATAACAATGCCCGTCTTTGTGCCTTTCTTGACAGTTTTGGCTTTGAATACGAGTTCGCTTCCTCAACAGCCTATTACACCTCTGGTCGTTTCGATGCGGCGCTCCGTCGTGTGCTTGAAGTCCATGATGAAATTCTCGAGGTAATCCTGCCCACATTGGGGCCGGATCGTCGCGCAACCTATTCCCCTGTTCTTCCACTGCATCCGAAAACGGGTGAGGTCATGCAGGTGCCGATGGAAGCCATCGATGCTGCTGCGGGCACGGTGCGCTGGACGGACCCGAAGACGGGAGAAACGTTCGAGACTCCGGTCACGGGTGGTCATGCCAAGATGCAGTGGAAGGCCGACTGGGCCATGCGCTGGTATGCTCTGGGTGTCGATTATGAGATGTCGGGCAAGGATCTGATCGACAGCGTGCGTCTGTCCGGTCGTATCTGCCGTATTCTGGGTGGGAAGGCACCAGCCGGGCTGACTTATGAGCTCTTTCTTGATGACAAGGGGCAGAAGATTTCCAAGTCCAAGGGCAATGGTCTATCTGTGGAAGAATGGCTGCGTTACGCCATTCCAGAAAGCCTTGGACAGTATATGTTCAATCAGCCGCAGCGGGCCAAGCGTCTGTTTTTCGATGTGATCCCCAAGGCATCCGACGAATATCTGTCGCATGTGGAGAAGGCGAAAGCACTTCAGGCTGAAGCCGGCGAAGATGTAGAAAAGCGACGTGCCCTTCAGTCGAACCCGGCATGGTTCATTCACAACGGCACGATTCCGGCGGATGCGGGCAGTCCGGTATCTTTCGCGATGCTGTTGAATCTGGCCAGTGTCGCCAATGCCGAGACAGATGATGTGCTCTGGGGTTTTCTGCGTCGTTACGATGCAGGGGTTTCGCCGGAAACGCACCCGACGCTGAAGGCGTTGGTTGATCGTGCGATTGTTTATTATGCTGACTTCGTGCGCCCTGCGAAGTCATGGCGGATGCCGGATGTGCGTGAACGTCAGGCACTGACGGATCTTGCGGAAGCGTTGCGCACACGTGAGGGCATGGCACCAGATGCTGATGAATTGCAGAATATGCTGTTCGAAATTGGCAAGCGGCATGGTTTCGATCCGCTGCGTTCATGGTTTGGCTGTCTTTACGAAGTGCTGCTGGGGCAGTCCGAAGGGCCACGATTTGGTGGTTTTATCGCACTGTATGGTATTGCAGAGACCATTGCCCTGATTGATGCAGCTCTTTTGCGTGGAGAGAATGCCTGATTACGTGGACGAAAGCGGGATTTCCGGAGTGCGCCGGGTGAGCGTGCGGTCAAAGTCTGATACTGCGGGTGCGGGCGGCCAGGAGGAAAGCCCGGTCTCCCTGTCTTCAGATTACCCGGCGGAAGGTAGGGGGGCACGCTGGCGACAGCATCTTCCACATGTTGTCGGTTTCCTTCTGATGATCGCCGCGATTGCCGTAGTCCAGAATGAACTGCGGCATCTCAGCATGGCGGATATTCGCGCCGCGATGCACCGGATACCGTCCTCTGCGCTGTTTATGGCGACGGGCTGCACCTTTCTTTCCTATTTTATTCTGTCGTTTTATGACCGTCTGGCGGTCATTCAGGTCGGTTATTCAAAGATACATTTCCGACGAACGGCCTTTGCAGCCTTCTGTTCCTATGTGTTGTCCCACAATCTTGGCTTTTCGGCTGTTTCCGGAGCGGCTGTCCGCTTCCGCCTGTATCGTAACTGGGGTCTTCCACCAGTGGCGATCGCCCAGATCATAGCCTTCTGTTCCATTACCTATCTGCTGGGTGCAGCGGCGCTTATTGGCTCGGTGCTTCTTCTGGAACCATCGGTGATTCCGGTTCTGGGACAACGCCTGCCTTCATGGCTGTTGAATGGCATCGGAGTGCTGTTGTGGGGAGCCGTTGGTGGTTATGCGCTGATCGGGCTGAAATGTCGTCAGATGACCTTGCGGGGGCATCAGATCGACTTTCCATCCCCTCTGATGGCCATTGCGCAAACTGTTGTTTCTGCTGCTGACGTCGCAGCTACGGCAGCGATTGCATGGGTGTTGCTGCCTGCCGGTTGCGGGCTTGATTACGCTCCGTTTCTTGCGATCTATATTGCCTCTTATACGGCCGGGCTTGTGGCGAGTGTGCCGGGTGGTCTCGGCGTTTTCGATGGCACGATGTTGCTCGCGCTGACACCCTGGTTGCCTGCCTCGCAAATTCTGGGCGTTATTTTCGTATTCCGGCTGTTTTATTACATCGTTCCACTGTTTCTCGCCGGTGGCATGTTTGCCGGGCATGAACTGTTCCTGCGTGGTGACGCTGCCATACGGCGCGGTCGTGCGGGGCGTGATGGCGATATTCCCGAGAAACGTCGTCCGAGTGCGGTTGTTCGCGAGAGTGAGGCGGATTTTTCGGTCACGGTTTCTACAGGGACGGTGGCTCTTTGTGGCGCGATGCTGCTCACACTGCCTGTGACAAATCCGTTGGTCGCGGTTGGTGCCAACGGGATGTTTCTGAGCGATTATACCCTCTCCCTGATTGGAGCGGTATTGATCGCCCTGGCTCTGGGACTGGCACAGCGCGTAACGCTGGCATGGTCATTTACCCTGTTCCTGCTTTCCATCGCGGCGGTGCTGACCTTCCTGCGTGGCAATATGGTCATCGTGCCTTTGATGCTGGGTTTTTCGGCCTTTCTCGTGGCGCCGTTCCGCAAATGCTATTACCGTCATGCGCGCCTGCTCAGTGAACCATTGTCGTTGCCCACGATCGGCGCTCTGCTCTTCTTGCTTTGCTGTGTGATGGTTCTAGCGACACATCGTATGCCGGGCGCCTGGTGGGAAATGTTGTCCTATCAGGGGTTGGAAGGACGGCGCTGGATCGCCGGGCTTGCTATTCTTCTGGGTTTTCTTGTTATCGTGCGTCTGGTTCGGGCCGGTCGGGTAACTGTCAGTTCATGGAGTGGAGAAAAGCGCGACTGGTATCTGGAGCTTGATCATGCCGTACAAAACTTTCCAGCCTGCGCTCCTGAAGGGCTGATCACAGGTGAGGCCGGGCAGGCTGCGATTCCTGTCAGGCGCAGGGGGCATTTGCTGGTTGGTATGGGAGATCCTGCAGGAAATCAGGCAGATGCTGCATCGGTGATTTGGCGCTTGAGGGATTTGGCTGTTCAGGAAGGCCGTCAGCCGGTTTTCTGGTGTGTCGGTAATGATTTCCTCAAACTTTATGGTGACCTTGGTCTTGTGAACTGGCCTTTGGAAGATAGTTCCGACAGATATCTGTGCTGTGCACCGGAGCAGAGCGGGCTGGTCCGTTCCATGCTTGCCGTGCGACGTGGAGGCTGCGCACGGAACTGAGTTCTGTCGCATGACGTTGTTGAAGTGGGGCGGATATGTGGCAGATTATCAGTAACAGTGTTCTGATTTCTTTCCCGGCGTTATTTTCCATTGTGAATCCCGCCGGTGCCTCACTGATTTTTCTTCAGCTTGTTTCGGGGCGGCCGCGCAATGATGTAGTGCGTCTTGCGCGTCAGGTCGCGTTGTCTTCCTTTTTCCTGCTGGTTGTCTCGATCTGGGTAGGGCGCTGGCTTCTTGTGTTCTTTGGCGTCAGCCTTGATGCGCTGCGTGTCGCTGGCGGATTGGTCGTTGCTGTGCGTGCGTGGGCGTTGTTGCAAAGTCCGGAGGTTGTGGAAGCGCGCCGGGAACAGCAGGCCATGCAGAATAATCAGATGGTTACGGCACCAAGTTTGGGAGACATGGCCTTTTTCCCGCTGACGATGCCATTCACCGTTGGGCCGGGCAGTATCGCCGTCGCCATTGCGCTCAGTTCCGGATACCCGCATTCGCAGATGCTGGCGGGGAATATAGGTATCGTGATTGCTTCGGCGGGGGTCTGCCTGATGGTATGGGCGGGCTATACCTGGGCAGAGACATTGACGCGCTTTCTGGGAGTAACCGGAACGCGTGTTGTCAGCCGTCTTTCCGCTCTCATCCTTTTATGCATTGGTGTCCAGATCATTTCGACGGGCATCAGTGGTTTTGTGTCTGGACTGATTGCTGAGGCATCTCAGGCACATTGAGGGCCCGGGCGACTTCCTGGCGCAGTGCGGGAATGACTATTTCTGTGAACCAGGGATTTTGTCTTTCCCATAATCCGGTGCGCCACGATGGATGTGGCAAGGGAAAGAAACGGGGTAGAAAATCCCGGAAGTGACGGACGCGATCTGTGACGCGGCCTCTGCCAAATTGCCAGTCTTGGGCATACGAACCGACCAGAAGTGTCAATTGCACGTTGGGCAGTGCCGGGATGACCCGGTGGCGCCACAGACGTGCACATTCGGGACGCGGAGGTTTGTCACCACCTTTTTGGAGCCGCCCCGGATAGCACAGTCCCATCGGGAAAATGGCAATCTTCTGGCTGTCATAAAATGTTTCACGATCAAATCCGAGCCAGCTTCGTAATCTGTCACCAGACGGATCATTGAAGGTTTGTCCGCTGAGATGCGCTTTCGTTCCGGGTGCCTGTCCCACAATCAGAATACGTGCGGAAGGAGCGATCTGGAAAATGGGTTTGGGCTCAAGTGGCAGATGTTCAGAGCAGAGAGTGCAGGATTTCAGATTCTGAAGCAGTTTCTCGAAATCGGTGTCTGTCATGAGTTGGATAATGACCTCGGGCAAAACCGTTATCGTCGTTGTTCTCTCCTGTGCTCGGGCATGAAATGCCATTTCTCGTGGACCTTTGGGGGACGAGGTGGGCGTGAGAGAGACCATTATCGCATATAAGTTGCGCCAGGGTTTCTTCAACTACGCCTGTTGCAGGTGATCCCCGCATTGTCCCGCTGCCAGTTGGAAAGAAATAAAAAAAGGGCCACGGAAGATCCGTGGCCCTTTTTCTGAAACTCCGGCCACTGAGGTGACCGGAGGCTCTGTAACAGCTTACTGGGAGTTATCCTGTCCAGCATGCGTTTCAGGAGCGAAGGTCCAGCCATGGCCGTAAGGCTGCGGCATGAACAGTCCCCATGAAGAGTATGAGGTGTCGTGCGTTGACCATTCGGTCGTCGGCAGAGCGATACCGTCTTCACGCAGTTTCTTGATCTGATCAGCAGTGACGTTACCCGGAGCCTTGTTGCCCCAAGACGTTCTGATGAAGTTCACGACGTCAGCGGTCTGCTGATCGTTGAGAATTTTACCATAGCTGGGCATCGCAACGGCAGACGGTGCGATGTTTGTCGGAGGCAGAATTCCGCCAGCGACGACAACGTGAGCCAGCGATGTCGGATTTTCGGAAACAACGATCGGATTTCCAGCCAGTGGCGGGAACATGCGATTAACGCCAGCACCATCATTACGGTGACAGATAGCGCACTGCTGCACATAGATCTCGGCACCCGGGGTTCCATCGAACTTGCCGGAAGAGAGCATCTTTTCCGTTGATGCGTCGTAAACGTAGTCGCCCTTTGATGGCGGAACCGGGGGCAGACCTTTCAGATATTTCGCGATAGCGGTCAGATCGTCATCGGTGAAATACTGGGTGCTCCAGCCAACAACATCGGCCATGCCACCGAAGACGGCAGAATGATCGATACGTCCTGCACGCAGGAACTGGAACAGGTCATCTTCCGACCAACGGCCAATGCCAACCACCGGATCGTTACGCAGGCTTGGTGCGATCCAGTTGTCGATGGGTGCGCCGCCAGCAAGGAAGTCAGCACCACCACCAGCGTCGAGAGCCTTTTCCTGCATGCCAAAGCCACGTGGCGTATGACATGCACCGCAGTGACCGGGGCCCGTTACGATATATTCACCACGAGCAACCGCAGGATCTGTTCCCGGTGCGGCGACAAATGGTTTTGGCGTCGGAGCGAACACGACGCGCCATATGGCCAGAGGCCAGCGCATCGACAGCGGCCACGGAATATCCGTAGCTTTGTCTGGCTGTGCAACCGGCGTCACGCCTTGCATGAAGTAGGCGTAGAGAGCCTTGATGTCGTCATCCGTCATGCGTGAGAACGCAGGATAAGGCATGGCGGGATACAGTGTGGAACCATCCTTGCGCACACCCTTGCGGACGGCATCGGAAAATTCCTGAAGTGTATATCCACCAATTCCGGTTGTCGGATCAGGCGTGATGTTGGTGGAATAGATGGCCCCGATAGGGGTCATGATCTTGAGACCACCAGCAAATTTCTTTCCGCCGATAGCTGTGTGGCAAGCCACACAGTCACCAAGGCGTGCCACATAGGCGCCTTTTGCTACCAGGTCGGCATCTGGTGTTGCGGCACCAGCTTGCGGCGCAGCGGTGGCCACCAATCCGGCGACCGCCACACCCAGCGCGGTTACAGCTCGTCTGAACATCTCTTTTCCTGTCCCATCGCGTTTGAGGTCAGTTTTTTTCAAGGTGCGCGATAACATCATTTTAGGCCGAGTGTCGGATCTTGGGGAATCTGACGAGCATTCTGCCGGGCATCGACTTCACGCTGGTAGGTCTCATTGGCGCGCTTGATAAGATACTGACGGATGCTGTCTATTTCTGCAGGGTTCATGCTGGCATCGAAGCGATCCATGCCGTAGGCCGTGAGAGCACCGCGACCGATGACGTTGTAGAACGCATCGCTGTGACGGATGGCACCGGACCACCGCAGATCAGGCAGAACGCCTGCGCCTTCGCCGTTATCACCATGACAGGCTGCACAATAGGTCTGATACTGGAAATAACCTTTATCGGTTACTTTTTCATCAAACTTTGCTGGCGGCTTGACGGGCAGGAAGCCCATGTCGTTCTGCGGAGGCAACTGGGCAGAACCGTTCAGGGAGAACGCGATGATGCGTGAGTGGTTGACTGTCCAGCCTGATGTGCGTGCAAGACCACCCAGGAAGAACGGATAAATTCCACCCCAGCCGGTTTCGACGGCGACATACTGCTTGCCATTGGCAAGATATGTCACAGGCGGAGCAATGATGCCGCTCTGTGCGTCAAACGAGAACAGATCCTTGCCGTTTGTCGCGTCATAAGCATGGAATTCGCCGTTTGCGAGTCCCTGGAAGAGCACGTTACCAGCCGTTGCGACAATACCGCCGTTCCATGGTCCTTTGTGATCGACCTTGAACGCTGCTGCCTGCTTCACAGGATCCCATGCAATGATCCAGCCCTGCAGATCATCCATGAATGCCTTGCGGGCTTCGGGGGTGTCGGGAAGACCGGCTTTCGCCATGTCGATTCCGAGGTTCCACGAATCGGGGTGAGCTTTGAAGCCTCCGACCTGGTTCGTATAGGCGAATGGAACCTGCTGAGCCGGGATATAGACCAGGTTGGTCTTCGGGCTATAGGCCATTGCAGCAAAGTTATGACCACCCAGATCGCCCGGAATGGCGTAGTGATCCTTGCCGGTCAGTGTCCACAGAGCTTCAGGCTTATAGAGCGGACGACCTGTTTTCGGGTCGAGTCCGTAAGCCCAGTTTTCAGGGACATAGTTCTCGCCAGACAGGAATTCACCGGTCTTCGCATCGATGATGTAGAAGAAGCCGTTTTTCGGTGCGTGAACGATGACGTGGCGGGTTTCGCCATTGATCGGAAGATCAAGCGTCATGATCTGCTGGACAGAGGTGTAATCCCACTGGTCCATCGGGGTTTCTTGGAAGTGCCAGACATATTCGCCGGTTTCCGGTTTGACGGCGACGATGCTGCCCAGGAAGAGGTTATTGCCCCGGCCTTCTGAACGGTATTTGTAGTTCCAGGGGGAACCATTTCCGACCGCGATATAGATCAGATCCGTAACGGGGTCATAAACCAGAGAATCCCACACGGTGCCGCCGCCACCCTGACGGGTCCATGCGCCGGTTGAGCTCCAGGTTTTATAAGCCTTGTTCATGAGCGCATCGTCAGATGCCGCATGGTCGGGCTTGTTTTCCGGGTTTGGAACCGTGAAGAAGCGCCAGTCGAGCTTGCCGGTTTCTGCATCGAAAGCAGAGATGAAGCCGCGAGCACCGAATTCCGCACCGCCGTTACCGATCAGCACGCGTCCCTTGGCAATTCGGGGAGCGCCGTCAACGGTGTAGGAGCGCTGGTGGCCCAGAGAGGCGTCCTTGGGAATGGTGTTGACCTGCCAGACGAGCTTGCCTGTCTTCGCATCCAGGGAGACCAGACGGCCATCGAACGTGCCGAAATAGACCTTGCCATTCCAGTAGGCCAGTCCACGGTTGACCGTGTCACAGCAGCCGCGATCGGCGACGTTGCCGGGAACCTTTGGGTCATAGGCCCAGAGAAGCTCACCGGTGTCAGCCTTTACAGCCTTGATCTTGGACCAGTTGGTGGTTGCATAAAGCACGCCATCGACGACCAGCGGTGTGCCTTCCTGACCACGATTGGTATCGAGATCGTAGTACCACGCCAGTTTCAGGTCACCTGCGTTGGAGGTGTTGATCTGGTCGAGGGGGCTGTAACGCTGTTCGGAATAGGTGCGGCCATAGGTCAGCCAGTCACCGGGGTGATCATCGGCGTGGATGATTGCCTCTCCGGTCGCTCCCTGATCGTCGGCGGCCTGTGCGTGTGTTGCGGGCAGAACCGCAGCAGCAAGTAAAAAAGTTCCAGCGGCGAGGAGGCCTGTGAATGAAGGCCTCCGTGCTGTGGCGGAGCGGGTCATATGTGTTGGTCCTTAAAAGCAAGGCTTCAGAACATTACGCCGGGGACGGTAGGGCTCGTCCGGACTCTGCCCGGAGAACAACGGGAAGGTGCAAATATGTCAAGAAGTTCATCATTCATCCAGGGCATGTCGTTCGCAACAGAAGAATGTTTTTTGCGAAAGAAAGGCACCGAGTGCCTTATCTCTCAGGACTTCTTGAAATTTCCGCCCTCTGTTCACAAGTGAGTGAAAGAGGATGAAAACGGTCTTTCTTGATGGATAAACGGTCCTGTCGGGGCTGATTCCTGAGAGTCATTCCTTTGGGTGACAGAGCTTTCACTGGAGTGTCTGTTCTGGCTGCTGTATGGAAGAAAGTGCCTTCAGGACGTTTTGTCTGTATTTATATGCCTGCGTAACGCATACTCGCAGGCGTGTCGCAAACAGAGGAATCAGGATGTCATTCAGTCGTAACTACCAGTCTGCGCCATCATGGGCGGGTTCACAGCAGGCATCTCTGGATGCAGGTCTGCGGGCTTACATGCTGCGGATCTATAACTGGATGTCTTCAGGTCTGGTGCTGACGGCACTGGTCGCATGGGGCATTGCCAATACGTCCATGCGTTCACTGTTCTTCAGGACCGACGGGTATGCCGTGCATCCGACCGGGCTTGGTATGATCGCCATGATCGCGCCACTTGGTTTTGTGTTGGTCATGTCATTCGGCGTCAATCGCCTTTCCCGTCAGGCAGTGCAGACCCTTTTCTGGCTGTTCTGCGGTGTCATGGGCGCCAGCATGGCGAACATTTTCATGATCTATACAGGTGTATCGGTTGCTCGAGTCTTTCTCGTGACCGCAGGCACCTTTGCCGCGACCTCTCTGTGGGGATATGCGACCAAAACTGATCTGACCCGGATGGGATCCTTCCTGATGATGGGACTGTTCGGTCTTATCATCGCCGGTCTTGTGAATATGTTCATGCACAGCCCGGCGCTCTATTTCGCGACAAGCCTTATCGGGGTTTTCCTTTTCATTGGCCTTACCGCATTTGATACGCAGCGGATCAAAGCAACTTATCTCCAGTTTGCGCAGTATGAAGGCCCGGATGAAGCTGCAAAGCGGAGTGTTTATGATGCTCTTGCCCTATACCTCAATTTCATCAACCTCTTTCAGTTCCTTCTCCAGTTCATGGGTGTGCGTAACAGCGGGAATAATTGAGGCACTCATTATATGTAAGGTGCCTTATTAAGGCACTGCGTTACGACCCGGCTCTAAAGGCCGGGTTTTTTTATGTGGAGTGACTCGCGTGGGGAACTGTCCATTCACATAAAAAATATCAGTTCTGTAATTTTTTGGGGGCAAGGCACCATGCTTTGTTTTCTCCAGCCTGTTTTTGAAGAAAAATTATTATTTTTCAAAGTGTTATGTATGATTTTTAATGTGGATGCAGTTTGCGGGCAGGCGGTGATTTGCCTCTTTTTAGGGCGAACAGAGCTGGTTGCAGGTGAAGTCTGCGTGCGGAATGGATTGTCGTTCTCCGCCTGCGGGATTATTCAAACCCTGTAAGTGTATGGGTGTGGGTGCGTCGGTGTAACCACTGTTGCCGGCAGTTTTCCACAGTGTGCCTGCACCGGAAACGGGTGTTTGTATATGTCAGCACCGAGAGGCGGACGATGATGAACAGAAAGGTGGTGCAGTACGGCCAGATGGCCGGCCTTGCATCTCTGCTGCTGCTGGGGGGGTGTAGCGGCCTCGACGTTCTCGACCCTAAGGGGCCGGTCGGTGACCAGCAGAAATTCCTGATCCTTGAATCGACGATCGCTATGCTGATCGTTGTTATTCCGACAATCCTGCTGACGTGCTGGTTTGCCTGGAAGTACAGATCGGGCAACACCAGTGCTGAGTATCTGAAGAACTGGTCTCACTCCAATAAACTTGAAGTGATTGTCTGGGGTGTCCCCACGATCATTATCGTGTTTCTTGCCGTGATTACCTATCAGACGTGCTACTCGCTGGATCCTTATAAGCCTCTTGAGGCAAAAGCGGATGTAAAGCCTTTGCATGTCGAAGTTGTTGCTCTCGACTGGAAGTGGCTTTTCATTTATCCGGAGCAGGGGATTGCAACGGTCAACCAGTTGGCCATGCCGGTCAACACACCGGTTGATTTCCTTCTGACTTCCGATTCCGTGATGAACGCGTTCTTCGTTCCCCGTCTGGGCTCCATGATTTACGCCATGGCCGGAATGCAGACTCAGCTTCATCTGATGGCTTCAGAGCCTGGCGATTTCGCTGGTGAATCCGCGAACTATAGTGGTCGTGGTTTCTCGGACATGAAGTTCCGTGCTCTTGCGATGCCTCAGGACCAGTTCGATGCATGGGTTGCGAAGGTGCGTGAAAGCTCTGACACGCTTGATGATGCGTCTTACGCACGTCTTGCCGCGCCGAGCGAAGCCAATCCGGTTGCATACTATTCCACGGTTGTGCCGAATCTCTTCGACCAGATCGTGGCGAAGTATAACAACGGCATGGTGATGGATAAGTCCACGGGCCAGATGATTCATGTCCAGTCAGCGATGGCTGATGAAAGCATGAAGGAGTAGGATTTATGCTGGGCAGATTTTCACTAGCGGATTTACCGTTGGATGTGCCTATCCTTGTAGGTACGTTCGTAGGTGTTGTGATTGTCGGGATCGCCGTTCTCGGTCTGATCACCTATTACGGCAAATGGGGCTATCTCTGGAAAGAGTGGCTGATTTCGGTCGACCATAAGCGTCTGGCCGTTATGTATATTGTTCTGGCTCTGGTCGCGCTGTTCCGTGGCTTTGCCGATGCCATCATGATGCGCACCCAGCTTGCCCTCGCTTATGCGGGCAATCCCGGGTATCTTCCACCGCATCATTATGATCAGGTCTTCTCCGCTCACGGAACGATCATGATCTTCTTCCTGGCCATGGCGTTCATGACCGGACTGTTCAACCTTGTTGTGCCGCTTCAGATCGGTGCGCGTGACGTTGCTTTCCCGTTC